>VYXB01006186.1:397770-450754 GCA_013397135.1 Pachyramphus minor
GTGTGCTCCAGCCCCAAATCCACAGGACTTTGTAGAAAGTCTGCTGAATTCACGAGAAAGATTTCTTTTAATCATAGTGCCAGCAATTTGCTTAAAATTGATAAATGCACGTAGAGCTGAAGGTTCGGGGGGATGCCTCTGATTCCAGTTACCTGAGATCACCCGGACCAGATCCCCCAGACAGGCAGAGCGGGTGTCACGGGGGCTCCCACCGGGCAATTACTGCCCTTACTGCAGTGGAAGCCTTCACACCACTGTAAAGTGTAGATTAAAGTGTAAATCATTCCTTTGGAGAAGTGCCCAAAGCCCACAGAGCTGAACTGTCAGGAGCCCACAGAGCCGCGTAACCCCCCCCCACCACCACCAGGCCCGGGCAGGGGCCGTGTCACAGCTTCAGGTGCTGAGGGTCAATCATAACAAACAATCAACCCCGGAGGGACGGGCCCGGCTGCCCCAAATCCCGGGAACTCCCGGGGCTGGACCGACCCACGGACACGGACCCACGGCCCCGGGCTCGGGCCGTACCACCCCGCGGGGTGGTGAGGGGGGGGTCCCGTGGAGCCGGGGCGGGCGCGGCCCCCCCCGCGCGCGGTGGTTGGCGCCGTTGCCGTGGCAGCGGCCGGGGCTGTGGGGCCGGGCCGGGGCTGTGGGGGCCCTGAAGGATCTGAGGCCTCTGCCCGGCTGGGCACTTGGGCCCAGGCCTCCCAAAACTTTGTTGTTCTGGAGCCGGAGCTGCAGCCTCACCACGCGGTGGTTTGGCCCGAAGCGCTGGGGCTCCTGCTGCGTTTTTATGTTTGTGCCACTTCTTGGTGCCACCAACATCTTAAATCCGCAGTAACCCAGTCTAAGAATCCTGCTTGGCTTTAAGGTGCTTCCTATATTTTAGTAAGTTTACTCCTTTACTCCAGCGTGTGCTTTCTCTCCTCCTTAACTAAAGAAAATAGATGCTCTCCTATAGTTTATGTTTTTTGAGTTCAGCAGAAGGAGTTACATAAACGCACTCAAGCTGAGCCACCTTCGTTAAAATTAATCATATGTACAAGTCTCTGTGTGAGTAAGATGTGAAGTGCTCAGCCATGTGGTAATAACTCATTCTAGATGACATTCAGAATTTACTGAATTCTAATAAATTGTATCAACATTTGGGAACAGTTTACTTCACATTAAAGAACTGCACAAGACAAGAGCAAGTAGTATTTGTTGGAGCTGTGCCTGGATCATTCTGGGTAAAGTGGTGGCCTAAGTGGATAACATACATTCAGAAGCTTTGTTTTATTGCTGAACTGATTGTTATATTAAAAAATAAAAGGTGGTGACCTTTCTTTTCTCTAGGAGATTCATTAAAGTTGATACTCAGAATGTGTGACTGGCACAAAGGTGTGTGGTTGTATCCAGTTATTTCAGAGGCACTAGGTATTTACTGAGAGCTGTGAATTCACCTCTGGAGACAGTCACCACTATGGCATGTTGGTGGAGATTAGATGTATTAAATGTATTCTTCTCTTTCTTAGCCTGGTTGTTTGGAAAGACCTGTGAGCATGGAAGATCATGGGATCACTCACAGTGAGGGGCAGCAGCCAATATCTCCTCGACCATTTCTGGGAGAGGAAGAAGAAGAAGAAGAAGAAGGTGCAGCTGGTCAGATCTGTGATTTGGAAGGACCCTGGGAAGGTGAAAATGACGACTTGTTTTGATAACTCACAAAAATCCTGACATTAATGTAAAGTTCATGTAAGATAAACATGTCATCTCTGATTCTCCACTGTGTGACTTGACAGCAAGTATATAAAATTTGCATTTTAAAGTTCAGAGTCTCTTTATTAAGCTGTTGTTTCAATATCTGTTAGAATACAAGCTGGAAGAAAAGTTGGTTGGTGGTGGCAAGATGGGAACCAAGGACACTTCTGGAGAGGTTGGAGACCAGTCTGATTCCAGCACGTAAATACCTTGTTCCAGTTCTAACAGAAATTTCCTTTGTAAAGCTGTATAAAATAAGTTTTAGACTATTTTAGAATGTTCCCATTAAAGTTGTAAACTATTGTTCAGGAACACTAGGATTGCAAACCCTAGTTGGGATCAAGAGGAGACACAGGCATTTCAACACAAAGACAGATAATTAATGTATTAAATGAGGGTGTAAATGGTCAGCATTAGACATCCAAGTCTAGAAATCTTGGCTTAGGTGCATGCATGCAAACTTCTTGTGCAGTCTGGGTTCATGTGTTTCCTTATTTATCCTGGTTGTATTTGTAACAGTTCTGCTAGAATGAGACAGAAAACAAGGATGGAACAAACCTCAGGTAACTTTTCAGTTTTTCATTATGTTTTGTTGTTAATTGTGTGTTTGAATTCCAAGGGAAAGCTTGGAGCACTGTTTGGGTGACCTTAGCAACACTCAGGCTCTGCGGTCTGAAAAGAGGGTTCACATAGCAGCCATACAGAGGAACATAAAATTGCTTGATGACATGGTCAAGGAAAAGGAGCTGGTGGTCCAAAAAAACAGGTTAGTGTTTAACCAAACATAATCCATCAGCATAAATCACCCACAAATACTGGGATACTGTACCAGTAATAAGTGTTACAGTTTACAGAACTATAACCATACCCCACAGGAATCCTAGCTGGGAATCTTGCCCTCAGGAGGAAGAGTTTCATCAGGGAGAGTAAAGAACTTAGAAGATACAAGTGCTGTGTTTGTTTCTTGCAGACAAAAGCTGGGTGCCTGTCAGCTGCGGATCAAGATGCTGGCAAAGCAGCTGGATCGTGTAGACATGGAAATAGAGAGAGAGGAGGAGGCTGGCAACGTGTAGGTAGAGAGTATTTCTGGATACCAGGGATTACAGGCATCCACTGTGTTCATCTGTGTGCAGTTAATGAGACCAGTGCAGAAGGAGGTGGCAGCTTGGGAATGGGGAGGAAAGAGGCATATTTTAAAATATAACAGGTATTAAATCAGCCTAGCCCACTGCTGTCAATTGTGTCTATCAGGGTCTCAGTCTTCTATTCAGCCTGATGAATCAGGGTGCTGTGGCAGTTCTTTGGTCATGGCTTTGCTTCTGGTGACAGTTCAGTCAGGATTTATATATATATATATGTACAGATTTGTATATGCCACTTCTTTCTCCCGTTGTGTTGTGGAAGGCAGGAATGCCTTTCAGGAGTAGCTCTGCATACAGGAGCCGCTCTGAAACACTTGTGCTGCTCCCTCAAGTGGGAGGCAATTTACTGTACTCTTCACATTTGGTTTAAATAGAAAGCAGTGGGTGGCTTGTGTACCAGGAACCAGAGTATTGTGACCAAACTTCGCAGCTGCATTTATAACCTGTGCTGATCTCCAGGTTAGAGCTGTGAGGCAGAGAGAGAAAGGCAGGGGAACTGCCAACATGGGAGAGCTGCTTAAACAAAACTGAGGAGCTGAGTGCAGATGAGCCTCCTGGGATGGTGCAAGTGGGGTCTCAGAGACGGGAACAGAACCCAGCAAAGGCAGGAGAGCAGTGTGGAGTGTTTATCCTTGTGATGGGTCACATTGGGAGCTTTGGATATGTTATAAAAAAAGCAGTTCTCCCAATCTCTTGCATTTAGCAAGTGACTAGTGGAGAAAGAAGATTGGATAGATTTCTGGCTTATGAAGCTCAGAGGCTTATCGTGTTTTAGCAGTAATGGAAATCCTGTCTGCCATTAGCACTGCCAGTGGCACTACAGGAATGCTGCAGTTAGAGGAGAACTGCAGGTGCAAGGTCCAATTTTCATTTAGAAGATGGGAGTTTGTGTACAATATAGTCAGGTCACTGTCTGTGGATCCTCTGGTACAGTCTGTTGGTTTTCCTGGGTACAGAAGAAAAAATAGCTGTGTGGGAATGCTGACATTATAGACAAATACATGGAATATTGTAATGCCATTTTAAAAACAAAATCAGTCTAGGTTCTCTAGGTTCACCTGAGCTCATCTTCATTGGTATTGCTACTTTTATCAGTATGAGAAATTAATAGTTGCATTAAGCTAAGAAAAAATTCTCATCTTTTAATTTCAACTGATGGGTGAGTATAAAGAAAGCTCTGCCTCTGGGTGAAGAATGGACACATGAAATGTTAAATAAGACACTGTATAAATTAGTGGGATTCTAATATATAAATCCTCAGCCTCCAAGGTGTGCTTTTTTTATCCTTAATAGTTGAGATTTCTTTCTGATTGTTTGTTTTCCACGTTTCCAGCGCAGCCCTGTCCCACCTGCAGGCCGTGAGCCGCCGGCTGCACTCTGAACTGCAGAGGGAGAAGGAGCTGGAGCTGATAATTGATCTGAAACTAAAACAAAACACGTGAGTGAGGGAATGAGAAAAGGGTGTGGAGGGAGTCAATCTTTGTTACCTTCTTCATGTGCTGTTGAATGGATTCAAAAGTGAATCAATAAGTTGCTTTTACATACTGAGCTACGTCATTGGAGGTCATTGACTGCAAGGCAAAGCATCTGGAGAGCAACTTTGGGTGTGCAGGGTCATTCCTTGGGAAATTTGCTGTGGCTCAGCCCTCAGTTAGTTTTGCACACATCAATACGTTCTGATTTTATTTGGAGTTGTGCATCAGTTGTGGACCTAAACAGGTCTCATTTTAAATGGAAAAATAAGCTGGACTCAGGTAAACCTGTCTGTGATACTGATCCCTGCACGAGCATAAAGACTGCTAATTTATGCCTTGTAGTGTTTTTATAGGGCATAGAGGAAAGGACTGGAATTGAGTGTGAGGAAGATGTTGTAGCAGTACCGTGTATTTTTATGCTAAGCCTGCAATTGATTGTTCACACATTATAAATTATTTACTTGTAGAAGACAGTGTGAAACTGCCCTTTGCAGAAGGCAGCAGGTGAGTGTGTTTGTATTTTGGTAGCAGAGGTACAAGTGCTGATACCACTCCTTCAAAGGAAGAACACAAGCACGAGCTTGTAGCTGGGATTAGCCAAGTGGTTCCAGGATACAGTGTGCTTGCTGCAGTGTTGTGTAATAGCTGTAAAATGCTTGGCTTGTTTATTGTGTGATTAGCAGTACATAGAACAGATTAATGTAGTCATCCCTATCATATCTGAATTTCTTCAGCAGAGCACAGAAGAATAAAAGCTATGGCCTGTCTCTGAGGTTACTTACTGTTGGAGAAAAAGCTGTTTTTCTAATTTTTCTTGGGTTTATTATTTTCTTCTGGGTGAATGTGAGAAATAGAACCTTGGGGTTTATTTTTTTACCTTTTTTTTTTTTTTTGACCGCTAATTTTGATGTCTTTAAAATGGGATGTGATATGAGCCTTAGTCTGAAACATCTCTTCAGTAACAGGGTTTGATTTACAATGTATTTTTTAAAAAAATGAAACAAAACGTATCTAGATGTTCATTTTCACCACAGAGCCTTCCCTACTCAACATATCACCTTCAGTAAGGAAAGAGTGTCAGTACTTGGGTGCAAACACCTCACATTTTGTTTTAAAGGCTGGAGATGTGGGAGATAGAAATTGAGCAGGGAAAATACGAAGTGCTCCGTGACAAACTGCAGAAGGACGAGGAGCAGCTCCAGAAGCACTACCAGGAGCAGAGAGAAGAGAGGATTTGCAAGGAAGCAAGAACAGCCCTGCAAGCAGAAGGGAAGCGCCGGTCCCGGGAGAAGTAAGGGCCTCTCAGTCACACTGTGCTGCCTTCCTGGGGTTTTGTCAGCCAGTTCCCACTGCAGGGGCTGACAGGGGCGAATTCAAACACTAGGGTTTGTTGGGTTTCTTAGCTGGGTGTTGGTTCAGCAATGAGCAAAGAACTGGCCATGGCCTTGCAGTCCTGCAGGCAGAGATTTCTGATCTCTGAGAATAAACTTGTTAATGACAAAAGCTGTGAGTGCCTTGTGTGGAAGGAAATGAAGTTTATTAGGTCAGACTCATGTGTCTGCAGTGCTGTTGGCCTCCAGACCCTTCTGAACTTATGGTCAAGCCCATTGAGATTTCCTGGAGAGAAAGCAGACACCTGTGCCAGTCTGTCTGTAGCTTTGGTGAGGTTTATCAGTTTGTGTGTAATGTGGGGAGTGCAGACTAGTGTCCTCATTTCCTTAATAAACTCCCCAAGCCCACCCTTAGGTGTCTTTGTGTTGGAGTCAAGGTTTACTCCTGCTGCAACTTTTGCCTGTGTTTTGCAGAAAAGAGGAGAAAGCCCGGAAAGAATATGAAGAAAGAAAGAAAAAATTACTTGAGGATGCCAAAAGGAACCATGAGAAAGCAGCCTGCTTCCTGAGGCAAAGCACAGCGAGGTTGGGCTTCACTCCTTTCTCTGCTCCACAGTACTTTAGTCTTTGAAAAATAAGGGTTTTTCTGCAAGGTGTGTCTTGTGTTACGCCTGGAAATTTTGTGCCATAGTGCAGTGTGGTGAAACATTCAGATCTCACACCTGGAAGGCAGAAAACCCACTCACTGTCCCAGTATGGCCTTCAGATTCCCTGGAGGGAAGGGGCTGTTTTTGGTGAGATGCAGGGGGCTCTGACCACTTGTAGGCGTTAATAATCATTTGGAGCATTTTTTATGTGTGTGTGTGATCAGCTGAAGTAGTTTGAAACAGTATAACCAGAATCCAGGTTTGAAACTTGCCCTCTGCTGTTCTATATCTCCTCAGAAATGGGGTAAAAAAAGCATCTTGCTCTCAGGTAAATGGATTGACTTTGTGTTCCTGCTCTGGCTGATGGTAAATTAAATGTTCTCTTAATAGGTTTGTGTTTATGTAATTACTGTGGCATTGAATTATTTTGCTACTAAAGAAACATTTGTTACTTATTTTTACTTATGTACAAATATATTCTAATATACAAATATTAGGACTTAATTGTAAAGTGATGGAAACAATTGTGCTGTTTCTGTGCTGGTTTATTTTTCATTAGCTGACATGTACAAATTGAATGATAATTAAGAAGAACAAACAAATAGGTTTCTTTTCCTGACAAATGTATCAAATATGTCCATCTCACTAATTTTTTCTAGTTTACCATTATATTAGCTGCAGTACTCCCAGGTTTGATACATGCCCACATAATTTTAACTTTTACTGTTTCTAGGTTGGGTACATGTGCTGGGCTTGTATAAAGTTCACTATTTAGATATTGATCATATGAACACCTAAATTCTTACTTTATTTTAGCAACTAGTGAATGTCATAACATGGGACGCATTCTTCATATTTGAAATTAAAAAAATAAATAAACAAAGCTGTTGAGCAAACTATTTGAAAGCCTGTTGGCACCTGGTGCTGTGTGGGAAGTCTCTGGCTGTCCCCCTGCACCCACAGCCACTGTCCCAGCACACAGAGGCTTTACAGAAAAATGGCTGGTGACACTGGCAATTCCTGCTTGTCAGCCTAAACATTCCAACAGCAAAAGCTTTCCAGGATGTCAGCCTGAAAGATCTTACTTTGCTTACAGAATTCATGACAAAATTGCAAAGGAAGAAGAGAAAACTCAGGAGCATATGGAGAGAAGGATACAAGCTGTGCTTTCCCTGAAAACCAGCATCACTTCCAACAGGGTACTGCTGCTGGGCTGGGATGGCAATGAAGTCACTGCCTTGGGAGGCTGCTGGGGGTTGGTGCAAGGAATTGCAGTTTTCCTGTGTGGTGGTTTTTGATCAGATCACTGACCAAACCTCCCGAAACTGGGGACAGTTAAACTATGGCAGTGGGAGATCTGTACAGGCAGGTTTTGGCACTTCTGCTGATGGAGCTTGTTCTGTCAACAGTTTAGTTGTTCTGGGAAGGGAACTCTCTGGAAAATAGTGCATTCTACAAATAAGTCCTCTGCAAATTGAGCCAGAAGGATTTCCAGTTATTTGGATCCCAAGGCGGAAATACCCCCACATGGAGAAAACATATGGAAGAAAAGCAGTTATTTAAGAATTTAAATAATGTAAATTAGGAATTTCTGAGATATGCTGCTTTGCTCTTCTATTTATGTTCTAGAGAATCTGAGGGAATGATCTTCATACTGATTTGTTTAGAATTGTATCTTTTCACATTCCTTCTTTGAGCAGCTGGAAGGGTAGAGAAGGAGCCTGGTCCTAGTGAGAGCTTTCTGGCCCTCAGCAGCCCATAGACATAAAAAACAATTAGCTTCTGCTTCAGAGACACCCACCACTAATTTATACTTGGATAAGGGGACCAACACCAGATTCTCTGTTCTATATTCTTTATTATGTGAATCAAATATGTGACTGGTTTGTATGACTTCATAGGAAAAGCTCCAAACTCTCCAGGTTTTGAACAAAGCAAAGGCCTTGGAGGCAAAGAAGGAGGAGATGAAAATGAGGGAAGCCATCCTAGCAGAAGGAGGCAATGTTGTCAAGGAAATTTTCCTCCATAAACGACAGCTAAAGCACGAAAAAGAGGAACAGTAAGTGGCATATCCATATCAAGCTGTCAGCTGCTTCCTGGGGCTCGTGCAGGAATGTGGTGGAGCTCTGTCAGATCCTGCAAACAAACCATCTCTGAGTGTGGGACAGTTGTACAGTCTGTCCTGCAGGACCTGGGCTGCTGGTTCAGGGCTGTTGTTCAGAGCACCAAAGTTCTGTCAGTGTTTTGTGAGCTGCTCCAGGAGGGAAATCCAGTGACCCTCCATGGATACCTGAAGTAATTGTCCTTCTGCCTTTCCTGAACACTGTGAAAGTCTGTATTACCCTTCTAAACCACTGCAATTGGATATATTTAGTGTGCAAAAATGTGTAAATAACTTCTGAATCACCTGATGTCTTGACACAAATTACCACTGCTCCCAACTTGGCTGTTTAGCTCAAAGGCTCAAAAGTAACTGGGCTGTAGATAATGTTATTAGTAAACAACTATGGTTGGGTTAATATTTCTCACCACATTGGATTACAGAGCTTTCAGAGAACTGCAGAAATCAAGAAAAATTGAGATTGTGTCTCGAATTCTGAAAGAAAAAGCTTCTATTCACAAGCAGAAAGAAAGTCAGTCCCACATTAGGGCAACTAAGGCTCGTGGTGAAGTTGAGGAGCCTTCACTGCAGAGAAAGGAAGCGTGGCCACACAGGGAGGAGACCTGCACACGTGCAGGTGGAGCCATAGCACAGGTGAGCACAGCCCTAAGAGTCAACTGCCTGTGGATTTTCAGGTCTTTGGCCTCTGAGCTTTATAGACCCGTCATTTTTGTGTTAAAAGATCTCAGAAACTGAGGAAGTTGAAGTAACTGTTCTCAAGTAATTTTTAACTGTATCCTCCAAACTTCTGTTCTTTCACAGGAGTCCTGGCTCTCTCTGTCACCTCGTTCCTTGGCTGGTGAGGGAACTGCTCCCGGGGCAGTGAGTCCTGAGGACACAGCCCAGGATGTGCTCTGGGAGAGGGGGGATGAGGAGAGAGAGGAGGAGAAGACCCTCTTAGAACCAGAGTTCCCGGGACTTTGGGGCCGGGAATATGACTTGCACCAGGTAAATGTTGTGATATCTCTTCTTACAAGTAGAAAAGAACCTTGTTTAAAACCACTGATTATGTGCTTTGCAGTTAAAATGCAGCCTTTACATTATTACATAGATGCAGAGATTCAGATGTGAGAATGTCATCAGTCATTGCTGTTTGACAATATTCTGGAGGAGTTTGTTCTCTTAAAGGGAAAACAATACTTAGTTCAGAGATCTGTGGAGACACACATCACATGGTGTTTAATTGTTTGAGTTTAAAACAACTTCAAAATCAGTCAGAAAAAAAATCATTTCAGTATATATGTTCCTGTACTGGCATGGAGAGGCACTGGAGCAGGACTGAAACATTCCAGAGAAGTCAGATGATTTTTTTTCTGAGTATTTGTTTAAGAAGTTGAGGGGAAAAACTCTTAAGGTGCAGAAATGCTAATACTACCATGTCATAGGGTGATGAGATGCTACAGCACAGAATAAAGAATAAATTCAGTTGTTCCTGTAGGAGCTGGGAGGCTGAGTTTGACCTGGAGAGAGCCTGGCAAAGGCTGGCTGGGTGCTGAAAGCTTCCTTTTCTGCTCTGAGCTGCAGATTCTGTGATCACACCCAGCCCCGGGTTTTTTCTGCTTGTTCCCTATCAGATACCCAAAGAAGAGGTGGATCCAACACAGCTGGCTATCAGGGCAGTGAAAAAAGAGATGTCTGAGCAAAAAATGGAGGAATTCCAAACTGGAAGTTTCGCCAAGCAAATGGTGCCTGGTGGTGAACACAAGGGCTGTGCTTTCCACAGCAAGCCCAGCTGCATTCATTTCAAGGTCAGTGCCCATTCCCTGGGGGATTATAAACATGGGTCTACTGTAGCTATATCCCAGTGTCTTGATCAGAATTCTGTTGCAGCCTTTAATGTGTCTGTATGTGAAATTTGGAACAGCACTGCCTTTTTCACTAACAATCTCCTAGTTGACCTATAGTCAGATTAAATAAACTACTTGGGCCTAAATTATAAAACATGTCCTCAGGGGAGTTTAAATCCTGTCAGAAAGGTGAGGAAATGATGAAACCCCTTGTTAGACTGTGTTCTGTGGTTTTTAAAGGGCAGCATGACTGTTACTTGTGTGTTGTTTGTAAATACATTATTACTGTAAAATAAGGTCCTTAAAGAAGTGGTGGCTCCCATGCAGTTGAGATTTCAGTTAGTTAACAGAACTGTTGATGACTCTGTTAGACCATGACTGTGAGGTAATGTCTTTGACATTCACCTGCTATGTTTGGCATTCCAAGGATTTTGATGTTGGTCAAACCTACAAAAAGAAGATAATTTTGACCAATGCCTCCTACAGTGTTAATTACTGCAGGCTGGTGGGGATCAGTGAATGCCTCAAGGACTTCATCAGTGTTCAGTAAGTGAATTAACTGTAAACTCCTTGCTTGCTTTCCCTTTGTATCCCAACAGGAGCTGGAACCCTGATAAACTCCTCACAGCAGCTCCTCACTCCCCTCCTCCATGGGACAGGGGAGAGAACTGGGAGGAAAAAGTACAACTCGTGGGTTGAGTTAAACACAGTTTAATTGGACAGAAAAGGAAGGGGAAAAAGCTGACAAAATAAAGGAAATCAGTCTGGGAGCACGGAGCACTGAAATCACAATCTTGTGGTCTTTCCCATCAATCTATTCCTGTAATCCTGCTGACAGGTTATGTAATGAAGCACTGTCTCTACTTGGGAGATTGCAAATTAATCTCAGTTTAACCACATTGATAATTTTATCTCACTGTTTCTGAATAAACAAAAGGAAGTCTCCCAGTTGCAGCAGGGTTCTGTAGCCCTTCATTAACCTGTCAGTCAGTCTGACTTTTGTGATAATTAGTCCAAGGGAGGGGAAGGGGGGAATAAAAAATACCTGCCGTTGTGACTGGGGCAGGAGCTGGAGGTTTGATACACAGCTTTAATTTGGAGTTTTATGTTCATTATCTCCATAGTTTTGAACCACCTGGCAAAATGTCTTCTGGAATGTCCTGTGAATTCGTGGTAACCTTTAAGCCAATGGTAAGTGCACAGTGAGGAGAATTCTGCTGTTATCCACTAGTCTGATTAAAAACATAATTAATTGAAGTTCCTAACTGTTAACAAGGAGGGAAGCTGCATCCTAGAAAAGCTGCTGTTGTACATGGACAACGTGTGCATTGATAAATTGAAATATGGCATATTCTGAGGGCAGACCTGGGAAAAATACCTCCAAAAGAGAACAAGTTTCTAAATATTTGTAATCGAGTTTGCCAGGCTGTTACCAAAGACTGTTTTACACTGTAAAAATACATTTTAACATTGTACTCAGAGAATGAATGAAAATACTTTACATCCCACTACATAGGCTAAATCTTTGGAAATTACTCAGGGGCTTTTTTTGTTGTTTTCCAGATAAATGAAAGTCTGGAAGGAGAAGTCATGTTTGTGGCACAGACAGGTTCTTTTTCTGTGCCACTGAAATGTACAGTCAAGAGCTGCGTCGTAAGTGCCTCTTTGAAGCATGTGGATAATATAATTATTATCATAAAAGGCGGATGCTCATTTAATTGACATTCCTGGCTATGTAGGACAGGAGTAATTAATGGTTTATCTTCTCACAGCTGGCTCTGGATAAAGAGCTCATTGACTTTGGCAGCCACGTGGTGGGAGAGACAATTTCACGGACCATCAGCCTGACAAACAGTGGAGCTCTGGGAACCAGATTCAAAGTTCAGACGTCAGCAGGTGACAGGAGCACACCCAGAGCAACAGTAAAACCCGCCCCTGGAAGGATGGTGGGTTCAAAAGCATCTCCTAAATGAGCAGAAACTGCTTTGGGGGGTGTGGTGGAGCTGTGCAGAGTCACAGAGCAGCTCAGGCCCAACTTTAGTACATTTGGCTTGGTGCCAATATAATCTGTTAGACCCAAATAACAGGAGAGAAAATTAAAAGTTGTTATTTTGTGAGGAGAGGGGAAACCAACAATGCTAATTTTTTAAGCATTTTAGTAATTTATGTCATGGTTCCTATTTTCTCCACATTGATGACAACTAGGAAAAAATATTTCAGTTAAAAGAGGAGGTTCTGACAGAGTCATTAAAAATCCCAACTCCTGGACTTGAGAAAAGTGCTGACTGGTGCAAAACAAGCAATAAAGTAAGGGGTGGGATAAGGAGAAGTATAGTTTCAGCAGACTTAATTTTTCCTTTATTTCCAGTGGAAAAATGTTAGTTCTGTCAATTGTGAAATAACTGACACTGTATTGTGGTGCTCCTGTTATATTATTTACCTGTTGGGGGCAGCCAGCAAGAATTAAATCTGTCCATTGATAAAGGTCTAAAAGAATGTGCAGTTCTTGGAAAGTGCAGCACATTCCTCCATCTATAACAGGGAACAGTTGCAAGAAAGAACAAGTCTGACTCTCAACAGCTTGTTGAATTGGGGCTGGTGCCACCTAAAGGAACAACCCCAGGAGAAACTACGTGTTTCCCAATAGGTCCCTCGACATTCCAGTGGCTGTGACCCTGAAGAGGAAGGGAGCAGCAGTCCTGTCACAGCTGAGCTGGGAAAGCAGGTTTGGATTTGTGCTGAGCCCAGGGAGGAGGTGACCCCCTGTGCAGCCCTGGAGCCACAGGCACCCCAGAGCAGCAGTGCCACAGGTGAGGTGACTGGCTGGGGACACTGGCCCTGCAGCTTCCCAGGCCAGGCACTGGCCATCTGCAGTTGCCTGTAATGAACTCTGTGATTCAGTTTGCAGAGTTACTCAGTAAATAAGTAGTTCATCATTCTGGTTGTAATGTTATATTTCTTCGTGTGTTGCCTCGCAGAAAATGACTAAAAATAATGTCCTGACACCATTATATCAAAAGCAGCAGAGATCCTCACTTCTCATTAGTGATCAAGAATTCAGTCTCAGAACACAGAACCCAACCAGCCTCAGAAATTGCAAAATTGTTAACATCATCCTTGTCTCAGCAACTGAATCCCCACTTCTCAGAATAGCAATCCACATGACAGGTTTATTTTTACAGTCTGTAATTCTAGGAACAAGGAAGCAGAAAGATGAACCTCCTCAGACATTTTCCATCTCATTCCTAATGTTTACTATGTGCTTAATAAAATCCAATCTTGTAGAAGAAAGACTTTCTTAATTTCTGTATTATCTGTGCTCTTTAACATTTCTCCCCAATATTGATCATTCCAGTTTCAGGAAGCTGGAATTTCCATGCAAAGCTTGTGGGTGGTTTCTCCAGGTCCTCCTGGCTGCATTGCTTTGTGCCACTAAAGCTGCTCTTGAAGGCAATTCACACTTCCCTCTGAGTTTGCATTTCTGGATGTAACATCTCCCTCTTTAACTCACTGAAACATTAACAGTTGTTCTGTAATGAAAGGTCCAGGTGGAATTCCAGGCTAGACTAAAGCTGGATGGCCAAGCAGACATCTCCTTCTAGACATTCCTATTTCTCCATCACTGCTATGCATTCCTGGATTTGCAGTATTGACCCAAGGAATGTCCTTCTGCTCTTTGAATATTTTTCTTAGTGAATTGATGCAAACATCCAGCCTTTTGTTGTGTTTTGTGTGTTTTTTCCCCCTCCTAGAACAACTTGATCAAGAAGTGTTAAGTATCAGATCAGATCTGGACACAGACAACGCACATGATTCAGTGGAACTTTCTCCTGAAGAAACACCAGTTGAAATTATGCTTGGAAAGGTAATGAATGTCCTGAGATCCAGACAAGGTTTCACTAGTCTAAGCCTACATCAGATAAACTGCTCTGGTGAGAAATGCTAAAGGTCATGATCATTTCAAGCCCCCTGGAGCTCCCTCTGTCACAGTTAATTTTTACAGTGAAATCACAGGACTCATCTCCCTTGCCTTTGGATCTATAAAGACTTCTTTGAGCTGAAAGATCCTGTGTGCTTCTACATTTCCCACAGTTTAACTCTGGTTTTCTGCTGTGTGGTTGTGTGCTTAAACCAAGTGTGGTGACAACACACAAGATGGGGCAGGAAGAACATCTGGGAAGGGTCAGACCTGAACCATATATTACACAATCTTCTGATCCTGATGTGTTCTGTGCACAGTGTGTTCAGTTCAGGTACAAAGTGGGTGTAGGAGAGTGTGTGGGCAGTATGAGCTTGCACAGCCTCTCTGTTTCAGTGCAGTTTCTCCACTTCCATTAAAGACTTGTCCTTGTTGTTCAGGTCACCGAGGGGGAGGTCGGACCCTTCAGCTCAGTGAAAGTGCCGGTGCTGTTTGTCCCAGCTGTCCCTGGGGACGTGAGGGCAGACTTTGTGATCGTGTTTGACAACCCAGACTGCAAACCAGTGAGTGATTTTGTGAAAGACTTGCTTCAAAACACTGTGTGAAAAGAGTTTAAAATCTTCTGATCTGTGCTTGTCCCAAGAATTATGCATTATGTGGCTTGATGGGAGGTAACTCTCTAAGTCCTGCCCTTCTTTCTGATGCAGGATGCTCATGACACCTCCTCATTTCTTAAATTTCTATGCAAATAATCCTGATATTCCCATTTTATCAGACATCATATTGGAAAACACCTCATGTCCTGTAAACAAATGTGGAAATGTTCTCCCCTGTTCCCAATACATGTAGTTTATTTTCTATCAGAATTGGAATTATTTAGCAGGCAGTAGTGAAGCTGATGTGTGAAAGCTGGAAGAGATGACAACTTTAGTTACCACTTCAGCATATTTTGATTCTGAGTTTTATTGGAAGCCAAATTCTGCTTGGAGCCGTCCACAGAAGCTTGCCAAAAAAGAAAGACAAACTCCCTGGCAGCTCAGTAGCCAGTCTTGGCTCTTCCCTCAGTCTGCAGAAGGAGCTGTAGATTCCTGCTGAGGCTCCTGTGGACACCTTCTCGTCCAGGACCATGTTGTGCAGGTCTGGGCTCTGCGGGCACTGATGTCACTCAGGAAGCACAGCCCTGTGCTGCCCTCACTGCAGTCCCAGGGGTCCTGGATCGTGGCCTGTTCACTCCAGCTAAATGCACTTCAAACTTTTCAGTATTGGGGCAGATGCTCTTCCTTCGTGTTCTTTGTCAAAGAATCCAAACCAAAGCACAATTCCTTTTTTGTGCTGGACACCCTCACATCTCAGGTGTCCTTTACAGATGATTTCTCTGGTAAAGAACCCGTTGCAACACGAATCATAGAGTGTTTTGCTGGGCTGTAGTTTGTAGCTGTGTGTAAGGACCTGGCACTCCCAGAACTGACACCTGCTGTGGTTTGTGCCCTGCCAGCTGTGCTTCAGTGCCATGGGGGTGTCTGTGGATGTGCCCATCTGGGTGCCCAACCCCGACGTGGACCTCAAGATCTGCCTGTACGACCGGCTGTACCAGGACCGCGTGATCCTGCGGAGCAGGTGAGCTGCCTTGGGATGGTTTGGCATTCCAGGGGTGCACCCAGACTAGAGCCCTGGGAGTTCTGCACTGCTGGAGACTGGACTTTGCTGTCCTGCTAGCCTGGGTTCCCAAGCATAGCTATGGAGTCAGTACACACCTTCCCACTCCTATGAGATTCCCTGGTCTGTGGTGTAGCTGTGAAGTCCCCAGGGAGTAGCAGCCCCACAGTCCCATCATGTGGAATTTGCTCCCCAAAGGTTAGGGAGATAAATTAAACTAAGTGCACTTGGGGTATAATTGAGTCAGTCAGGAAAGTCTATAGAATACTATTTTGTTGTTTCTCAGCTATTTTACCTTTCATTAAAGTCCCTGAGAGACTTGAGAGACTGAAAGTCTTTCCAGACTTGGGATAGGATGTTGGATAAATCATGTCAGTCCTTCTGCATTTACCCTAAAATGGGCAGGATTCAGCTTTTCCTGACCCCTACAGGGCTTCAGCAGTGCACTGGAGAGAGTGACCAAATACTGACTTACAGGTGGAAATATCAGGTGTTTCTGAGCCCAAGCTGCCACGTGTGAGGATTGGTTCTGTTTGGACTGTGATACAAAGAGAATGTTCTGGCTCCTTGGCTCCCAGAGATTCCCTGCTGTTAGAGTGGTTACATGAACATTTAATTGTCTCCAGGTGCTGGGTGTCTTCCCCCAGCCCAACACAGTCACTGTGGGATTCTTATTTTAACAATTTGCATTTCTTAGAGTCTATTTCAATAGGATTGGGGTGGGCTTGTGGGAGGGTGGGGGAGAGATTGGTTCTGTGGAAGGCATCCATGCTAAACCTCTTACCAGAATTACAGACTGCAGAGATTCTTCACAGTTGGAAAGAAATGAGTAAAGCTGTTATCTCAGAAATTCAGCTTACAGATATGACAAGTACAAGTTGTTATGTAAGTGATTTTACTTGGTCTAGATAACCCAGGGATAAAACTTATAAGTATAGAAACAGAATAACTCCCCTAATAAAACTGAAGATTTCAAGGGGATCCCAAAGATAGAAGCTGTCAAATTTGCTTAGGGCAAAACTTCTTAACTGAGGGGAAAAATCCTGCTGATCCTTTGCCAGGTTTCACTAAATTAAGAGCATTTAATATGTAGTATCCTGTCCTGGGCACCTTGGCAAGTCAGGGCTTTGATTTATCACCCAGTTGTCCCTTTTTAGGAAAGACTGTCTGTTAGACAGTCATACAAACAGTATGTGTGGAACATTGTCTGTTACACAGTCAGCTGGGGTGAAATTCCATACATTTCATGTGCAGGAATGTCATGTGTCAACTTTTCATCCTGCAAAAGATTTCATTTATCAGATTTCATCATTCTGTTGAGGCCTGAGGAGTTCCTCCCTCTCATGGCTGTTGACACTTTGCTGTGGCACCAGGAGGAGATTCCTGCTGGAGCCTGCCTGGATCTCAGTCTGTGACGTTGTCATCTGTGGCAGCAGTGGAAGATGAAGTTTTCAAGTGACTCAGATACCTCTGGCACTGGAATGCCCCAGCAAGCTCTGGTGGATGGCAAATTATTTGTCAATACTGGGTTTGTTCTGTTTCTGGGGCTTTTTTCTCTGGTCATATAGACCCCAGTAATCAAGGAGCACAAAGGGTGAAAGTGTCTTATCAGAGTCCTGTTCAATACAAATCACTTTGAAAAGTGATTTCTTCGGCAGGTTATTATCTGCACTGATTTAATGAAGTAGTATATAATTCTCTTAGACTGTCAACAGTCAGAAATCACTGCAGGCTCCCAGTCCCACATGCTGGAGCTGTTGATTTAGAGGAGACCATCTGGCCTGACAGCTTGGAAAGCAGTCCAGGGAAGGAGAATGACAGGCAGGAATATTTGTAAATTGCTCGGCAATTTTGCATTTAGGCATCAAATTCCAGGCAGGGGCTGGGCTGTGGCTGTTGCTGTGCTGGGATAGGGCCACAGTTCAGGAAACAGGGAGAGGTTTCCTGCTTCCAATGTGCCATCGCTGGGGCAAATGACTGCCCAGGTTTAGCAGAGGAGCTGACAGGACCAGCTCAGCCATTCTGTGTCTTCCAGCCCTGCAGGATCTCTGCTGTTAAAGGAGAGGTCACAGAGATTTCACATCTGCTTAAAGGAGTCACCAGGGTTCCAGTCATCCTATTGATCCAGATAGAGCCAATGTGTGCTAGGAGCAAATAATTAGGTGATATTTCACAATGGGTCCCCCCTGACCTGAGTTACCACTGTGCTGAGCTCTGACAGTTCAGTTTGGATCAGCTGTGTGTGCTGTTTGCAGTACAGCTGGGTTTGTTACGGTACTTCCCAAATCTTGTTTTCTGTACTTCAAAGAGAAACACGACTGTGTGAGCTTGCTGTAGCAGCTTTCCATGCCCCTCATTCCCAAAGGGAGCTTGGGATTGTTCTAACCACAATGTGCACGTCTGATCTGTTTGCAGAGCAACCACCTCACTGCGGTTCAAGTTTGAAGTGTGCAGAGAACTGAGGAAGCACCTGGAGCTGCTCCCAAAGACAGGCTACATCCAGGCTCAGTCAGCCTTCAGTGCACAGCTCAAGTTCCTGCCCAGGTAACCAACACCAACCCAAGGAGGAACCTTCCCGGGTTTCAGGTGGTGCCAGTGGAAAAGCTGAGCAGAGTTGCTGTTCCTGCCCACTGAGCAGGCCTGGGCTCTCCCCTCCCTGCCCCCAAAGCTGCCGGCTGCTCAGGGAGGAAATGAGCTTGGCTCCCACAGCCCCGAGGCAATGCCTTCCTGGGGGGCAGCAGTGGGAGAACAGGAGCAGTTGTGTTCCTGGTGAGCTGCTCCTGTTTCTGGGGGAAGTTATTCTGAGCCAGGAGAGAGCTTATTGAGGCAGGTGGCTGCTTCATGGATCACTGATTAAATAATTTCTGGACAACAGCTCCTGTGCTTGCTAATTAAGGTAAGAATGGTTGGGCTTCCTGTCCATCTCTCTCCTCCCCATGCACATTTTTCTCCAAAAGATGAAGGTATTGATCTTGAATTTCACGTGACATTTTATGTAACATCTCCTAATGCTAAAAGCTTAATCCCAGCAAGTTTCTCTTCTCCATTTCATGGCACATCTACCTATACAGACATAACACAGTGGTAGGAAACAAGGAATTCCAGTTTTTAAAAATTTAAAGACAAGAGCTTCTGTTAACCACTGTTAACTTTATTTACCTCATCGTTGCCATCCTAAAGAATTTAGTGGGACATTTTTTCACACAGAAATTTAAATGAAAAATTAAATTAGTTCTGGTGCACAGCCAAATACTTCAGCAGCTTTGGCAGTGATTGCTGCTGCAAACCTGGTGCTGCTTTGATGTAGGTTTTCCAGTCCCATTGAGGTATTTTGGATTCTCACTGATGTGCTCAGCATTTCTGGGTTCTGCATTGGGAGTCTAATCACTGATTTCAAAATTTTCACCGGGTTAATATTCAAAGAACTAAAAGTATTTACAGTTCTTCCAACATCTCAAATCACATCAGATTACAACAACTGTAACATGCTGACATATTTGAGTTCCTCAACTTCATCTGCTCTAAGCACTGTTACCCTCTCGGTGTGGATAGAACCAGAGCTTGGATTTAGAACCTTAATCTTCCTTTAAAAAGCAGGGAAGCTTCAGAAAGGAGATTTGACGAGATTAAGGCATTTCTGACACACAAAATAAGGATCTGGCTGTTTGAGGGGACAGATCAGTTAAAGACCTAATGCAGGGAGGAAGTGCGTGCGTGGGGAGCACGATGAGCTGGGGAAGGACTGAGCCAGTGACACATTTCCGTGAGGCCTCCTCAGTGATTTGGCATTTTGAGCTCTATTAATAGAACAGCTGCATTAAAAGTGACACCAAAGTAAAGAGAAACCCCTGCTCAGCAGTGGCAGCAGCACACAGCTGGCTGAAGGCTTGGGAAGTTCTCCCCAGTGCTCCGTGCACATGGACATGCTCAGGCAGGTGTTCCAATACTCACCTCTCTGGGGGTTTGAAGCCAACCTTTTCTATTTAGGCAAGTTCCATGCCATTTTGGAGAACTGTCTGAAGGATTCCAGGACCTTTTCCCCAGGGCACAGCAGCCAGAGTCCACCCCTGGGTCCAGACAGCCACAATTATTTCCCCCTCTCTGGATTATTTTGATATGGGTAATTTCTCCTGCTCTGCCAATGTCCTGTGGCAAAGTGAAAGCTGGTGCTGCGTTCCTCCCTTGTATTTAACCCCAGTTGCCACCTGTAAAGAAGTTACCAATACCTTTGAACATCACCCTTACTGCAAAATTACAGCAGCGAGGTTTTGGATCACCATGGTGATGAGTGGGTGCTGTTTTTAGTCATTACCTATTCTTTAACAATACATTAAACAATTGCATGTAATTCCATGAGTAGTAGTAGAACATGAGTGCTGTGGAGACCCAAGAACAGGAAGCAACTCACTCTGGTGCTGGGAGTCACTATAAATAGAGCAGCAGAGCTAAAAATGCTCCAGGTTTGTATTGTCTTGGTTTGGAGTTCTGAAATGGAGCTTGTGAGAGCAAGATGCTTCCCCTACAGAAAACCTAAATGTTCCACAGAAATTCCTAACCTGGTCTGTAAGCAGGGCCTGCTGGGCTCCAGAAGAGCTCACTTTATTTCTCTGTCCCCAATGTTTCCCTGTGCTGTACCAGTGGTTGTGGCTCAGGCAGGCTGGTCGCTGACAGCAGTGACCACAGCAAACCCTGCCTGCTTGGGCTGGGGACACACTGAGCCTGCAGCAAAGGTGCAGAGGGTTTATGTTCTGATTAGAGAGTAAGCTTTTAATTTTTCAGAATTTTAAATGACTGGATGGCTTTTTAAAAAAGGATAAATGGATGCTGACCTCAGTGACCTCCCTTAAAATCCTGCGTGACCAAAATCCCGTCTTTAAAATCAAAAACCCCAATGTTACTGTACAAGGTCAATCCATCTGATGTCCCTGGCAGCCACCTTTCAGCCCCTGCTCTCCTGCTTAGAGTGGATGCCAGTCTGTAGGAAATCTGGGACAAGTCCAGAACATTCCTGGCCTGACTGCATCCTCATTGTCTCGGTCAGAAGGTGGGATTTCAAAGGTCACTGATTTTTGACTGGAATTTTGTTCTACCATTCTTCTTCCATTTTCCTTAATACTTGCACATATCTTCCATGCAAGATTTTAATTAGTCTTCCCTACACAGGAGGATTTGAGGAGGATTAAATTAAGATTAGGCTGAGATTAAAAATTGTGAATAATAAAACTTTTAGACCTTAAGTAACAGGTTTGGGGTTGTTTTTCTTTCCAGAAATAATCCATCAGATGTTTCTTATTCCCCTTAGTGAGAAAATAGCCACAATATTTGAATGACAACTGACTGTACTTTTGGGTTTTCAGGCAGTCTCTTCCTGAAGATGCAGGGAACTATTTCAATGCAGAGACAAGAATCCTGGAGGTCCCAGTGACAATAGTGATCGTGGACAAGGTGCTGTTTGTGGTGCTGCTTATCAGACTGACAGTGGATGTAAAGCATTGTAGTGAAGGTTCACTTAACCATACCTAATCCTACATTGGCTCTTTGCTACTTGATGTTTGATAACACTAAAAGATGCTCAAAGTGCTAATAGAGATTTGATAGTTGCTTCTTGTCATGTGGTTGCAACCCACAAAGTCAAATCCTTCCTAGTCAGTGCTCTTCTCTCATGTCACTGGCAAGGAACTGGGTAGAACAACTGTTTTGCACTTATCCTTTTGGGTGACATTTCACTTAAATCCTGTCCCTACACCCTACAGGTGGAGGTTTTCATCCTGTGCTCTTGCATTTGTTTCAGGCCAGAACAGTCAGTTTTACTGTCCATGCCATTGTCTCTACTTCTGATCTGGAGATCAGTCCAGCAGAAATCAACTTCGGGTACTGCACGATCTATGAGGCTGTGCAGGCAAATGTCATGGTAACAAACAAATGCCTCTTGCCACAGGAGTTTGGATTTGTGGGGCTGCCAGAGGTACGTGGGTATCCCACACACTCCTCCTCTGCTGTCAAAATAGATTTCAGGGTCATGGGAATGTGTGTCAATGGGAGTGTAAATAAATCCTGACTGGTTGGTGCAAACCCCGTGGAAGCAGCTGGGCTGGTTGTGTGCTGGTTTGGGTAAACTTCATGGTGTTACACCCCCTGCCTTTTCCTACAGTGGGAGGAGCTTTTACTATTCCTTCATTAGAACACCTGGTTTGTCACTCCAGGAAGTCTCCCAGCAGAGCTCCTGGTGCTCACAGGGCACATGTGAAACAGGCTGGGGGATGTGGCTGTGCCCTGGAGGCTGAGGATTGTGCCCAACTGGCACCCAAGTGCCCAGAGGCTTTGGAAAGCAGGATGGCTTTTAAGCCATGCCCAGACTGCCCCTTGGGAATCATCCTGAGCCACTCCTGGGCACTTTCTGACTGACTGTAAGTTGATGTGGAAGCCAAATTAATCACAGGAGCTGCTGGTTTTGTGTGGGCTGGGTCTGCTGAAGTATTTTTTGCACAAAGTTGGCTGTTCAAGCTCCATAATGGCAGGATGATCACAGTGTGAAATGGTTTGGCACATTGGCATCGGAGTTAGAGGAACCTGACATTTAATTAGGCATTCTCCTGTTCTCTGCTGGTTTAGGGATTAAAATCAAGGAGGGAGCTGAAAGAAATTGTTAACTTCAGCTCTGTGAAGGCTTTACTTCACAGTGTGTGTTTCCTGATGAGCTTAAAGTGTGATGGGGAGACATTCTTGAGTCATCATCAACTCAAACACAAACCACTGTGCAAGTGTGGGTATTCAGCTGGTCCTGTCACTGGGGAATCTGCTCCTCAAACAGGGATCAGCTCTCAAAGACAGGGGGAACTGCTGGGATTTTTATCAGATTTCGTTCAGTTCTCTATGAAGAGTAAATAAACATTAGAGAAAGGTGATTACCATAGATGGGAAGAAGCTGGGGAAGGGATTCTCCTGAAGTCTGAGTTAATGGATTTAATCCCTTTTGAGTTACTGAGATGAGAAATCAGACTCATAACTAACTGAGACCAAAGCTTCTCTCTAGAAGGTTTCTCTTTTCTTGACACTTCCACATATAATAACAAAATTTTCTTCATCTTACCAGGGATGTCTTACTTTAATTTATTAATAAATTGATAATTTAACTAATAATTTCTTATCCTGCCATTTTGAAGTTTGTTGAAGTTCAACCCAACGATGGATTTGGAATTATTCTTCCCCTGGAAAGCCTGACATTGGACGTAATCTTTAAAGCTACCAAGGCAAAGGAGTACAGCTTTGACCTCACCTGCACGACAGAGATCAACAGGTATGGTAAGAGACTGAATGTAGGTGATGTGGAAATGTAAATCCCAGTGGATTTCCACTGTTAAACTACTCCAGAAATTAGAGCCCTGCCTGCCTTGAGGAAGAAAGTCTGGGATAAACACGTGAGGCCAGTGGGAGTTCTCCAGCTGACAGGAGTTGCTCAGTGCCTGTTGGTTTCAGCCTTGGCTGACACTTTGGTCTTTACTGAGGTGGCTTTTCCTACCCCTCCTCAAGTTTATCCTTGTCCAGTTTTTATCCTTGTCCATTCTTTTTTGTACAAATGCTTCATGCATTAGGCTCATGCTGCTGCAGTAATGATGGCATAAACTTTGATTTGACTGGATGTGTTTCCAGAAGTTCACAGAGGAGGAATTCAAGCAGGGACTCTGGCCAATTGTGCATTAAAAATAGATAGTATTATTGTTCATCTTTAGGCAAAATTCCCATTGCAAGCTTGAAATTCTGCTTAAATAGGGACTACAGGATTAGCTCCCTATTTTCCGGGCTGATTAAGACACTATTTTATGCTGAGACAATTTATCATGTGTTTATTTTTAGACAATTCAAGCTGTCATGCAAAGCAGTTGGAGTCCACCCACCTCTTGAATTGTCTCATTCCTTGGTTCAGTTTGCTGCAACAGCTCTGAACTGTGTGTCTGAAGCCACACTGGACGTGCTCAACCCCCACGTGAGTGGGAACAGCCTCACCCACGCTGTCCCTCGCATTGGCACAGGGGAACCTGCCCCAGTTGGACCCACTTCCTTTGAATTCCATGTGCCAGAGGATTGTCCTGTGACCATTACACCTGCTGTGGGAACTGTGCTGCCTGGGCAGGTAAATTCACTTCAAGTGGCAAGTGTTCTGCCAAACTTTGGATCGCCACCTCTCCACAAGGGCTGCCACCTGGAAATGAAGCTAAAACATGAATTGGTATTAGAATAGCTGGAATATTTTGTGTTGTTTGAAATAATGGTTTAAATCAGACCTGAGGGTGAACCACCAAATCTGGCTAATGCTTTCTGGGGGTGTTCCCATTTCCCCAGTGTTGTCACTGGGATCTATGTGAAGAATGTTTAAACATCCAGAGTACCGGTCATGTAAACCCAGCCCGCTGTGACATGCTGGACTTCCAAAAAATCTGTGGGTGACCTTATTCCGAGGATCCTCTGATTCCCTCGGGGCATAACTGTGTTTTGGGTGTGAATGCTGTGCTGCAGTGTGTGTGCTCCGTGGGGGCTGAGCTGTGCCCACCATCCCTGCTCTCCCATTCCCAGAAAAGCTCCATCCGAGTGTCCTTCAGCCCCGCGCTGCCGGATCAGCTCGTCAGGGAGGAGGCAGCTCAGAGCACAGCAGCTGTGCCAGAGGCAGGAATTCAAGTAAGGAATGCTAAGAACAGCACATGCTGCTGGTCTGGCACTTCCAGAGATTTGTTTCTCTGGCTGGTATTTTTATCATAAAATTATTTGCATATTAATGAAGCCCAAGCTCGTGGTCCGTGCAGGACCTGCCTGCAAAGGACGAGGGTGGGACTGTGCTGTGGCAATAATTTAATTTCCTGCTAACCATTTCCAAAGCATTCCTAGAGGATTTTGTGGCAAATGCCAACTGCAATGCTCTTAAAAAAACCCCAACAAAACAACAAACCTTCTACACTTCTTGGAGATTTACAGCAGCCTTGGACTTTATGTGCAGTCCTTAGGTCAGTTCATTTGTGACCCCCTGTGGTTGTCTTTAATTATGAGATAAACAGGTAGAATTCCCATAAGATACAGGGGGTGAAGTATGTCCATTTTGACTTAATTTTACACTATTGGGAAATAATGTCTGTAATTGGGAAATAATATGGGGAATATTATTGGGAAATAATATGTCTGTAAATCTGCTATGCCTGTGGGCTGACACCATAGTCCTGCTGTCCCTTGTTCTGTGCCCTCTGCCACCTCCTTGGCTCTGTGTCCTTGGGCTGTGTCTTGCTCAGATTCCCAGTGGTGACCCTCAGGGTCTGATGGACAAAGGGGGGAGAAATGAAAAGAGAGAGGGAAAGAAACTGAATATTTCCATTCCCAAACAGCCTGAGAAGAATGGAGACAGGAAAAACCTGACTGCTGTAAGGAGCTCTGGAGAGCCAAAACCTGAAGAGTTAAAGCCTGAGTAAGTCAGCAAAAGCATCTTGTACTACACAGACAACATTCTCTTTATAAGTAGTTTAATAAATCTACTAAAGCTGTAGGTAGACAAGAAAGCAAACTGGAGAGGGAGCAGCTTGAGCTGTGTTGCAGAGGCTGTTTCCAAAATTAGTGCTGCTTGAGAGCCACACAGCTGTACCCTCTCATGTGAGGCAAAGAATCCCTTTATGCATCAGAAGGATTGAAGACTTCAAAGAATCTGTCAGGGAGCAGGAGCTGGGGCTGAGCGTGGACTGGGCTGAGCCTCCACGGGGTTTATTTAAAGAGCAGCCCCAGAGCTGGACTTGGTGCCCCACAGAGGCTGCTACCAGGAACCCTTTTGTGAACAGACCTGCCAGAACCATCTGATGGCCCAAATACACAGCAGTAACTCTGGTTTTAGCTGGAGGGTTTGCTCAGCCTGGGCCATTAGTCACAGTCATCAGTGCTGCTGGGAAGTGGGCACTGAAACAGTCCCTGCCCAGGGTGTGCCCCTCAGTGAGAGCTCTGGCAGCACCTGCTGCCTGCAGGTTTGGGTTCCTAGATGCAAAGTCTGATACTTGAGCTCCCTGGTTTAGCAAATAATTCAACTTCTCAGAGCCACATTTCTGCTAATCTGAGGAATTTGGAAGTAAATACATACTGAAGCACCTGGGGTTTGGCTGTACTGGATGTATTGATGTTTTTGCCTAAAATCCCATGTTGATTGCAATCCAATAATTACAGTTTTTGAATACTTTCAGTAGAGGTCATAAAACAAAATTCATATTGTAAAGTATTGCTCCCACATTGGACTAGAGGGATGTGATCCTGTGTGTTTCTGTGTCACTGAAGTGATGTAGAAGGACTGGAAGACACTGGAACACTTCATGTGTTCAAGCAAAGGAACTTGTGTGGAGGATTTTGCAATCTTTAGGATAACATCTGCTATCTGGATTTATAGTTTTTATTCTCTTTTGGCAACAAAAACCAACTCCTTTGTGGAGTGGGTCCATTACTGACAGTCATTTGGTTTCACTGTTACATCCAATTTTGAAAGTGTGACTAAGAAACAATAATCACAAATAGCTCAATAGATATTTATTTGATGTTTTTCTTGCTCTGTCACTCCCTGAGATGATTCTTACTCCTGGACTCTCTAGTTCTGATGCTTACAGGGCAGCCCAGGCCTCCCTGATGAGGAGTTTCAGTGGGAGTTTTAAGAAATACATCATTCCCTGCTTTGTTGCAAGTGGACAGGCTGCTGGAGAGAAGGACTGTGCACCCTTGAGCTGCAGGTATTGCACCTGATAGTCCAGAAATGCTGGGGGGAAATGGTGGTAATTTATCCCCTTGGGGGAGAAGTTTGTTTTCTGATCTTGATTACTTCATAGCTCAGCAGTACAAACTCGTGCTCACAGCCCACCAGTTGGATAAGAATCAAAGACATGAATATCAAAGCAGCTCAAAGAATAATTGTGTGAAAACTTGAAGCCAGATAGTTCCTGGCTGTGCTTGGGCACAGAGTGAGCCCCAGGAGTCCCGTGTGCTGCTGTCATACCCTGCAGTCACACCCTGTGGGATGAGCTGGCTTCTGGCAATGGTCCTTATTCCTCAGTGGTCCAAGAGCTCTGCCCTTTTGCTGCCTGGCTCCCTCTGCTCTCTCTGCAGCCCTTACAACACTCTGTACCTGGAGCTGCACTGTCCAGCTGTGGCCCCTCCTGTTCTGCTCACTTCAGACAGTGGGGACAACGCGGTCGGTTTTGGTGACGTTCCCGTAGGTATGGAGTCTGAATTTGGGTGGTTTCTGTCTGACAGGAAGCTCCTCTGAGCACAGTTTTGCATTTTCAAAAGTCAGGATAGAAATTAGCCCTCAGTGGGTACCTGGGTGGAAAATGAGGGGCCTGTCTGGCCAGCTGAGGCCCAGGAAACAGCAGCCTTGAGCCCAGGTGTGCAGCTGGAAGCTCCACAACTTTGGAAGCGTTTTGCTGAGCTTTGCCTTAGCCAAGGACAGGGAATGAGTGTCTGGCCCAGGGAGAAGCAGAGTGAGGAGGAGGAATGGGAGGGCAGGACTGAGCAGCATCACTTCTGGAGCTGTTTTCATTCCTGACAGGCCACAGGTCGATGAAGCGAATTCCACTGCAGAACATCTCCCCAGGGAAGGTGGAGGTATCCTTGTGTGGGACACAGAGCCCACCTGCCATCCAGCCTCTGCCTAATCCTCCTCCTCTGCAGGGGGACCTGCTGGACACTGAAGCATCAGCTTGATTTGCTTGGAGTTATTGATGGTTAGTTCAGACTGAAAACACAAAACCAATATGTAGAGTCTGTTCTTAATATATTCTTGCTCAATCTTGATGAATGTTTTTCCTTGAGTTGTGCCCTTTTAGCTGGGATTCTCAGCTCTGAATCCCAATGGCCCCTTCCTGTTGGTGAGAGCAGCTGGAATGCTTGAGCCAGGTGAAAGTAAAGCCCTGGTCATCTCTTTTTGTCCAGATGAGGAGAAGTGGGTGAGTAGGAGATACAACACCAGTGTGGGGAAAGAGGAGAGAGGTATGAGGGGTGTGTAACTCACGTGTTACCAACCGGGACGAGACTCTAAGTAATGAGAAAACCTTTGCTGCCCCTCCCAACACTGGGGTTTAGTGCCTGTGCACTCGCCCCAGAAGTTCTGTAGTGGCCCTTTTGTGGGAGGGGGTCATTTAGGGGGGTGAGGGGGTTTCCTTCAGCACATGCAATAACCCACATGTTCCTCCTGGCAGTTCTTTGAGACCCTGGACATCAGGGTGGGCAGTTCCACCCTCAGCCTGCGCCTGTCTGGGCACGGGGTGGTGCCAGGCACTGTGTGCTCCGTGGAAGGAGTGCTGGACATGGGATATGTCATGGCCAGGGAGCAGGTGACTTCCACAGTCCAGGTAAGTCCCTCTGTGCCAAACGGGCAGCACGTCGGGAGTTGTTGTAGGGAGGGAGTCGACATGAGTTGTCTCCTCTCAGATTTTGTCCAGGTCTGGCAATGCCGTTGGTGGGACATTGGTGGAAAACACTGGGAAGGAGCCTGGTCCTGCTGGGGGTGGGGGGTTGGTGGGACACATTTTGGGCAGCACTACTGTGTGTCCTCAGTGGCATCTGGGGACACGGAGCTGCAGTAATGCAGCAACATCAGTTCAGCCAGTTTGCCAACTGTGGACCCTCCAGGCCTGAGAATCGACTTCCTCCATGCAAATGCTGCTGTGTGAATTAATGTCCCCAGGTACAGAACACTTCCAGCCTGACCCTGCCCTTCTCTGCACAACTGGACTCGCTGTCACCCACGTGGGACAGAGACCGGCAGAACATCCCCGCCTTTCTCAGCCCCTCTGTGCAGAGGACAGAGTCTGTTGGTAACCTGGGTTCTTTCTTTCCTGTTTTTCCTTTGCTCGAGGCTCAGGCAGTGCCAGGCAGCACTGCTCTGTCCTGGGGGATCTGCACAACTCTCAGACTGGGACATCACAGCACTGAGATTAAAGCCCTTGTTTTGCTCCCCAGGAGGAGCTGTGCTGATTCCTTCAACATGGGCAGCTGTAAATTGATGCAGCCTCAGCAAATACCCACAAGGAAGGAGATATTAGTGTTTAAATAAACCCACACAGTAATTGCCTATTAAGGATTATATTTAGGGATGTCCATCTCTGTGAAAACACGTCAGAACATAGGAAGGGTTTGGTGAGGCAGCCTCAGTTCCTCTGGAGATGAATTTATCAAACTGGTGGATGGAGTTATCTGGTGTTTCTAACACCCTGTTTTGCTGCAAAGCCATGTATCAGCTCTTATTTATTCTCTGCTCCAACAAAAATTAAATGGGTTTAAAATTTACAAAGAAGTAAGATGGGTCTGTCCTCCTTTCTTATCTGTCCCCTCATTTTTGTTTGCCAGGAACACAGAACTACAGTGGCCTAAGTGTGTTCAGCATCTTCCCAACAGAGGGGGAGATTGAGCCTGGG
This sequence comes from Pachyramphus minor, assembly GCA_013397135.1. Lineage (NCBI taxonomy): Eukaryota > Metazoa > Chordata > Aves > Passeriformes > Tyrannidae > Pachyramphus > Pachyramphus minor. The sequence continues at coordinate 427,047 of VYXB01006186.1, forward strand.
GAGAGCCAGGAGTTTGTGGTTACCTTCAGTCCTGACCACGAGAGTCTGTACTACTCCGACCGCCTCAGGGTCGTGCTCTTTGGCAAGGTGAGACCTCCTGGGCTCTGGGAACAAAGCCTGAGTGTTCCTGACCCGGTGCAGGGAGGGGAGGGCAGGTCTGGGGCCTGCTGACCCTTTTCGGGTTTGGGGAATCAGTCACTGGTTGACAACAACCCTGAGGGCATCGTCCTGTGGCAGCAGCGGGCAGGGGCTGGTGAGGGCAGGGGCTGGCAGGTGAGGGCAGGGGCTGGTGAGGGCAGGGCAGGTGATGAGGNTTCAGTCCTGACCACGAGAGTCTGTACTACTCCGACCGCCTCAGGGTCGTGCTCTTTGGCAAGGTGAGACCTCCTGGGCTCTGGGAACAAAGCCTGAGTGTTCCTGACCCGGTGCAGGGAGGGGAGGGCAGGTCTGGGGCCTGCTGACCCTTTTCGGGTTTGGGGAATCAGTCACTGGTTGACAACAACCCTGAGGGCATCGTCCTGTGGCAGCAGCGGGCAGGGGCTGGCAGGTGAGGTGAGGGCAGGGGCAGGTGATGGGGGCAGGTGCAGGCAGCACCAGGAGCGGTGTCTTGGGCCGAGGTTCCACCTGCGGGGCAGCCCCGGATGCACCTCTGGACGGGCAGGTGGTGGCCCCACGGGCACCCTGAGCCCCTGCCAGGACACGGGGGCCAGCAGCGAGGGCAGAGTGACCACTAACACCCAGCAGCAGCACTGCAGACTGGGCAGGGACTGCTCCTTGGTGTCTCCAGAGACCTTTGGGATTGTCACTAGGAATGCAAACCCGAGTCAGCTGAAGCTGGAGACTGGTCCTGCTTCACGAACCTCAGCTGAGTTTGCAATAGAGAAGTTTTGCCTCTTTTTGTGACGTTTGTATGAACAGTTTGTGCAGCCCTGTCCTGGGGCACAGTGCCCAGGAGTGCAGAGTGTGGTGGGCAGGGACAGGGCTCCTGCATGAGGGAGGGATCCTCTGGGTCTGGATCACTCCACAGGAGGGGATGCCATGATTCCCATGCCCCTGGTGCTGCTGTGGCATTGAGCTGTCACTCCACTGAGCTGCCACCTGCATCCCAAGCTCTGTGTCCCCCCAGCAAACAGCCCACGAGATCCCCCTGAAGGGAGCAGCACGGGAACACCCCATGTTTGTGGAGGGGGGGCTTCCCCTGGATGTGCCCGTGGAGTCCTTGGCTGTGACATCGTCTGTGGCGTCCCAGGAAGCACTGAGAGCAGGTAAAGTGCCACCACTGACACCTTGTCACAGAGCAGGGGCTCATGACACGTGGGAATGCTCCTCTTCCTGTAAGAAAAGGGCCATTAAAAGACAATTTTCCCAGGATCAGAACAAATGAGCATTTTGGTGCAGCCTATGATGTTTGTAACACACACAAACAGGGAACTTTCTCTTGAGGAAAGTTCTCTCTTGATTTTAATACAGTTGTATCTTGATGATCTTCCACCCCTGCAACTTACTTACACAAAAGGATTATAATGTAGCACTGCTACAAACTTGTTAAGATGTGTTTGCTTTCTGCTGCTTCCCTGCCGTGCATTAAGTGTCCAGCAAATTATTTCATTTATAACCAGATATCCTGGACTCTCCCATTTGTCCTGTTACAAAACAGACTTCCAGGGTTTTGAAGTTATCCTTCCTTAATTTCTGTGGGCAGGATCTGTGTTCAGGGACTGGGTGTGAGCAACCCCTGACTCCTGAGGTAAAAATAAGCACAAGCCAACTTATGGAATATGGTACACAGAGGATGGAAAACCAGCATGGAACTTGATAAACAACCAACAACTGCAGTTTGCAATTGCAAATTATGCAAATCCTCCTTTTCCTTAACTCCTCACTAGCTCTGCCAGAAGGATCTCGCTGCCTGTGCCAGCTCAGGAGTTTGCCACAACACCCCTTGTTTTAAACCCCTCCTGGTGCAGTTCCTGTTGCTCCCGGGCTGGAATGGCTCAGGTTTGACTGACTGTCTCTGTGTAGAGCCCCAGGAGCCGGTGAGGTCCCTGCTGCTGCTGCTGGAGCACGTGGCTGGAGGGGGCCCTGCAGAGCCAGCCCGGGCAGAGCTGAGGGTGGGGGCTGTGGACACCCCCGTGCTGGCAGCCAAGAAGGTGAGGGACAGGAACCCTGCAGGTTTGTGGCAGGTGCTGTGGGAAATACTGGCAGTGTGCAGGTGGCTGCTGCTGCCTTCTGCCCAGAACTCACTCTGTAAATGACAAACTTTACACCGTGAAAGCATCTGTGTTTGAAAAGATTCTTTTTTGGGGGCTAATATAGGAGGAATTAGTCAGAAACATAATTAATGTAGCACTTTGCTTCTCTAATAATGAAAGCCAGAACTTGAGCCCAGAATTAGAATTTGTGGCAGCATTTGGTGACAACCATGAACGAGGTGGATGCTCGGAGTTTGGAGGTGCAGGAGCAGTTTGGCAAAGGGCAGTGCCGGCTTTGCCGAGCCGAGCAGGAGGGTGTGCTGTGTGTTCCCAGGCCGTGGAGTTCAGCCTGGACTCGCTGCCGGAGCTGGAGCGGGCGGGGATCGCTGTGGAGGAGCCCCAGGGAGCGCTGGAGCGCGGGCGGGACCGCAGCGTGCGCGTGTCGTGGGCGCCACCTGCAGAGCTGCAGGTGAGTGACAGCACAGGGACACCCCGGGACACCTTGGGGATAACTCCTTACAGTCCCTGTCCCTGAGCACCGAGAGCCAAAGTGCTGCTGCTGCTCCCTGAATCCCTGAGTGACCCCGAGAGGGCGCTGCTGCATCCCGCTGGCACAGCTGGGTTTGCATGGATCACTCTGCAACACTGCTCACATCTCTTTGTGCCTTTCCTTTGCCACGTTCCTGGAAGTCAGTGGGGCCTTCTGATTTCCCACTCTGGGAGCCCCATTCCCCTGGGCTGTTCCTGCCTTTTTGTATCCCAGAGGCTGGATCTGAGGTCCCAGCATCTCCAAAGGGCTGTGACTGCCCCTTGTGATTCACCTCCGTGGGCATTCACAGCACTGGAGGAACTGAGTGGGATGTGTGGGGTGGCAGAATGAGGAGCTGGTTCCAAAATTAAGAGATTGCTGGTGTCACATGCACGGAGGGCAGTGGGGTTCCTGCTGGGGGGTCAGGTTGACACTGTGCCCCTTGGTAAGCCCTGGCTCTTACACAAGCTTCAGCACTCACTGGGGGCTGACAGGCCCCGTTTCCTTCCCAGTGCCCTGCCCTGGCTGTGACAGGAGCACAGTCAGTGGCACTGTGGGGACAGAGGCTCAGTCACTGTCACACCCCCCTGGCTGCAGCTCCAGCCGTGCTGGGGGCAGCAGAGACACCCAGCACTGAGGGGGGGGAAACCTGTGCTGGGGCTGGTGCCTCGTGCACTGGGCTGTGAAACACAGTTTGAGCAGCTCAGCTGCTGTTACAGGAACCAGGTGGGGTTCATGTGTGGTTTTTTGTAGGTCAGTGACCCTCCCCTGGTGACAGCCCTGCTGACCCTAAAGGGTGACATCACGGAGTGTTACCGAGTCCTCTTCATGGCACGAGTCGTGTCTGCCTGTGCTCCCCCCACAGAGAGGAAGAGGGAGGCTGATATTGCTGGGAATTCACTGGATCCCCAGGGAAACATGGGGACATTTGGGGATTGATGCAATGCACGAGGGGAGCGGGGAGGCAGGAGGGAAGGGACATGTAATATTTCTGCTCTGTTCCCCCCAAAGTTTTCTCTGTAAACTCTGGTGCCACCAGTGTCGTTCTCCAGCTGCCCCTGGGACAATGACCTTCTGGTAGAAGAAGGAATTAATGAGGGCTCAAGCAGCTACACCTGCTGTTAATCCCAGTGTCTCCCAAAGGTGGGCAGTCACCAGGAGGAGTGTTTGGTTTACACCCACACCGGTGAGTTCCAAACAAGGTCTCTTTTTTCCAATTTCAGACACTTTCTGTAGGATTTGGAAAATCCTTGACTTTTTCTCTTTTAAGAACAGAATAAAGTTTCATATCCAAGCCTCCTCCAGCCCATCTGGGCAGTCAGTTTTACAGTGTCCTGTGCCACCTGCCTGTGCTAACACGTGGTCGTGGGGAGCAGTGCCCTGTGATCAGACATCCTCACCCTCCATCCTGTCCAGGAGCTTCGTGTTTCTGTGTTTGCTTCCCTCTGAATTCGGACTGAGAGGAGATTCCTACCTCTCTCCAAGGAGGGCACTGCAGGTGTAGCTTGAGCCAGGAAGCAGCAGCTGGTTCAGGGGAAAGTGCAGAGGCAGCCCAGGGTGGGCAGGGGAGGGAGCAGGGAGTCAGCACTGGAAACATCGTGTGTCACTGAGTCACTGTAAAGCTGTGACAAGGTCCCTCCCCCCACTCCCAGGGTGTGTTGCCCTCTGCCCCAGTGGCTGTTAAATCACCGGTTTGGGTGACACAATCCCAAAATGGAAAGTTTGTAAATATTCCTGTGGTAACGAGCTCCTGGGGCAAAGCCCTTGTCACAAGAAATACTTCAGCCATTCGTCCCCCTGTGACAGAGGAAGCTTGTGGGAGTGATGAGGGGCTCCCTTGTTTTTCCAGGCAGTTGTTGGATCCATTGAGATCTGTTCCCATTTGATAATGGATCGAGTGGCTGTGGAGTCACTTAACTCTTCATTCTGAAGACTGCAGATGCTGCAGCACCAGAGAAAGGAGGGGCAGGGGCTGGGGGTGGCAGTGCCAGCCAGAGACAGCTCTGCCCTCACTGGAGCCCTGGCACAGCTGGGCTGGAGCTGGGGACAATGGATGGTGTGTGCTGTTCTCCTGCAGCCTGAGAAGGGCCCGTAAATACCAGTAAATACCAGTAAATACCACTCCATCCTGGAAAACTGCAGCACGTGGTGCTGCCCAGGGCACAGGGACCCGGGAGAGGGGAGTTCCCAGAGGTGGGGCTGAAAGGGTTACTGCAGGCACAGCATTTGGGGGCATCCACTGTGTGAGGATCCTTTGGAAGCAGACAATTGACTGGGATGGCTGGTGACTGGAAACAACTCCCCTGATAACTGAGACACACGAGCTGGACCAGAAGTGGAGGGTTTGTAGGTAATTCCATGAGGGATCAGTGCCAGCTCCCAGCAGGAGCTCAGCACAGCAGCCACAGCCTTCCTGCAAGTTCAGCTCTTGGACAGGCACAGGATCCTGTTCCACTCTGTGCTTCCAGAGCAGGTTATCACAGTCAGAGCACTTTGGGCATTAAAACACGTTACTGGGTCCATCTTACAGGACCCCAGTAGGGATGGAGCTCTTACTGTGAGGACAACGTGGAAAGTGTGACCTCAGAAATATGTCTACATTTCCTAGGAGATTAAGCTTTCTGCCCTTGTGATCAATCTGCTTTCAGACTGAGTTTTGCACCTCTGATCACTCCTGGGCCACTGGACACAGACTTGTGCTTTCCCATTTGGATCATAAACTGCATCCTGTGCTGCTGCAGCTCTGGTTTAATAAACAACTCACATCCGTGGATGGTCTTTATGATCCTTAAAAGGCAAACCCAGCTCATTTCCAATGCAGAACATCAAAGAATAAGCACCAGTGTCACACACATGTGAATAATTCATGTTCTGCTTCTCCAGAGTGACTTCAGCGATTGCTTCACACGTATGAGCACAGGTTTTCCTGGGTGAGCAACAGCCCCATGATGCTGAGCAGTGCTGGAGGGAAGCACTGTGGTCAGTGTGCCACTGCCCAGCCTGCAGTCACTGTGCCTCCCAAAGGAGGGAATCCCACCTGGTGCTTCCCTGGCACTGCCGACCCGGCTGCTCCCACGGCGTGGTTCCCTGTGCTGTGATGGGATGGCCCTGGCTGGAGGTCAGGTGTCCACCAAAACCTGCTCTCTCTGGCAGAGAACACAAAATGAAAGGCTCATGGGTGGAGATAAGGAATTTCTGCTTGTGAAATGTTGTTAAATGAGTCTGGAGCAAACTGACCTTCAGAGAGCAGCGGTACCTTCTCGCTCGTGTTTTGTATGTTTTAAGGAGACTGGTTTGAAACAGGGACATGATCTGCTTTGGCAAACACTTGTTTCAGACTCACATCTCTCATACCAGGTTTCCCATTCCTTTGTTTCTCCTTCTGAGTGTCTGACACAGCACAGGCACAGGGAGGGTTATCCCCGAACTGCTCCAGGGACATCTCTGAAAGCCAAGGGACACCTGCCCCGACCTCCCACTCACAGCAGGCTGGGAATGGGGCAGGAGCTGGGATTGGGGCAGGAGCTGGGATTGGGGCTGGAGATGGGGCAGGAGCTGGGATTGGGGCAGGGAATGGGGCAGGGATTGGGGCTGGGAATGAGGCAGGAGCTGGGATTGGGGCAGGGAATGGGGCAAGGAATGGGGCTCGGGCTGGTGCAGGAGCAGGGATTGGGGCAGGGGAAGGGGCAGGAGCTGGGACCGGGACTGGGGGCGGTCCTGGTCCTGCCCCTGCCCCGCCCGGCCCTCCCCGCCCGCTGATGCCGATGCCGGTTATTTATTCCGATGTGGGCTCGGTGTCCCCTTTCAGCCCAGCCCGTGTCCTTGAGGACGCGGCTGTCGCTGTCCCGGCTCAGCCCGGAGCGCGGACACCCCACCCGGGACCCCGCTCAGCAGAGGCATCGGGTGCTGCTCCCGGCCCGGCTCCCTCCCTTCCCAGGCATCGCTCTGCTCCTCTGGGAGAGCTGGGAGAGCTCTGACCGGTGAGTATCCATCCCGCTGCCCGTCCCCGACCCTCTCCCGCGGGCTCCCGGGACGTGACCGGGTCAGAGCTGTGACCTGCTGATGGCCACCCCTTACAGCTGCCTTGGGACCTCTGCGATGGTCAGCAGCTCACACGTCTGCCTTGGCTGGCCTGGCTCTGTACACTGATGTGAATGAGCCTCTCCCAAAACGACTCTGGAAGTGTCAACTTCTGAACAGTCTCCAGATCCTCCCCCGTGGCCAAAACCTTTGTTCTGGTGCCTGAAATCCATGGCAGGAGGTTCAGGATGCACAGTGAGCAGCTGCACTGCTCAAATGTGGCACAAGCTGTTCTCTTCCTTTTGTACTGTAACAGAGCTGAGAAGATCTCTGGCTGCATCAGAGCTATGGAAGAGTAACTTAGAAATAGCTGGGGAACACAGTTTGGGCAGGTCTGTGCCACGAGGCACAGTTACCTGTAAATAACACTGATCTGGTTTTTGGGAATCCTGCACGTGTCTTTCTTTCTCCCAAGAAGAGTAAAGCACCACTTGGTAAAAACATTCCTGGGCTCAGAAGCCAAGTTGTACAGAGGGATTGTCTGCATGTTCTCATGCAGACAATCAGGAGTGATTTTACAGCTGTGAAGAACAGTTCTCTGAAAGTAAATCTAGAGGGGTTTTGCTCCATACTCTTACTGACTGCTTTCCCTTCTCCACCTCAGAAATCCTGGGAATTGTATTCCCTGTCACTCAGGCGCTGTTTGACTGGAGCTGCTGAAGTCCCTGGCTCATGTGCCTTCCCTCCCAGATGCCCTCAGAACATGTCTGATTGGACCAGCCTGTGGTATGTCTGGTGAGTTGGTTACTGATCTCACTAACCCAGAGCCATGTGGGAGCTGTTTTGAGCAGCACTTTCAGGAGGGGAATGGAAACACTTCTCTGGGTTGGGATGGAGGGAAGGGCTTCTCCTGTTTTCTGGGAGCTGCCAGAGGAGTGGATTAGCTGAGCCCAGGGGAGATAGGGTGTCAGGCCCAGCATTCATCCAGGGCTGTGTCATCTTTCCTTTCTGAGAGCACTACAGTTGGACTGCAGGGCTTGTTGTTGTTCCTAAATAGCCAGAGCTTTGCTGGCTGTTGGCTGTTTGCACAGCACGGACTTGTTGGGACCTGGCATTGCCCCGGGCACCATCCTGGGCTCCAGGTGCCACCTCGGGGCTGGGTTTGCTCTCTGAACTCACACCTGGCTGTTGGAAAGGGGGAATAGGAAGCTCTGGTCACAAGTGGCTTCACCTGTTCCCTAACATGAGCATTACAGGCAGCAGTGCTTCAACTTGGGACTCAGGGCCTGGGATCCAACGTCCTAATTCAGGATCCAGGGTTGGGAACTGGGCTCGGGGGGCTCGGGAGGCTCTGTCTCCTTGCAGCCGTTCAGTGGGATGCCCTGAGCCCCGGGGCCGGTGAAGCCCCAGCCCCGCAGTGACGCTGTTCCCCCGCAGGTTGATCTTGCTGACGGGGTTCCTGCTCCTGCTCTGCGGGCTCTCCGCGAGCTGCCTCAAGTTCTGCTGCCGCAGGAAGAGGCTCCCGGTGGAGACGTTCCCTCGGCACCCCTGTGACCTGGCGGGGATTGGCATCGACAGCGACAGCACCGCCCACAGCACCGTCACCTGTGAGTGCCCCCAGGCAGCAGCGCTGCTCTTGGACATGTGCTGGGATCTTGTGCCCAGTCCCTGCCACAACAGGAACTTCCCGCTGTGCTCCCAGAACAACTTCCAGCCCCACAGGGTGGGCAGGAGAGGCGGGGAGGTCACCAGGCTGACACAGGGAGTGGGTGCAGAAGACAAGGAGGATTTAATGCTTCAGAGATGAGAATAAAGTCTGTGGTGGGTTCACCTCTTACATGTCCTCTCCCCCATCTGTTCTTCTCACCATTCCCTCATTTTTTTCTGAGGGACATCCCATCCAAAGTTCTCTCTGATGTGAGGATTCCCAGCTGAGCCCCCTGTGTTGCCCCCTGTGCTGGGGCAGGTGTTTCACAGCACTGAGATGCAGAGATGTTTCTCTCCTGAGCACTTCCTTTGGGAGACTGCACCAGGGGGGATTCTCTCCTGACAGCTCAAGGGTACAGTGATGTGTTCTGACACCACAAAAACGAGTCCATAATACCTTGGAGAAAAGCAGGATCAACCCATTATTTCTCAGGGTTCCTCACAGGTGTTTAATTTTTGTTCTCCATCTTTTCCTTTGCAGCATACAGCTCATGGCAGTACCCTCCAAGTGTCCAGATCCCTGCAGTATTTGTGGATATGGATAAGAACACTGTGTCCCCCCCAGCTTACAGTGTCTATGCTCTGGATTTGCCACCTTCCTATGACGAGGCCGTGCAGATGGGAAAACAAGGGGCTGAAGTGGCACAGAAACTCAGTGACATCCCTGAACAGGGGCTGAGCCCCAGCCAGGACCCACCTGGTGCAGCCACCAGGGCTCCAGCAACACAGGCCAATTCAGAGACTTCACAAGGTGCCACAAAAGAACAGCCACAGATCTGACTCATTTCAGATGGGGAGTACAGGAAGGGAAGGACCGTGAGAATTAAAGAGGACGTGAAGGGTTTGGGTTTATAAGTAGGTTGTGGTGGAAAGATGTTTCCTCTCGTGCCCTTGCAATGATCTGTCAGAAGAAATGCTTTCTGTGACTTCTGTAATCCCCTGGTAAAGCTTCTTCAAGGATATGAAATGAGGGAAAAGGGCAGCAGTTTAAAAATGCCTGTAAAGTGGGACGTGAATGCTTGTTCATCTTCTGATTAAAAAAACCACTCCTTGTGTCCAGCAATAAAAAAGGTCTGGGGAATTCTGCCACCCTGGGAATACACTCTCAGAACAGCACAAGCAGGAAGCTGTTGTTCCAGAACAGAAGTTTCCCAAGCTGGAGCTGAAGGGGGGAATCCCCACAAGTCCCACTGAACAGCCTCTGCAGTTTCTCTTCTTTTGGAACATCAACTGCCCAGAAAATTGTGAGGACAAACTGCTGCACGAGCCTGGAGATGTCCAAACTTCCTCGTGAGCCTGGAGATGCCAAGCAAGGCCAGGAAAGCGTGTGGAGGGAAATGGCTTCGTTGTGTTTCACAACTGCAGACAGGGAAAGACACAGAGGAGAAAAGACACTTCTTGGTGGTTGTTGGTCATGAGACCCAAAGGGATTGTTGTTCAGGTTTTGTAAATCTTTAATTTCCTATTTTTGAGAAGAGCTGCCTTGTGGGGGGAATCCTTTCACTATTTATTTTTTTCCAGATAAAATGCACATTAGTCCCAAAGAGACACTTGCACACATGGCTCAGTGTTGCTGATGTGTTTCAAACATTTCAAAGATGCCTTTATCCTTTGTTATCTGCTCAGGTGGCAGGGTCTCAGTCAGCACAGGACAGAAAAATCCCAGAATCCTGGCAGCTTTCCCCAGTTCAGAACGTGGCTGAGCTCAGGAACGAGCAGGGTGGCACAAAACAGCCAGGATTAGTTGTAGGTGCAAATCCCACTGTACAGGCTGGGCAACAGCCCAAAGAAGTTACTCCTAGGGAGGGGCCTTTGGGAAGTACTGACAGAAGGATACCTGCTGGGCATCATTTTAAACCTGGGAGCTGGTTACAGCAGCCACAGCCCAGATAAAAACATGGGCTGTGAGAGGCCTTTTTTAATGCCAGCTCCTTCCCTTGCTTGCCCTTCCTTATTCCAAGTGGTAGGAATTTTGCCCACTCCTGAGCAGGGATTTTCTCGATTCCACTTTAGCAAGGTGCTGATTTGGCTGCCTTTAAGAACTGAGCAATCCCCAGGGTGGCTCCTGGCTCTGGGATTCTCTGTGGGATGGGAGCAGGAAGGAAAGCCTGAGCATTGGTGCTATTAACGACGGGAGCACAAACCCCAGTGTCTGTCATTAATCAGCAGCAGAAGTGTGGGCACAAAACCTGCACAGTTTTTAGAGGACTGTTGTTCTCTGCCAACCATCACTGCAAGACCTGCTCTGGAAATGAGCACTAATGATTTAAAAATGAAGGTCTCTGCCAGCCACACTGGTGTGTGTGAGCTGCCCGTGGCTCCCTGGGGAAGGGTTGGGTCTATATTTAACTTGCATGTCCCTTACTACGAGGGCTGGCTGGTGTAACAACTCTGCTTCTCTTGTGTCTCCTCTCTGTCATTCTTAATTATATCTCTCCGGTTTTATTCTTTCTCCTGTCTTCTTTTTCTGTGTCAGGATGGAGACTGGCCATGACCCAGGGTAACTGTTCGGGGGTCTCTGGCTGGAAGGGCCATGTGTGCCCAGCCCTGGGTGTCCCGGGGCACAGATACGGCAGATGCCTTTTTGTTTGTTGAACTTCTGCACCGGGACAGTACTCGGGAACAAATCCTCTGCCTGTGCGGGGCAGGAGGGAAATGGCTGGGCTCCCTCACCCACAGAACGGGCAGGCAGAGGAAGCCACAGCGCCTGACACCAGAGGGCAGTCCCTCCCTGCTCCTGGGAGCAGCGCCGGGAGAGCTCGGGCAGGGATGAGTCTGCTGGGGAGGACGGGAATAACCCCACGGTTTGACTGCCCTGCGCTCCTGCTTTGAGGTGTGCGCCTGACCCAGCGCTGCCAAACTGCGTCCCTTTGCTTTGGGGCGATGCAAAACCCCAATCCAAAACCCAAAACGCCCCTGACTTCCTAGGGATAAGGGCATAATCTGGAGGTTTCTTTCCAGCTAAGGAAAAGCCCTGTGTCTTGCCCAAGCTCTTGCCTTACAGGGTGGTTCATTAACTCAAACAGGAGCTTTGTTCACAGCCACCACTGCCCCGCTCAGCCCGCGGGGACTCAGTCTTGCTTTGCAGCTCGGTTTGCTGCTCAGTGTTTTCAGCAGGGATGGCTCAGCCCTAATCTCACCCATCTGACCCTCCCAGAGCTGGGATCACAGCTGACCCGCTGGCCCTGGGGGCAGATCCCCCCGCACTGTTCATTATTTGCACCTTCACTTTCTCAGCCCAAGAGCTCTGCAGAAGTCACCTCCCTCCAGACAGGAAGATCTCGGCTAAGGGATTTACAAATCCCCTTTAAATCCCTGCAGCAAACATAGACCTCTTCCCACCCTGAGAACGGTTTATTTTTGTGCAGGAAGTCCAGTTCATCAATTAGAACCACTGTTCCATGGGGGAACAGACCCCTGAAGGAACTCATGTCAGAACAGGGGATGGAAGGGCTGCTCTCCTGAATCCTGGCCTACACAGCTTGAAAATGTTGCTCCCAGCTGCCTTACATAAGGCTAAATCACAGGAATTAGGATGGAAAAGTGATCACCTGGGCTGTTTCTGTTTAATTGGAGAAGTCAGAGAAAGAGTTTCTTGTTGTTCATGCCCATAGCTGGGTGTGCAGAGAGGAAAGAGGGGAGACAGGACACAGATTTGACTGTGACTCCAAAGCCTCACTTCCAGGAGAAACCAGGTTTAAAAAGAACACCAGGTGGGAGGTTGGACAGAGGCTCTAAGAATTCTGATTTGTCAGGCTGCTGGTTCTCACCATCACTAGATCTCTTCAGGTCTCATTCTATCCACACCAGCTTTGTGACCCCTCGAAGGGAAAAGCCCCTCTCTGTAATTACCCACTGGGCATTTTTCATCGTGGTTTATATCTGGTTCTCAGTTTGGCACTGCTCACAGGCACTTCTTCTCACGTGTCCAAAATGACCATTTTGCCATTTGCTTTCTGTTGCCCTGTGAAGGGGCTGCACTGGGGAGCTGGGCTGCTGGAGGAGTTGGTGCCTGCAGCCCTGCAGCCCTGTCTCTCCTCTCACACACACACTCTCAGCACGAGCACTTGTGCTCTGAAAGGAAACGCAGACGTGGAAGTAAATTGCCTCAATAATTCATGGGCTTTATAGCCCAGAGCAAATTATACCTTGGCTCTGTCATGAAATTCGGGCTGCAAATCCCTTTATAGCCAAGCTCGTTTAACTATCCAAGTAAAGTGGTACCTCTGGAATGGCTTTTCTAATTGATGCATTAGGATCTTTGGAGAGTATTAAGTGGTAAACCTGCAGCATCCAGAGCGAGGCATCAGCAGGGTCTGGGTACAGGGGAAGCCAGAGAAAACCCATTTCTTTGTCTGCCTGGCTGTCCTCAAATAGCTCAGAGGAAGGTTTGGTTGGGTTGGTTTTGAGCTGTGTTTCATCTTTGTCAGCTGCAGTTTTTGAGGGAAAAGGATCCCAGCTGTGCTGGTGGGTGCTGTGCCAGGGCTGATGGGTGGAGGGACACTGGGACACACGGCCAAACCTCTCCCAGAATCACTTTGCAGGCCCTTGGCTGGCTCCTGGCTCTCATTCTAATCATCTTTACCTGCTGGAACCCTTTTTGCTCAGGGAGGCACTGACTAATTTTGCTGCAAATAGCAGAGGTTCTTCCCTTCACCCACAATTAAAATTCAAACTGCGAGAGAAGCCTTGGAATCCTGCTCAGAGCAGACGATGAAAACAAGGTATCACAGGGGAATTGTGCTCTAAAAACTGGAGAAGACAATAAATGTTTTATGAAATTCTCCATCCTAAGGTCAATGAACAAAAAAGGCTGAGGTGCAAAACCACATTGCCGGGAAAACATTTTGTTCTGGTCAGTCAAAATTTAGAATATAAAGTGCCAGAGCACTTTTTATCTTCCTGGGAGGAAAGAAGGGCCTGTAGGAAAGAACACAGACTTTAAAAGGGGTTTGGGTTTTTTGGGTTTTTTTTGAATAACAAAGCTCACCTTGGGCAGTTGGAGAGAGGAAAAAAATCTGTTTCTATTTCAAACGTAGAAATTCCTGAATCTGCATTAGGGTGTTTGATTTTTATTTTTTTTCCACTCAGTTTTTACTGTGCTTTCCCAAGTAGCTCAAAAAGGAAGCAAAAAAAGAAGAGCCTGATGTTGAGCTCCTAGGTGTGCATTGCTTTTCCCCTTTCCAGAAGCTCCTTCCTTCCCCCCACCAGTAAGGAAGGGCAGTCCCAAGCTGCAGGGACTGACCTGGACCCGCAGTGTGCTGCACTCCCATGTGCCTCTGGTCTGGGAGTGGGGACTGGAGCACTCCCTTTTCCTGCGGGGAATTTTGAGGATGAATCCATGGAGCGTGGGCTGCGCTGTCATTATGAACTACAGGTACAGTCAGAGCATGATGAACTTTGTGTGGGACATGAAGTGCATGGAAAAAACCTCCCCACTCCCTCCCCCTCTTAAGGGGGGAAATCCAGAGAAGAAACCCGGGCCAAGTGTGAGGTTCAGAAAGAGCCCCCCTGGACTTCAGGTGCCTAATCCAGACATCAGCACAACATTGCTCGTGAGGGGAGAGGAGCAAGAAGCTTTGTTCAGCTCTGTGGGGCAAGAAATGACCTTTCCCCCTGAGCAGTGTCCTTTTAACCCAGCAGCTCCGGTGCTGCTGGAGGGAGCTGTCAGACACCCCGAGGGAAGGAGGCAGAGGCGGCTGTTCTGCCCCCACACCAGGTCACTCCGGCTGGGCTGGGAGGCAGGAGGGCCGTGAGGAGCCGGGGAACCAGACGGCCACGAAAACAAACACGCCGGGTGTATTTGGGGAAGGTTTCCCTCCGGCTGTTCCCAGCAGATGGGGGCAGTGAGCCGGAGTGGCCGTGGGAAGGTCGGCCCCTTCTGCACTTATTTCACCTAAAGGCTTTTTCACCTTGATAAAAGGCCCACTGTACCTGCTGTAAAATACTGCTCTGGGCCATCTGGGATATATATTCTGTTATTTTCCACTGTAATAATCAGGGGGGAAAAAAATCTGTAATCATGAGTAGGGCTCTCTTTCAATCAAGAAACGTCCTGGAGTGTGACAGGCTCCAGACCTGCCACTGATATCCTGGGCATCGAGGTCTGTACCAATTTCAATGTCTCTGCTTCCAGTTTCCATTGGTAAACAATTCTGGGATACAGGGTTTGGAAGGGACCTTTGGCCATCCCCTAACCCAGCCCCCTGCTCAGCAGGACAGCCTGCTCAGGGCCCTGCCTGCTCCAGCTCTGAATTCCCCCAGGATTCAGATCTCACTGTCCCTTGGGCCAACCTGTTCTACTTCTGACTCCCCTTAGAGTGAAAGGAGTCTCTGAATGTGATTTCCTGTACTTTAGGTTGTTCCCACTGCTTCTCACCCTGGCAGTTGGTTGATAGATCCCTCCTGAACCTCATCTCAAGGCCGAAGACCCCCAGCTCGCTCATCCTCTCCTTGTACATCAGATGCTTCAACGCCCTAATCATCAGAATATTTAACCCCATCTTTTCTCCAGCATGTCTAAATTGTTTGGGAATTTCCCATTAATTCAACCTGTGGAATGTGGGCCCAGAGTAAGCCCAGAGCTGGGTGCCTGTCCCTGTGCCTGGGCTATGGGTTATTGCACTGCTCACCCATTGCCTCATCTCCCACAGCCAGAACTCACCACAGGCCATTCCAGCAGCCACCTCTGGGTGCTGCTCCCTTGTGTCCCAGAGGGCAGAAAACCAGCAAGACCAAATCAGAGGGAGCAGAGGAGAGAGGGGAGATGCACCCACAGGAACTGTGTAACCACAAATGGAGCAGCTGCTGGGAAGCAGGGAAAATAAATGCAACCTCCCTCCTGCTTTGCCCGGTGCCTTGGGGTGGAAGGTGCTGTACAGATCCCCCTCCTGTGGCACATCGTGCTTTAGAAGCACAGGAAATTGCCTGGATTAAAAAAAAGAACATAAGGAATAATGCTCTTCCAGGACAGAAAAGGAAGACCTATTTCCCTCCCTTTCTCTAGTTTTATAGTCACCAACAAGAAAAACATGTTTCATCAGAGCATGGCCTTGCTCCCACGGGTTTCAATCAAAATGGTCATTGATGAAAAATACTTGCCCTTGTTTTCTTGTGTGAACTGTAGCCAGTGATGCTGTAAACCCAGGGCTGTGCTGGAATAATAATGAAGAAGAATCAAAGTTTCTGATTGATTCCTACCTCTTGATTTCCTAACATATCCCACTATTCTGGCTACAAAACCTATGTCCCACAGCCTCCAAGCTTTAATCTTTAATTGATGTGCAAGATGCTGGTAACACGTGCTAACAGAATTAGGGAACAGAAAAAAACCCAGGACAACTGGAGCATCTGTGGTATTGGCTTGGTGACTTCTTCATCCATTTATAATTATAAAACATGAAACTGCAAGTGTGTGCATGTGTCTAATCAGCTGGTGGCTCTGTTACACAGCCCTTCTGACCTCTCCCTCCTGTTTCTGTGCTCACACCTTGTCCTTCGAGGTGGCCACTGGGTGCCTGTTCCCTTCATACCTCGGTTTGTGGGGTCACTCACCCACGGCCCCGTGACTATTCCTCATACCCAAACTGGCTGCTTTGGGTCTGAAACAACATTCAGAGAAATGAAACTAAGAAAAGGGAGGAGTTTCTCATCAGACTGGGGACAGGGTGGGGGATGGAAGAGGCAATGGCCAGGTCCAAAAATCAGGCAGATGGTTCCTGGACTTCGCAGAAGCACGTGAATCCCTAATCACAGGTGTGGGTGCAGAAGGGTCTGTCTTCAAATCTTGCACATCTGAGTTCTAGTGATTCACACCTAAAGCTGTTGCTGCATTGTCTTGTATTCAGGGAAGGTTCCAGCCTAAAACCTCTGGCACAGGAAGTTCAGCTTCCTCTCCAGATTTCCTTCCTCCACCTCCTTATATGCAGAGTAGCAGGGAACA
Source organism: Pachyramphus minor (assembly GCA_013397135.1). Taxonomy (NCBI): domain Eukaryota; kingdom Metazoa; phylum Chordata; class Aves; order Passeriformes; family Tyrannidae; genus Pachyramphus; species Pachyramphus minor. The sequence continues at coordinate 443,437 of VYXB01006186.1, forward strand.
CTCTTGAGCCTCTCTGGGGCCGAGTGAGAACCCTTGAGGCTGCAGAGCAGTTGGAGTTTGGAGCCAACACCTTCAGCTGGAGTGTCCCAGAGGGGCAGCACACACCCGTGGTTCTTGGTGCCAACACCACGTTCCCAAAACCTCCTCAGCTGCTGAGCTGTGGTTTGTAACTGCACCAAAGCTGCCCCCAGTCCATACTCACCCAGGATCACCATGGGTGGCACAGGTGAGTCTTGGTGACACCCATCCCATTCCCCCAGTGAATTGGGTAAAGCTGTTATCCAGTGGGGAATGACAGTGGGGAATTTGCCCATAATGCAAATCTGTTACAAGTGCAAGAAAAACTCTGGAAAGCTGGGTATGGATCAAGTCAATACACTAATTTTTAAAGGGCTAATTTCACTTCTTAGATTTTTATCTAGCCTTTGGTGTCCTTTAAAAACAGCTTGCCACACACCAGGCCAAGGGCCAGGCAGTCCAGTTGTCAGAGAATCCCAGAACATTCTGAGTTGGAAGAGACCCACAAGGATCACCGAGTCCAGCTCAAGTGAATGTCTCATAGAGGGGATTGAACCCGTGAGTTTGGCATCATTAGCACCGAGTTTTAACCAACTGAGCTCATCTCAGGGTCAAGCTTGAGCCTCAGACTAAACCAGGCAGATCTGTGAATGGCATTGCAGCTGGAAAGGAAAGCTGTGAATGGCACTGTAGCTGGAGGCTGGTGTTAAGGCTGCTGGGAGAAGGGTGATGCTTGAGTGTGTTAGAAAGCTCAGTCTGCAGAAACAGGCCCTGATCTGTGTGTCTGTGCCTGTGCAAAGCCCTCAGGAGGATCTCAGAAGCAGAATCTCCACAGGGTGAAGCCCTCACCAGGGCTTGACTGAGCTATGGCAAGGCACTGCTGCAGCTCACGATGCTGCCAGTTCTGGAATCTGCCTGTGGAGCTGTCTCTGGGGCGTGTGGCTGTGCTACCAGAGCTCCACGTTCCCTACAAAAATCCCCTCCTGCTCTGACAAACCCAGCGTGCTGTTCTTGCAGAGCATGTGTGACTAAGCTCCTCCAAGCAGAGTTTATTCCATCACCAGCCCATCTCCTGAACAGAATGTGCCATCCTGGGGAAAAGAGCAGAGGCAGCCCCTGCTCTGGTCCGTGTCCCCAGCACAGCTGGAGCAGCCCCCCGTGGAGCTGCAGCGTGAGGGGAGCCTGCACAGCTCATCCCTCCCCCGAGCCACAACACGGGCTATTCTGGGGCTGGGAAGAGGACAGGCAGGAGCTACAGCTCTGTTAGTCCCCTGGATGGAGTGTTTCTGTTCCCAAGGTCTCCCCTCAGTGCCCAGAGCTGGGTTTAGCTGTAGCACCGGCTCAGCAAGCCCATGGCTGAAAACAACCTGCCCAGTCCCTCCAGCCGGGGCACAGCGTGCCCTTGGATCCTCTCTGCCAGCATTCCCAGGACACACATGCTCCCAAGCCTCCCACCAGGCTGGAAAAATGTCCAACCTGGAAGTGCAGCCCGGGGAGTCACCTCGGTGCCCAAGGCTGCCCTGGGCAGCAGGCAGGGTCGAAGGCCCCGGTGCCCCTGGGTACTGACACGAGAAAGCAGAAGAGCAGGAGGGTCACTGAGGCACTCAAAGCAGGGGATTAATAAATAATAAAGAGGAGCAGCATCAATTACAAATGCCAAGGGGGGATGCTGTATCTGGAGGCAGTTCTGCTGACTGGGGTGTATTGGTAAACCACAGAGCGCTTTCAGCTTCCACTCCAGCACTCATTCTGGCAGTGGAAAGAGGTTTTATTAAAAGTACTGAAAATGTCATTCATCTTTATTCCTATTACATTTGCTAGGAGGATTTAAACCCCAGTATGGAACTACGGGGAGATGCAAGAATTGAAATGGACTATTGGGGAAAGGGGGTGGTTCATGTTACTTTGACTGTCTATTTTTTAATGTATTCCTTAACCCTTTCGAACTTCTTAGTCCAAACCTGTTTGTGTTTTAAGGTTTATCAAAATATTTCCCATCAAAATTATTTCTTCAATAAATGTTTTGGCTTGGCTAAGCAAAAATACACATGCAGAGGGGCTTCATTTCTTCCAGCACATGCAATTGTCTTTGTATAAAAACTCAGTTTTTCATGCTGTTTAATTACTAAAACATTAATTTTCCCCAAGAAACTTCCCACTGGCTGAAACACACACAGGTATTTCCACATCTTGGAAAATACTCAAGAAAGATTATAACTTTTCCCATCCTGTATTTGCTGTTTGGAAACATGAATTTTGTGAGCGTGTTCTTTCCAGCAGGTGCTCACAAGAAAGGGGTTTGCAGAATCTTTGCTGACAAGTGCAGGAGATTTGGGGTATTTGCTGTACCAGAACCCCAGAGATCCCGTGTCAGTTCTCTTTTTTGTAACTCAGAACGACCCACGCCCCCCTTGCTCAAAGGACATGAATTCCATGGAAATGTGGAGCTTGGCTGCAAGTTCTTTTGTTCTGAGCAGCAACTGAGCTCGATTTTGCTCTGTCCCAGTACATTTTCCCAACAAAATACTTACTCTTGGAGTACAGGATGTAACCATTCCTGAATCTTACTCACATTATTAGCTACTGCAATTAAATTAATGACTATTGAACTTTCTAAGGATGCCTTATCCCTTTTCTTTACTGCAATTAGGCTTTGTTTGGCTAAAGAGAGATTCCCCATGGACTGTGGCACAAGTCCCCTGACCCTAAATATTTTTGCTTTATGAATGCAGCTTTTGTTCCCTGGGTTCTGTCCCTCAGCTGCAGGTAAGGCTCTCAGAGAGACCAGTGCTCTCCTCAGTAATTCCAGTGTTTGAGCAGCTTCCCCAGGACACACACCCGCTTCCCGAGGCTGCTGTCAGGGGTGGGAGGATGTTCTGTGGGAATCTGACACGTGGCTAGGTCAGCAAACCCTTTCTGTATTTGAAGGCACTTCACCTTCACCACAGGTCTGGTGTGCCTGGCATCATGGAAAGTTCAGGAGCTGGCTGAATTCTCAGTGTGGGTTCTAAACTCAGCGTCTCCTGGGTGCCAGTTGTTTTTCTCTAAGTTGCTCAACAAGACAATTAACCCCTTGAGGGAAGTCCCTTTGAATGGGGAAATATTAGGCTTTAAGCTTTTGCTTCAACTGCTTAATCAGCATTCATGTTCCTTTCCAGATTACTTAAAGGATGACCTACATGTGTGCAGTTGGCTGGTGTGTATTTGCATATGTGCACACACACAGATTTCTAAGATTATTATAATGTTATTGTTGCTATTATATTATTTCCCAGGAGCACCAAAGGACTCTTAAAAGCCAAACTACAGCTTGCAAATGTAATGGTACAGCACCACATGTAAACCCATGACAAACACCTGAGTACTGGAAAAACCAGCACAGGGAAGAGAGCTCTGATACAATTCTGACTGTAGGAAAAAAACCACCAAAACCCCAATTCTTCTGGCTGTCCCAATATGGGTTTGCATAAAGAGAAGGGGAAAAGGGAGAATTAGTGGTTGGGAAGTGAATAAACAGGCTTGGACCAACCGTAAGATACCTGTATATGTTTCAAGGTTAGAAGGTGAAGAGCAAACAAAAAATCAGAGCAGAGCTGGCTCCCAGCAGAGTTCTGTATTTTGTTGAACAAGTACTCAGATAGATCTCAAAACTGCATATTTATACCACGCTGTAGGATTTCAGCACAGCATAAAATTGTGGTGCTGACTGCCAGGAACACGAGATCCGGGTTCAAGCAACCCCAGAATTTCATCTCCCTTCTTTCCACGAGCTGCCCCAGGGTCAGGGGCTCAACAATTTCATGTCACTGCCCATCAGCTCCCGTGGAGTGACTTGCAAGGTCTCTCAGGAGTTCTGAGGTGTCCTTGAACCCATCCTAATCCTCACCGTAAGCAGGGAGTTCAGCATCATCCTCCTGATGATTATTAGCTAGAAGGTGAGGGATATGGACTTTCCTGCCTTTGTGTCCTACATCACATGGAGCCTCTCAGAACCAGCTCCCCTCACCTTAAAACGCTGTCAATTATATTCTCCTCAGACTCCAACAGTTTTGCTAATTTTATGCGATGTTCTCAGAAGTCGTTTAAAATAACTCTTTTGTTCCATAATAACAGGGAAACTGAAAGAAACTGTGAGAATGCAGAATGTAACTAAGGAGACTGAGCTACTCCTACTTTTTGCTCTGCCTGCCCTCACTGAGCATTTCTGTTCAGTGTGCTTTTACTTATTTCTTTCTTTTAATGAACGATCTTGATACTCTGCTGCTACCTGCGTCCTTCCTCGGGAAGGAGCAGCCATGGTTGTCATTCAGTTGTTAAAGAGCTGGCAAATATCAGCAGGTTGGAAGAGTTCTGAGTCAGGGCTTAAAAAATAAAATAATAGTTATGAAAAAGAGTTCTGAACACACTCGGGGAGGGAGCTGGAATTTAAACATCGCAAAAGCTTCATTTAATTTGGGTGGGAAGTCAGGAGAAACGAGGGCTCTGCATTGCTTTTGGGAGCAAATGGAGAACTTCAAACTAGATCACGGGAGTGTCTCTGTGGATCACTCCAGGCTTAGCAGAATGCACACTACAGCAATCACAGGCAGCCAAATTATTATGGAAGGGGAGACAGTGCTGCTGTGATTCTGGGTATGAGCTGGTCCTTGGAATTATTGTTTTGAGTGTGTCTATTAGAAACACTTACCTGAAGTCACAAATAGAGAAAGAAAGAGGTGAAACATAATTATTTATTACTTCAGCAGCGTTCTTAGCCCACCTGAGGAGCTATGCAATTTTGAGAAGAGCTGATCTATCACCCCTTTTTACAGGGCATGATTTATACCTTTGTGGTGACAGCCTTTCAGAGACCAGGAGCATCTTGAGTTACCGTAAGAACCATGCAATATATTGCAATACAATAACAATACCTAAGTTTTTATGGTAACAATGCCATTTGCATGCAAAAAATTACTACTTTATAAAGTGGAACTGCCTAAAGATTCATCTAACTCAGGATGCTCCCTACAAAGGGGTTAAAAAACAGCTGATTGAGAAAAAGGGGCAAGAAATGTTGCAATTGAGAACTATGGAGCAACCTGCTTACAGAGCTTCTTTACATCTCACCCAAGCTTCGGGAGAAAAACTGCTATTTTTGGTTGAGCTGACCCAGTCCTGGCCCATGTGGAAGCCTCAGGTTTGAGAAATTCTTGGTGAAATTCTTCTAGTCCAATAGCAAAATCTCAATGCCCCCACTTTCTGGAAGTAACAAAACGTGATTTGCTATCTGTTATGAACCTCAGAATGTTACTTTTGTTCATTACACAGTTTTTTTTCTGAACAATCCAGCATTAGCTGAAGATTTTCCACAAAATCTGATAAGACACGTGAATTTTCCTTTGCAAAACAAGGATTTTTCTCTTCCTCTCTTCCATTCTTTTTTAATCCTTTGTGTATATAATTTTTTTTTTCCTGAGGTAGCAAGTGGTCATTTTTTCCCCCACAAATTGTGGTGTGTACTCAAGAGGGCATTTTGAGCTCTGCTGAGCCTAAAAGCAATCTCTAACTAAAAAAATAAAAAATTTACAGAAATATAAATCATGCAACTTGCCTCCTATAAAATCTCCCTGAGATTTTGTGACTTAAACATTGTGTGTTAAATATCGTGTGTAACTGCTCTTGAAATCTCCAGAAAACTTTGCAAATATCTAATTAACTTGTGGTGTTCCTTAAGCACTGAGATTTAATCAGTGTATTCCAGATGGGAATGCTGGATGAATCTCTAGCCTGAAGAACACTGACATTCCCATCTGCATACATGTGGTTCCACAGATTTTAGTGGGATAATTCCTGTCCACAATGCACCTGCATGTGTATTTCTTTCAGGGGTGGAAGAGAAATTATTTCCCCATGGTAACTGATGGAATATAAGCAAGTTGAGACAATAATTCAAGAATAATTTATTCTGATGTCAGGATATTTCTTGTTTTGTTATTTGTAAATCTCAGGGTGACAAATTAAAGCTTTGGTGCATCACACAGGTTATTTAAAAACAAACATTTGATTATTGCCAACCAAAGGTTTAACCACACCAGGATCTAATAGTTTTTCATAACAGACAACCTGAATAATAGCCAACCCACTTTCCTACAGTTGAATTGGCAAACCTGCTCTTTCCCTTACTAATTATAGGTAACCACACCTCCCTTCAGAAAGCATGACAGCAAGGAACAATTTGGTTTAAATTCTGAAGAAGCAAGAATCTTCTAGGGGGAGAGTTTGCAGGAAAAGTAGCCAGGTAATCTCATCTATTTAAGAAGGTATAAACAAATAGGGGGGAAAAACCCCCCAGATTTACCCTGTTGGAGGAGGAAAAGTGATGCAATACTGTATTAATACTTACTTTTCAATATTAATTAGGGTTTCAGTATAAGAGTTCTGGTGTGAAATGATCCCATCTTGGTAACATCTCTCCTTCCTGGTTTACGTGAGGCCCAGTCTGTAAGACAGAAATTGCTTTTATTTTTTAATGTAATTAATTTTTTTTTACTTTCCCTTCTGTGCAAACCCTTCCAGAGCAGGGATGGATGTTGTGAGGAGAATATGAAAAGAAGGCTCTGGAAGCTTCAGCTGTGTGAGCACCTTTATTGCCAATACTGGGAAAACAGAAGGTTTAAGCTACGTAATTGCTCTTCATCGAGTCCCTGAGGGAAAGATCACAGAATCGTGGAATAGTTGGGGTTGGAAGGGACCTGTGGAGATCCCCTTGCCCAGGCAGGGTCACCTGGAGCAGGGGACACAGGGATACATCCAGGTGGGTTTGGGATGTCTCCAGAAAGGGAGACTCCACACCCAGGGCTCTGCCATCTCCATGGAAGGAAGTTCTTCCTCATGCTGAGGGGGAACTTGTTGTGCTTTGGTTTATGGCCATTGCTGCTCATCCTGTACTTGGGCACCACTGAGCACAGTCTCACACCATCCACCTTGGAGATATTTGTATGGATTGCTGAGATCCCCTCTCAGCCTTCTCTTCTCTGGACTGAACAGGCCCTACTCCCCCAGTCTCCCCTCACACGATGCTGATACAAAGGCATTTATTGCTTTCTGGCCCTTTGCGAGCAGCATTTGAAGGCCTGTGGCCCTCCCTTCCCACCCGTGTGGGAACACTGGGCAGCCCCGAGCGCTCACGTTCCACACGGTGAGGGGGGGCTCCGTCTCTGCCTGCCCTGCGCTCCGTGCGAGCCCCTCCGCTCCCGCACCACCATCTGCGGGGCCGTTCCGTGCCTTTTTTTTTGTTCGCCACGGGCTCCCACAGCCCCTT
>VYXB01006186.1:451606-461825 GCA_013397135.1 Pachyramphus minor
GGGGGGAGAAAAAAAAAAAAAAAAGGTGGGGGTGGGACTGATTCCCCTCCCGAAGGCTTCCAGGCGAAAAGGGAGGAGACCTCGGATCTTGCGGGGTTCCATTTTTAATTATAATTACACCGTGGTGGTCCCCGCCAGACGGTTTGGGGGGAGTGGTGGTGGTGGGGTGTCTTTTCTCACAAGACACAAAAGGCGAGTTTCCCGAGCGATCCAGCCGGCAGAGGGAATATTTGGAGAGAGATTCAAGGGAGGACAAAAAAAAAAAAAAAAAAAGGAAAAAAAAGCAATGGTGGGGCTGCTGTAATGGTGGAAAACTGATTAAGAGGAGCCGGGGGTGACACAAACAGGGTAAGGCTGCTCCCAGCACCCCGAGCCAGCCCAGGGCTCCTGCTGGGTGTGCTGGGCGAGGGAGGGGTGGGGAAGGGTTTGTTCTCGCTAAAATCACAACCGAGGATGGATTTAGACCGCATATTTGTTGTTTCCCCCCCCCGTGCATTACGGTGCTGCATATTTTTGTGTGCCCGTAGCAGCGATAACGAAGATCATGGAGGGTGTTTGCTACAATAGGAAGATGGAGTTTCCTCCTCGGAAAATGCTGTTAAAAATATTGTTTCGGTTCCCTGCTTCTTACTGTAAGGATTTCAGCGTTAATTTTTTTTTTATCCACATAAGGGGTATGGAACGTGTAGGATTTTTAATCCTACAGCTTTGTAGGGAATGAAGATGTGTAAAGCCTTGCGTGTAAACGTGAGAGAGACGAGGCATTTTATTATCAAAAAAATCTTGTCCGGGAGAAAATCAGAATGATATAGAGGTTGTAAGATGTCGATTTATCATTGCTGAAGATGAACTGAAATTTTAACGAATGTGATATTTCATTATTCTCTACCAAAGTCATGGTTGGGACTCGTTGTTTTAAGGCAGGCATCCTTTCTAGGATGCCGACTGCCACGTTATTATGCATTGTCTCCACAGGAGGAAATAGGAGGAAAAGGCTGTAAATGTAAGGCTTAAGTGATTTCTGAAACAGCTTTTGAGAACAGCTGCCTCAACTTGGGGAGGTGATTTAAGACTGAAAAATTGCACATTTTGCTGCTGTAGAATATCCACACCCAGTCGTGAGAGTTTTATCCCGTATTTTAAGCTGATCTGGACACAAGGATGTGAGTCAAGGCGAAATGCTGTCGATGTGTCTGTGAAATGCGTGTGAGGAAACGAAGATGATCCCTTAGTACCTAAATTCGCTCTAAATGTGGTAGCTCAGAGTTTCTTCCCTTCCCTGCTGTGCTTGAGGAGAGGAGAAGGGGAAGGGGCGATAATAGTGTAGTTGTTTTGGTGGCTGCAGATTAGCCAGGGTGTGTGTTTGATTTTCTTTTTGCTGTGAATGAATGGATCTCTCTGTGCCTGGGCCCAGTAGCTGCAACAAGATGGCGTTTGCAGCAAGGCAGCTCTCATTTTTCAACTCCTCCTCACCACAGCTCTGCCAAACTAGATCTTATTTCGTAATTGTCTTTTAGATTTTACTTTCTCGTTCTCTTTGCCTTCTTCTGTTCTGGGCTTGGGGGGGGTATAGGAGGGGCATTTTGGAAGATCACTGCGAGAAATCTGGGGTGTTTTTTTTTTCCTTAATTTTCGTGAGCTTCTCCAGATAGGAACTAGGTGGGAGGAGTAAATAGTTTTATTGAAATGTTCACAGAGGCTCTCGCTGGCTAAAGGGGTGACACGATTTTCGTTTCCACCTTGCAGTGCCTGCTTAATACCACCAAAATGCTCCTGGCTTTTATCAAGCCTGTTGCTGGAAAACAGTTTTTAAGCCTGGAGCACAGGTATTTGGAGGCCCTGGCGGGCTGTGTGCTGGGGCTGGGTCTCTGTGAGCCAGGTGACCATCAGATCAGCCCCCGTGCACACAGGTAACCCTCTGTAACACAGAGGAGTCTCCCACCTGCTCCAGAATGCTGAGCTGGAGGCTTTTGAGCCTGCTTTTGACCCAGAATTATTGCCATCCTCTAGGTAACTGTCCTTTTAATGGGCAAGAATAAGAAAGGTCTGGGGGGTATTAAAACAGTTCTGTGTCTGTGAAGTGCCCTGTTTTAAAATGACACTGCAAATTTCTAAAGCCTTTTGCGTGTGTTTTTCAGTATCTTTTAAGAAAAATGGACTTTGGATTTGCAGCTTTTATGGTATTTCAGTGTAGGGCCATACTGCTTAGCTTTGGTAGCCTAAATAAAATAGCTTGGTTAGGATTTGATATACTGGACTCAGGCTTAAAACAATACACTTCCCAGCAAGAAAAATAAGAAATGCTTGTTGTGTCTCCCGTATTCAAATGACCTCCAAACCTTTGGTAGTATCAACCTTTTTAGTACTGTTTATCTATGACTTAATGTATAATCAGTTGTTTGTTAGTTTATTGTAGTAGCCCAGCTGTAGTTCATGCAGAAGGAAGCTGGGAAGCAGAAGAACTGATTTTCAGTTCAGGCTTGTGGTGGTGGTGTTTTTTTTAAATTAAAAAAAAAAGAGCTGAAATTAGCTGAGTGCATTTTACTCCTCTAGTGTTTCAAGAACAGGGTTTTTTTTAATAAGAATAGTGTCCACATAAACATCCATTTGATGTTAATGTGCTGTTGAACTTAATTTTTGTTCAGTTTTTTTTTGTTACTGCTACTTTGGCCTTTCAGTACAGGATCAGAGTGAAGTAGGATTCTGTTTTGGGTAAGATAAATTACATTTATCCTTGTTGAGTCCTTGCAGCTGCTCAGTCAGTACGTTGCAGGCATCCTACCATGAAATCTTTGACAACATGGTAAATTAAAATTCCACAGGAAACCTTAGCAGAACAGTTTTTAAATCGCCTCCATTGCCTCCTGGAAATCTGAAGATGTTGTATTTGGACTTAATGAGAATTCTTCTTTGTCTAAGTAATCAATGAAGTTCTGTACAGTTAGGGAGTGTGTAGAATTTTGTGGAGCCTTATTCTTAATATCATCCAAGAAGAAACACTCCACAGCTATGAAGAATTTTAAAACTAGAACCATTAAAACTAGTTTATTTAGAATGAGAAAATCCTTCAACTGATGCAATTAATTTAATTGCAGTAGAAATATATCTCTCTCTATCTTTTGTGTTTGTAGGGTGCCTTTTCCTGAAATTAAGCAAGATGTTGGCTGCAGCTGTGTAACAACTTCCTGGTGCTCTGGACCCTTAGGTTTGGTCATGTGGAAAACAACTAAACTGTTCCTTCTTAAATAGTTATGATTTCTCAATCCCTGCGAAACCAGATGCCGGTTCATCTGAAACTGGTGCTGCTGCCGTGGGTCCCTGCGAGGCCTGGAGCTGTGGGGAGGGATGTGAAGCAAGTGTTACGCTGAGCTGCTTTTATGGTTCCTGCAATAAAAAAAAAACAAGGGAGTTGTTTGCGCTCCGTGAAACCACCACTAGGTTTGTCTCCCGCACGTCGGGCTCGGCTCATGTTCTGGGCACTGAATTGGATTAAATTCTTACCGTCCATGGATTTTGGCTCTCAGCATTAGTGGATTGGTAATTGATATTCTCAATTTTAATATCCAGTTTGAGCCATATGGCACACCGTATTGCTGGGGAATTGCAGTTAGCGCTGCTGCCCGCTGGGCAGGGGCAGTTGTGCCTTCAGGTGGTCGAGCTGCGCTTGGGTGAGTTGTCTTTGGAGTCTCTAAGGCCTGTGGTCATGCCAGAATTAGGGCTGGGGTCCTTTCTTACAGTGTTTTACTGGTTATGCTGTGGGGAAAAAAAAAAAAACGAGTATAACCTTGACAGCAACTGTGTCAGTGAAATGTTTCTGAAGGCATGTGATTGGAGATAAAAGTGGACATTTTTTGAAGGGAGCCTCTTGGTTGCTCCAAGTGCAGGCTCCAGATGAAAAGAATACACACTCCATTCAAAATGTTTGTTTTCTCCCCACTGATAAAGTTGGAGTCAGTATTGGCCAAGACCAGGATAAAAAACAAAAATACCCCCAAGCCCCTATGTTTCTATTTAACATAGTGTGTCCATTTATTATCTCTTCACAGGGTGTCCAGTGTGCTGGGGATTCTGTGAGCGTGGATTTGTTTTTCACCAAACACAAATGTATGCACAATCCATAGATACTTGAGCCAACTGGTAGTTGAGCAGAACATTAAGAGGTTTTTAAAAGCTTTGAGCTGGCTATGAGCAGTACCTTTGCTTTGGGTGCCAAAATAATCAGCGTAAATTACTGTGCAGGGCTTCCCACTACAAAAACAGGGACACTCTGAGATGGGTTTTGAGGCAGAATTCTGCGATTTTATTAAAGCACTGGAGGATTTCTGAGCAGAGAGAAAGGAGGTGGTCAACCCTGGAGTAAAAATAAAATGATGAAAAGTATTTTTGTGAACATTCAGATCAGATCTTCTTGCCCTGTTTCTTTTTTTTTTTACCAGTTGACCTTCTAAAACATGTTCTTTGCAATTAATACCTTGTAAGACTTATCAATTTGTATTACAGCTTGGCCATTGCATTTGTTGGAGTGGTACAGAACGTGTCTCTTAAAATACAGCAGAATATTTCTGCCTGTCTGGGAGGCTGCACCAGGAACCTGGAGGGCACTGGTTACAGGGGGTGATGTTTGCCTTGCCCAGGATATTCTTGGAAAAGCAGGAATTTTCTGTCTTGAACCCAGCCAGGGAGTAATGATAATATTCCTGGGTGCCATCTGGAAGGAGCCGAGCTGTGGTGTCGCCTGCTATGTATATCTTACTCTGTGGTAGTGGGGGTGCTGCAATTAGATGCCTACATGGAAATCTTCTACGTGTTAGCCAAAAAAAAAAATATATATATATCCCTGGGGACATTTTGGAAGTGCAACTTGTAGGGAGCTGTGGAAATCTTCAAAATTCTCTCTGGGATTTTCAGTATTGGCCCAAAGTGGCAGAAAATAAGGATCCATCCAAAGATTCCACGTTGACCTGGTTATTGATATTTTAGCTCGCTGAGGGGGGTGACAGGACACAGGGATAAAGGCTTGAGAAAGCAGTTACAGAGCAGATCCTTCAGTTGTTGAGGTATTGCTGGATTTCAGTCTGGTTGAAGTAAAATAGCAATACCTCCAGCAGGTTTAAAATAGAAATGCTTTAGAAGGTGCTGGAGATGTTTAGGATGCCTGGCCTTGGGTTAATGAATAGGATCCCCTCTGTCACATCTTCCATGGTGATTAAGAGTTGTTGAAAACAAGGCATTTTTGTCACTTGCCATATGCTAATTAAGGGAAGAGCTGTAGCTATTTCTTGCTTGGTGGCACTGAAGGGTTAAAGTTTGATCTTCCTGTGTCTATTTTGGAATCCTAATAATGGATAAGTGAAAATGAGGCTGAAGACCTGAGGAAGGTGATCTGAGGGAGCTTAAGGGAGACAAGATATAAGGTGCCTCTGTAACTGAAGGTGGTAAAGACAGACTGAATCTTTATTTTCATAGATTGGATTTGGAACTTGATGTGGGAAGAATTAGCAGCAGATAATACAGCAAAGGGAAAGAGAATGATTAAAAATCTAGTTGCCATTTTAATGTGAAATGTAGTTTGTTTCTGTAAGTAGCTTGCCTGAAACTGCTTCATTAAAAATATGTATATTAATTTGTGAGGTGGAATTTCAGCTTGTCAAATCACTGCAATTTCCAAAGGTTCTGTGTGGAGAAGGGAAATACCTTCTAGATGTTACAAGGATTAATTGAACTGTGGATAACTAAATATTTTTTCTGTGTTTCTACCTTGATCTGGGGAAGGTTTGCTTAAAATTTCACACCAGTTTTGTTTATCATGTTTTTCTCTGATGAAGAATATCTTTTATGTCTTCTTGAAAAACTGCAATAATGCCTGCCAGCACTCCCCCCCCAAAAGAAAATATTAATTATCTGTAATTAGGTAGATTAGATAATTTTTTTTGTGGCTTTATGTAACATGGTCCTATATTACAAGCTATGTATAGATTTTTGTCACTATTTTCAGCTCACTCTTTTTTTTTTTTTTCCCCCAGCAAAGGGGAGGAAAAAAAAAAAAAAAGGAAGTATAACCAAAATACTTCTCTCTGGAAACTCGGAGCTCCATCCAAACTGTGTGTCAAAGGAGGTGGGAATATTTTACCAGGTCAGGTGTCAGTGATGATTTTCCTCATCTTTAGTAAAAAATCCAACTGTGGTGAGTATGGGGGACTAAATTAAGATCCTTTGCAAGGCTTTCTGTGTGGCTTTGAGAAAGGCCAACCCCCACAGTTGCCATGGCTGACAGGAAAGTGATGCCTTGTTTTCTCTTCTGTTACAGTGACCTTAATTACTGCAGCTGATACAGTTTGTTTTCTTTGTTTGTGAGAAATAGAGTTCCTGCTTAGCTATTCCAGGTGGGCTGTTAATTCTGTGCACCTCTGTTTTCTCACTGCTTTTCTGGCCTTGCCTGTCTTGGCCTAGATTTAGGGAACCATCTTAAAAACGTTTGCAGGAACATGTGCTTTGTGTTTATCCTGACATTTCAGGATTTATTAAAATCTGTCAATAAGTAGAGGTTATCTAAAATTACTTGCAAACCCATGAAGTTATCTGACAAGCTGAGTGGGTTTTGTTTTATTTCTGTGAAATGTTGATACGAATTTCCAGCCCTGCTCTTGACAGAAATTGTGCACTTCAAATTTGGAGTTTTAACTTCCATGGCAACTGGGATACACGTGCCCGGTATTAATGGCCTGTGCCTTCCTGTGAGGACTCTCTCACTCCCATCTGTGCTAACACACAGGATATTTTCCCAGATTTCTTTTCCCCAGGGTTACAGGGCAGGCTGTCGAGCTGACAAGTGTTTTTGGAGATCATGTGCCGTGTCTGTGTCTGTCCAGATGTTGTGCCTTGCAAGCCACTGCCTGAGGTGTTGCTGCCCTTCTGTAATTTGTGGGAAATGTGGCTTTCATCTGGAATTGCAGGAATTGAACTGCCCTGGACACCTTTTTACAGCCAGAACACTCTGTATTCGGTCCAAGTGTTTGGAGTTTTGTAGGTATTTGAGGGATTTACTGGAACAATTGAGGGATAGGAGGTGGGTCAGAGCTGCAAGGTTAAAACCATACACAGGATGGTATAAATGTGCCTCTTTTGTTGATGCAGAGAGCTGAGAAGTTAATGCTTGGTTATCTCCAGGAGTGAAATTTGTAAGGCCAGGCAGAAATGTTCCCTCTGTCAACAGCACTGAACTTATTTCTTAGTGTGACATGTGTGCAATACTAATATTTTCTAGTAAGATCTTTGTGGTGAAGCCCAGTGCAGTGAGTGTGGTTTGGTCATGTATGTGGAGTTCTGTTCCATTTAACTTTCGTTAGATATTTTGAGCTGATACATCTTGGTTAACACCAAGTGGTTCAGGGTACGTGTTGAACATAACAATGCTTGAATCTCAGAACAAAAAAAAAGAGTAAACTTAGGTCTCAGTGTATAAAATACCACAAGTTATTACTGCATAATTCAAAACTTGTATATTTTTTGTTTCCAGTGAATGAAGTAACAGTGCTAAACAAAGCAGGCCTGTGTGCATCAGGATGCTGAGAAAAACCTGTTTGTGACCCTCTTGGATTTTATTAGTTCCCAAAACTGTTGTGGTTTTGTTTGTTGTTTTTTTTTAATAGCCTAACAAATGTGCTGGGGGGCTGGTGTGGTGATACTGTTTACCTAGAAAAACAAAGTAGATGTGATAGTCTGCTGAAACCTTCAGTGCTCCAAATAAGATGATACTGCACTAATTAAGGAGCTGTCTTTGTTGGAACATATGTGTGATATTCCTGCTGCATGTTCTCTGGGAAGTGGCAGGACACTGAAGGTGCTGCTGGCTGTGTAACAAAGGTGGTGTCTGTACAAAGATCAAGAACAGGCTGCTTGATGCTCATGGCACTTTAATTGTGCTGCAGGTTCCCTGGCCCTGGATTTCACTGCAAGCTGTCAGATATTATCTGTGCAAGTTACTGTGCAGTCCTGTGCTGGAAGTGCTGGGGAGCACTCACAGAAGGTAGTATTGAACAGGAACAACTGAACATATTTAAAATCTTGGCAGAGCAGTGGGTCTTCAAGAGATGCCTGAGAAGCTGGGGAAGTGGTTTTTCAGGTATGGAAACTCAAATACCATAGAAGCTTTGGACAGTGAGGTCAGACTGGTCATTTTGGCTTGAATTCATTGTTCTTCTGACTATAAACAATAGTGAAGCTTCAACATTTCAGGAAATGCTTTGGTTTGCCCTACAGAAAGGTTCAGTGTTGGTGTGGGGGAGGTGGAACCTGTGCAGAACCTGCCTTTGAGGGTTTAATGCCTGGGCTCAGTAGTTCTCAGGAGGGAGTGTTTGGGGGCTCCAAAAACCCACGGGGTTGGTGCTGCTTGGTGGAGGGGCCAGGGCAGAACCTCAGCAGTTACAGGTTTCAACTGACCTTCCTGGCTGCTGCTTTGGTTAAACACACTTGGCCTTCTTAACTTCACTTTGCATGTGTTCTTTTCCATAAAATAGATGGGATTGCCTTCTGATCTGTTCAGTTTTGTCTGAATTAATTCCTACCCTGGCTCTTGATCCTGCTGCTGTTTAATTTTTTTCCTGTTTATCGTGTTTCCTCTATTTTTGGATCACCTAAGGAGGTGACACTCAAAGATTATTGCCAGAGGTTTTAGGAGGGCCAGTGCAGTCCCCTTGGAAGAGGAATGTCCAAGGGTGAGAGGGAGGATTTCGTGCTGTGCCCCTGGCCCTGGGCTGGACTTCCATGTCAGCTCTGGGCACTGTTGCCTCCTCTGCTTCCAAACCCCACTCCTCACTCTAATGGCTCCAAGGGCTCCTGTGTGACTTGGCTTCTCAGTCTCACCCTTGCTTTTCTTGTTCTTCTGTACCTTACTTTGTACAAGCAGTACATATCAAAATACAGCAATTGCTGGGAGAAATCAATGAGCTGCCAAGGTATAAATCATTGCTATCAAAACTAATGGAGCTGCTTGCACATTGATTAAAGATGGGCTATGTTGATTGTGGGGCTAGAGAACAAAGTATTGCTTAGTCTATTTTGGGTGAAAAGATTAGAGAATTCATGCCATATTTTAATCTCTACTGAGTATATCTTTTATCTGCTATATGCATATAATACATTTTGTTGATTTTTAAGGTCCACTGAAATGCTTTTTATCTTCAGACTGGTGCTGGGAAGCAGCTGTTTCATGGTGTAGCTTAACTTACTCTAACAGTGCTCTGTTAATCTCTTACTGAAGATCAGTGTGCTGTTTGAACACCTACATTCTTATTTCAGTGAATTAAATGTGTTCTGTTTATTAGTTAGCTTAAGCTTGGATAAAGATCTTTAACACAGTTGCAAAGAGTGAATATTTTTCCTTTGGGTGATCTCTGAGGCTTTGTACAGCCTGTGTAGCAGAGGCACAGAGGAGCAGATGGTTTGTTCCAATGTCTTAGCTCCCTGTTTTTGTTGGGGCAGATGTGACAGCAGCTGTGCTGAGAAGGTATTTGTGAAGTTGTGTCCAGCCTGTCTCTAAGATGGGGTTACCTTTGTCGCTTCTGTGGGGTTTTTTGATTATTATTTTTACTTCATAAAAGCTTAACACAATAAAAACTCATTTTCTGTCAGGGAGTTGCTCTGAGCCACAGCAGAAGGAAGAATCCACATGACCGAAGTGCTTTTAGGAGAGAGGCATTTTGGGTGGAACTCCTGGTCCGTATGGCAAAGCACGGTGGAGATTTGCTGGCACACAGGCTGCCTGCTGGCTCTGGAGGCACAGAGTGTGTTCCTCATGAGTGTTTGGAGGGCCCTGGTGCAGTGAGACATGGCAGCACGTGAGCTGCTCACTCTGTGCCTACGTGCTCAGGCCAGGGGGATGCTCCTCGGAGGCAAAGTGCTCCATAAAAGATCACATCAGGGCTGAAAACGCCTCCCTTAGCTCAAGAGCTGGGGTGTGTTGGTTTGATTTGGCAGTTTCTTCCTATTTTTAAATGGTTTTACTCAGAAGGATGTGTAAAGCATTGTTGCTAACTGTAGCATTGTGGAAGTTGGTTGTGCTTTTCCTTAGGGTGTAGATGGGGAGCAGCTGATGGCAAAGCAGTTCTCCTTTGACTCAGTTGACTCTTTGCTAGCTGGCATACGTGGAACAAGATGGGTGATTCAGCTTCTGTTGATAAAATAGTCAGGCTAAAATTTATGGAAATATGAAACACAATAA
>VYXB01006186.1:461845-498283 GCA_013397135.1 Pachyramphus minor
CATCCAGGCGGTTGGAACCTACTTGTTCCCTCACACTTTAATCCCTGCCAGTGGCCCTTGATCCACTTGGTGGATTTCAGTGTAATGTGGTGGATTTTGGGAACAGGTGGTGTCATCACCTGCCTCTGGGAGCAGTGGGATCCAGTCACACACTGGGCTCTCCCCAGCACCCACTGGGACAGACTGGGGAGAGCTGGAGCAAAAATCCTCGGGGCAGAGAGAGAAACAGCAACCTTTGTGGGGACTCCTGAGCATATTCAAACACAGAAAATGAACTGCAGACCTGCTGGAGAGTGACTTTTACAAGGCAGCATTTGGAAACTCAATGGGAATTGTCAAGAATTATGTTTCTTAATAGGATTGCAGCGTACTGTAAGCATGTTGTTAAATTGTGGATTACAAACTCGTTTTGATACCTGAATAAATGTGTTTTTAATGTTGACTCACACTAAAAGGGACAAGTCTGTGTGTTTAGGTGTGTAACTGTTTTCATTTGCTATGTGATGGTTCTGCCACTGGTTTGTCACACGGGGATGATGTGGGAGCTTCCATTTCCAGCTTCTAGGAGGAAATGTGCTCTGCATGGTTGCAGAGTGAGCTCCCCTAAACCTATAGATTGAGCTGGTAGGCACAAGAGATCACACATTCTCTGGAGAGATAATGTCCTGATCCTGTGGCCCTGCTCTGTGATATCACAGGAATATTGCAGCCTTGCTTTAATTATTAATTATTAAAGTGAGACTGCAATATTCCTGTGGGGTGTGGGCTCTGCCCTGCTTAGGTAAACACACACTCCGGTGGCTTTGCCAGTGGAGTGAAAACGTCAGTGAAAGCTGCAGGTTAAGGATACAAGAGTTGAAGGAAGCGATGGAAAATGACAATTGAAGCAAGAAACAACTGTTGAGTTACTGTGGGGCTCTGCAGATAGAAGCATCTAGTAATAAATGCTTAGTCATTTCTCTGTTGGTTAATTAATAGTAATATATTCTCCTACAGAGCTGCCTCTGGTTTTCCAGTCTGAAGGGAGACATCTCGTAGTATGTGGCAGCAGAACTGCTTGGCTTTGGAGAAGGGGATACTTTGGGAGTCAGTGACATGTTTTCTTGATAAATGTGCCTAGAAATTGATGCCCAAGCAGGTTTCTACGTTTTTAAGACTTACTGTGGCTGTTTTGTCAGGGGAATTTTTTTGTTTCTTTGTTTTGTTTTGTTTTTGTGTTTTAAGGTCAGGAAAGAAGACAAAAACATCACTGGCCAGTTTTTAAAGATTGATGAGGTTATCAATAGATGGGTTGTTCTTCAGAAGGAGCAACTGCATATAGATAAGTTAGAATAAAGGAGTAAAACCCAGAATATTGGCTTATTTTGATTTAATAAATAGAAGTTGGTCGAAAACTTACCCTAAATGCCAGCAATTTTTTGTTACTAAAATAAGTTAGCTTCCCATGCCTTCCACTTACCAGGAAGTGTTGAAATGCTCTTAAATGGGAATTTCTTTCAGAGCAAGGCAGAAGAGAAGGGATGTAGTTAGGAAATCTTTGGAGCTGGGTCGCTGAAGTGCCAACAGTTATTAATATTCCTGAACTACTTCAAAGATCTCTTAAGACCCTTCTTTTTAAAAGATGTTATTTTAAGCATTTGGCTTTAGGCGTCTGTTAAACTTGTAATATCAGTTCTTTCATATTTTTTTTTACAGAAATTCTCTGCTGTACCTAGAATTAAGATGATTTTTTTTTTTTTAATAATACCACACGTGGCTTGCAGATGCGTTTCGGAAGGATTAATGAAGTTGACCTGTCAGAGCCCAGATTTTTACGCTTAAACATTGCATCAGTATGATCCTTCCTTAAATGTAGGTCATGGGATTAGCACCGGGGAGAAGTGAGTATTTTGGCTGCTGTCTGCCCTGGAGGCAGCTGGAGGTTGGGCCCTGGTGGTGGTGGCAGAAGGAGCCACGGGCCACCTCCTATCAGAGCTGTGTAGTGCAGG
The DNA here is from genome assembly GCA_013397135.1 of Pachyramphus minor. Classification (NCBI taxonomy): domain Eukaryota; kingdom Metazoa; phylum Chordata; class Aves; order Passeriformes; family Tyrannidae; genus Pachyramphus; species Pachyramphus minor. Next base: position 463,834 of record VYXB01006186.1, read on the forward strand.
CCCCTGCCACCAGCCCAGCATTGTTGTCTGCCCGGTAGGGATCTATTTTGAGAGAGTGGTGAGCTATCCAGAAGGTTTATTTATTTCCAAGTGCTTGTTGAACACGGGGAGGGACGGCTCCCCAGCTCTTGGAAAAGCTGGGTGTGCAAGCAGAGGTGTGCGTGCAGCCAGTGTGGTGATTTTTCAGTAGGTGTTGTGTGACTGTGTGGTAATAACCTCACATATTGAGGAATCAACTTTTAGGGTGAATTATTCATGTTCTATAACAGTTTTGGAAATGCACTGTTCCTCTGAGACACTTTGGGAATCTGAATGTGAAACTGCCTTGCTGAATTTGGGTTTTGCAAGGTCTTCCAAGGTTTCCAGGTTTGCTAATATTTTGCTTCTTCCCTGAATTTTCTGAAATAAAAGCTTAATTATTTTTCCCATTTTATTTTTTTTTTCATGAGTACTGGCAGCTATTTGGGGTTTGGTCTGGGGTTTTTTGTTGTTATTTTTGTGGGGTTGATTCTGAAGTGCTAAAAGGAAGCAGTGAGGGACTTGTGAACTGCCTCAATGCTTCTCTGAAGGCAGCTTGGTGGAAAGCAGTGCTGGCTGATTAGGGGCTGTTCCATGGAGATCATGGAACTGGGTTCTCCTGCTGTTCTGTGTGAATGAGGCTACAGCATGAAAGAATGTGGCCAGAACTTTGGAAGGACTCTAGAACTGACCTTTATTCTTTATTCTTTATTCTTTAACCAACAATTTTCCTGCAGCCATGAGAAGGTTGGGTTTTTTTTCCCTAATGGAGTCTTGTAGATACATCAAGCAGAGTAGGAAAAGTGCACAGGTTTCTTCAGGAGGAAAAGCATTTCACCAAAAAGCACAAAAGCTCTTAAACAATCTGCACCAGTGACCCTTGGAGGAAGCTGCCTGGTTGGAATGGGACCTGTAATTCCATATTGAGCTGTAGGTAATAATGAAGCATTTGTGCAATCAGGTTGCTAAGTTGCAGGTATTTTTAGCCTGTGTAATTATTACTGTACTTGAACACCCTGTTGAAAATGGGAATCTGTGAGCTCTCCAAGCAGCCAGTGTGGCTGTTGCAAGATGAGCATTAAGCTATGGACCTGATGCTTGTTTTGTGTGTACTTCACACTAATATATGGAAAAATGTCTGCTGAGCACAGCGACTGCTCCAGCTGGGAACTTGGCAATTCCTCAGCACCAGCAGCAGCCAGTACCTCCCACAGCACACTCAGCCCTGCTGGCCTTGCACGGCACAAGAGCTTCCAGGAAGTTCTTGAAGGAGTTGTACAATCCAGCACTGGCCCCACCAGGTTTTGGCAAACCTACCAGTAAGGTACTGCTTGCTTTTCAGTGCTGATGTGCTTGGAAATTACAGACATGGCAGGTGACTCCCAGAAGGAAGACATCAAATTAATGAGGAGGAGTTGTATCCTTTCGCTTGAGCATGTTTGGGTTTATGAATTTGTAATTATTATTTTATGCTTCTATAGGTTGTACTTCAAAGCTGCCCTCGTGGGAGGTGACAGCAAAGACTTGGCTTTGTGGACCACAGGTCTGTGCTCCCCAAGGACAGTCTGAATTAACTCCTGGAGGAGCACATATACATGAGGAGACCAAAACATCCTTCCCGTTTCCAGCTGCCTGCTAGAGCTGTTCATGTTGTTAGTTAGGACCCAGCCATCAGACTGAGGCTGGGGTTTGCTTGGGAGTTTTTTATATACAGAATAGCCTTGAAGCTTTAAATTTGAGACTTCTGATGACTGTTGCCTGGGGGCACGTTGCCATTTCATGGTGTTGGCATGATCTGGCAAGGTCATGTAATCTCTTGGGCACCAAGATACTGCTCTGTGGTAATACTCAGCTATGGGGGCTATGAGAAATGGTTTTAATGACCCAGCTTGCAGTCCCTGGTTCCACAGACATTCTCCCTGCCGTGTAGGTGATATGTTAGAGTGGGGAGAAGTGTTGGTACCTGAGCAGGAGCTGCTGCAGGCTAAATTAGGAACTGCCTGCCCACATACAGCCATCCCTGCTGGGTGTGGGATGCTGTTCACAGGAGGGCATGTTCATAAGGGAGAGAGAGACCAGGGCAGCAGAGCAACTCCATTTGAAATTGCTGCTTTACCTTAATAGTAATATTGAGGTTTACTAGTAGGTTTTTGGGTGGTTTCTCCAGCAAAATTGCTTCTGGTTGAGTGCTCTGAATAAAACAACCTTATGTGCCACTTTTGTAGGAGGATGTGTTATGCAAGACATTTTTAAGATTCAAGTGGTGTAATGGTCATGGAAACTAGTTTGTAGTAGTGTTGGGTGAGATCCATGTCAAACCAAAATACGTGTGTCTGCAGAAGGCTGCACTCATTGATTGTATCCCCTGGTTGGAGTTCACATCCAGAATATTTGGGTTTAAAGTCTCTCATTGAATCCATAGGTCATGAAGAAAAACTTGTTTGTGCAGCTAATGGCTTTGGAGAGTGTGAGTGTGTTTAATCTTCTTAGGAAGTTGCTTAATTTTGGAGGGTTGCTCAGGTTTCCTATGGTGCTAAAGTAAAATTCTTCTAAACGCTCTCCATGCTCTTCCAAGCCCCTTTTATTCCCACTTTTCCTCCCTGCTTTCCCTGAGCTGGTGAAAAAAGTCAGTCTCTTCTGCAGAAGAGTCTTCATGGGTAGGACTTTGGTGTATGTTGGAGAGGAGATACATGTTCAGGCTGGGTTGTCACTCAGAGTAACTACTTCAGTGTCTTCAGAGAGAAAAAAGGCTGTTGGGCTGAGAGCAGTTGGTGAGTTGCTGTAGTAGGGAAGCTTTGCCCAGAAATGATGGTGCTTTTGCCTTTTGTTTTCCAGTCCAGACTGCTGGGGTGCCTCTGTACCTGGAGCAGGAGGCTGTGGGGACACTGGGGACACCAACCACGTGTGGGGCTGGTTTAAGCACTTGGGCCGTGTTCCAAGGACTCTGGGGGGGCTTCTGTTCTCTCCTGGTTTTGGAGCCCTCGTTCCTGGTGCTGAGGACCCCCAGCCCTGGGCTCAGCAGGGCTGGAAGGGCTGCTCAGGGCAGTGGTGGAGCTCCTTATAAGAACTCTCTTTGCTGAGCCAGTGCTGTGGTGTGTGGAACCAACAGGCCTCTAATTTTCATGTTGCTTTTACCAGGCTGCATTTTAGCTAAAAATGGAAGCCTGTGGCCATGCAGATCTTTTTTTTTCTTTTTTTTTTTTCCCCCCAGAAGTAGCTTGTCTACTTTTTTTCTTAAATGAGCTCCATCTTTACCATGGAATTGCAAATCTCTCGTTGCCAGGACTGGCTTCTGTGGGTATCACAGGGTGCTTTCAGCATCCCCAACTCAAAACTTAACTTTGTGCAAAAGTTTGCTGTTGGGCTTCCTTCCTCTCCTTGCAGGCTGGTTAAAGTAGCTTGTTTTGTTTTGTTTTTCTTTTTTGCAGAAGGCATATGAAATCTGCAGCACCTCTCCTGCATTAATGAGGGTGCAGCACAGGACAGTAATGGGGCGTGTTTTGGCCTTTGCTGTTGTGTATTCTGTGTGCTCTTAGTGTGCCAGCATAAATTTACTTGTTTACACTGCAGGTAATCCTTTCAGAATTTCATTAGATTCCATTATCTCTGCAGTGTGGGCAGAGTTTGTTCTGCCAAGACTTCTGAAAGTTGCCTGGAGTTGCTCTTTTTGCAGCACCTCAAGTGGCTGTGTGGTGTGTTTGTGTCTGGGGGGTGGGGTCCAGCTCTGAGCCTGAGTTACTGTTTTCTGTCTAAAATTGTGTTGTTCTGGCAGTGACAAACAAAACTGCTTACACTGTGATGGTTTCATAATCACAGCATTAAACTGTTCATCTATAAATGAGCTTGGATGAGGATGATCCATATCCTAAGTAGCTTAACCTCCATACCAGACACTGAAGTGAATTTTCCAGCTAATAGTGAACTGTAAAATCAGAGATGTGAGAATTTCAGCTTAAAGGACGTGGGGTTTGTAGGCTGGCTTTCTGATTTTAGAGTATTTTCCTTCAGTACCTTCTTGTTTTGTGCTTGGGATAATGTCCCCCTGCCCTGACACCGTGGCTTTGCACAGGAGCACCGAGGAGTGCCCTGAATCCCCCACAGCCTCGTCCTGCTGTGTGACAGGGTCAGGTTCACATGTTGCCCTGTGCAAGTGGTTTGTCAGTGTTTCAGGTCTTGGGGGGGGGGAGCTGTAATAGTACTTTGTGCTGCCAGAGGACAAAATTGTTCCAAAATTTCTTTTGTTGAGCTTGCTGCAAAGTGTGTGTGTGTTAAACCATTATGTAGGCCCAGGCTGCAGGTGTGTGATTTCCTTAATGTGGCAATTTATACTTCACTTTTTGTGGAGTTGTAACTTCTGCAAGAGCAGTGTGCTCTCACTGGAGCTTGTTAGTAGGAGGTTTATGTAACTTCTGATAAAATAGATATCTTGATATTGAACTGTGCTCAGAAGGCAAATGCACCTCAGGAACAGCAGAAATAATTCCAGTGCTTTGACAGTGCTGGTTCTTGGGGGGACAGGGCATTTTGTAGGGCAGTGAAAATCACAGTCTTGTATGAGTGAGACAATATTTTGTTACAATCCTAAACTCTCTGCTGGCCTGGGCTTCTGTACCACCAGGGAAAGAGAATTAATGGACCAAGCATTGCAAGAGTTTTCTCGGGAAAAGAGTGCTAAAAGCTTCTTGACTTGACTGAGTCTTCTGGTTGTGTTGTTAAAGCAGTGCCCATTTCCTTCCTGAGGACAGGCCAGCTGTTTGTGAGCTAACAGAATTAGTCTGGGCTTCGATGGGATTTTAATTTCTGCTAAATTTGTCAGAAATCAGTGCTCTTTCTTGATAATTGTATTAATTTTGGGTTTGGTGTGTTTTTTTGCAGAATTTACATGTTTGACAGCAGAAGTTGCCTTTCTACTGTAGTGAGAGAAAATGTAAGTACAGAAAAAAGGTAACTTCTTTTTTTAGTACTTTAGAAACATTCTATTTTTAAAAAGTGGCTAACTTCAAATTTTTGGCTGTTGATCTGTGCAAGCCTGAAGTCCCTGTTTTCTCCCTTAGCATGTGTATCCTTATGTCAACAGGAAGGATTTTAAAATGGCCAGGAAACCTGCTAAATAATAGATGTTACTGCCTGGCTTCTGTCAGAGAGGGAACTGGCACAGCAGAGGGAGACCACAGATGAAACTGTTTCATCTCAGTGGGGCAGGGAGCTGTAATAAATAAAATGATGAGAAGAGTCATTCTCTCATGAATGAAAAATTACTTCTCCACCATGTTTGACAAAAGAAGGCCAAATTTCTTTTGAGCAAAGTGGCTCTTGTCAGAATGTTCTTTTGAATGTGTCAGTATTATTTAAACAGAACCTGAAAAGTTTCAGAGTTTATATTCTGTGTAATTGTAATTATTACTGGTGCTCTTGCAACAGTGAAATCTTCATCACCTCCCAGGCTATAACTTGAGTTTCTGTGAAGCTCCTCAGTCTGGGAGGAGCATTGCTAATTGGCTGAGTATTTGCTCAGTTAAATCTGTTTCAATTACTAGATTTTACCTGTTTTCCAAAAAGCAGGCAGCAAGCTTTATTTCTCTACCCAAACCTCCCTCTGGGAGATGCGTGTGCTTCAGGATCTAAATTTTTTTTCTTCTGTTTTGAATTATATAAATGGGAGAGGCAGCACCTCAAATCTGTTCCACAAGCCATCCTCACCCTACTGTATTTTCTACCGAACAAAATACAAAATCAATATATCCTTCTGCAAACAAAAAAGAAAAAAACCCCAAGCCCCTCAGCTGTTCGGAGCCAGCGCGATGTCCAGCCGCTGTAGCTGGCAGTGAGTTGTGTGTAATTCCTTTGTCATTGTGAAAATGCACAAGCTGCTGTGCCTGTTGCTAATAGGATTTGTGGTATCTCCTAGATTAGCACAGCTCCATTTAATCAGATGCCCTGCTCTGAGCTGTCTGCTGGGCATGCCCTCAGCTCCGTGCTGGGGCTGCAGAGTTTGGGCTCTGCTGTTGCAAATGCTGTGGTTTGGTTTTGTTTTTTTTGCTTTTCATCCCTGTTGGGGTGATGTGTCCTGGCAGAAAAGAGGTGGAGGGAACAAATGGCAGGCAGCCTGTTCATGGGAGAAGGGGATTTGCCAGACCTGCTTAGGAAATGACTGTGCTTGGGTAACACATGAAAAATTAGCTTTAAAGCCTCAGCGTTACCAGACTTTGCATCCACAATGGCTCGGTGGGATTATGTTACTTTTTGGTAGTAGTGATGTGTTCTAAAAATATCTTGTGGCAAGCAGAGTTTGGCCATCAAGGGATAGAAGTTCTGAACATTTGACTTAATGATAGCTTTGCTTTCAGATCTGTTTTTTCTTCTTTTAATCTGGAGAGATTATTCACAGGAGAGAATGGAAGACTCCCTCCTTTTTTAATTGTTTTTTTTATAGGAATACTGTGAGAAAATGAAAGACAGTGTTCAGTAAGCACAGCCTCATTGCTCTTACCAGGTAGTTTTAGAGAGGAATCATATTTAACCCAGGAATATATGTTTGGATTTATATACTCTTTTCAAGCATCAGGCTACAAATAACTCTGACAGTATTAATGATACCTTGGGTTCAGTAACTGGACCTAATTGGATAAGCAGCTTGAGCTGGGAAGAGGACGCTGGAGTTGTTACAATAAACTGAGGGAGTTTGAATTCTTCCTTAGCCTTGGAATTTTTCTGTCACTGTTTTCTGAGCAGTGAGCTTTACCTTTAAATAAGGATATTACCCTGGGCTCCTAAATATATCTCCATTTGCAGGAAATCCGTGGAAGTTCTGTAGATCCCAGAAGGCTTTTTGCAGTTCAGAAAGGTGGTGTAAAGCTGTTGGACACTCAACTGACTGCCTGGACTTCCATAACTCTCCTCTTACACAGGAGAATAGCTCATCTAGGTTAGGGAAAAGCAAACCCAGAGCTGCTCCTCTGAGGTGAGTGATTTGAGTAATCCCACGGAATGTAGCAAATGAGGCGAAGTCAGGAGTTGATTTTCCCGTGTGGGAAGCAGGGGAACAAAGTGACTCTTCTCTGGGTAACCTGTGAGGAGGGATTAGAGCCCTGGGTCACTTGGAGGAGCAGTGGGGAACTGCCTGGCAAGTGCACAGATTGTTATCCCCAGCAAGAAGAGAATTACCTCCAAGGTATATACTGGTCAACAGGATTAGGGGAATTAGGCTTAGAGCAGAGACACTTAAGCACTTCAGCCTCTGGAAAGGTCTCCAGTGGGTTGGGGAAAGTGAATGTGTTATTGCTGAGAAGCTGCCTTCAGGAACACACTAGGACAGTCAAAGGAGAGGGAGGTAAGCAAGGGTTTGGCTGCTACCTGCTCCTTGATAATGATGATTTGGGAAAAAGGAGTGTGGAGCTGGAGGAGGGACTTTTTTTGTGAGGTTTGTTTGGTTGAAAAGCTCAGTAACTTCTTTCAAAGCTCCAGGAGTAGAGTCATCATCCATAGGTTCTTCCAGAAACCTTCTTTTAAGATGGGGTTAAGTGCCTTTAGAACGTGCCAAGAAACAAAAATCTATTCATTCATGACATTTGATTGTGTTTGTTTGCAATCAGCAGAGAAGCAAGAGCAGAGACTATTTAGTAGATGATCTCTGTAATAGGAATAAATCTGTGTGAAAACTTACTATGTGCCAAGAGCGAGAAGAGACAAAAGTATTTTGTGTTCCCATACATTCCCCTGACCTTACCTGTTGTCCTTGGTCTGTTAAAGTCAATTTTTTTCAGTACAAGATACTGGTAAGCTCTGATTTACAGCATAGCTAAAAAGGACACAAAAAGGATGCAACCCTTTTTTTTTTCCCCATAGAACCTGTATTTCTACCATAAATTTAATTGTCTAAGACTGAGTATAAACGAAAGAGAGGAACAGCCAAGCTGTTTTGCTGTTTGTCCCGTAAATTTTGCAGTCTTCTTCAGAGAACTCCATATATTTTAATGCCCTTGGCTTGGTTAGGATTTTCATTTCCTGAGTGTGAGTGAGTTCAGTCATGTTGGCAGGAATTAGAACTTCCTGTTGATGTTGAAACAACAAAGGCTACAAAGGGAATGTGGAAATCTGGTTTAAACAATTCCTATGGATGCTGACAGAAAGGCAGCTCAGAGTTTTTGGAATGCAGGGGGGCTGACTTGGAACCCTAACAGTGTATCTGACTCCAGGATAGGACCTTCCATGGGTATGAGGTGTTGCAGAAGGGACAGACCTCGAGGACTGTGTGTGTTCAGCTACTAATTGTCACACAGAGAATGCTGAAACGAGCAGGGACTGCAGGTCAGGATCCACAGCAGCTGCTTTAACAATAGCAATTGTTAAATTCCTTGAACTCTGTGCTGCCTGGGATGATGGAGCTGGTTCTGCATGGAAGTAGGAAGCTTTCTGTAGTGTTGCTGCACCAGTTTGAAGCTGTTCCTTAAAAAGAAGCTTCCTTCCAACTCACTGGAGTTCCCAGTGAAGCATTTTTGGGAACTCAGCTGCGCAGGAGGTGTGCAGGCTGTGCCAAGCAATAGGGCACAAGCATGAAATGATCTTGTAGGATTTGTGTTAAACTCTCTTCTGCACAAATAATCCAGAATGCAACTACAGGGCTCAGTTTCTGAAGTGAACTTTCTTAATGTGGCTTTTTTCCCCAGGATAAGGGTTCATCTCCCAAGGCTTCTCCCTGTTCCATGCAAGGAAGCTTTGCTGCATTTAAATGCAAGGGAGTTCTATTGCATAGTGCACAAAACCTGCAGAAATAAGTTGGCACTATTTTAAGGAGAGTGGGTCTGCTTTGATTGACATGAGATTACTCCTCCTATTGTATTTTTAAAATAAAGCTGCATGCAGAGTCTTCAGTGAAGTTCCCAGGACCTGCAGCTGGAATTCTGGTGTCCTGGGTCTTTATCGTGATCCCATCAGTGAATTGCTCTGACCTTGAGCAGAGCACTTAAGTTTTGGGTTATAATTTCTTGCTCTGAAATGGGAATGATACCATCTCTGAATTCCTTGTCTGGGAAGGTCAGTATTTGCTCAGTAGGAAACGGGCTTATATATTAACCTAGAGAATGGCAGAGGTAGAACTGGATATCCAAAACCTGAAATACCTGAGAAAATGCAGTTTATTCTTAAAAATCAGCGTTCAGAGTTTCTTTGTGACAGGAGCAGAGCATTTCTGTTTCAGCAGGTGTGTGAACTGCACAGGAGCTACAGATGTGCTGGAAGTGTGGAGGGACCCACAGGGTGTTTGTGGGAGATGAGGAACAAAAGAGCATTCAAAAGAGAGGAAGGATAATATAACACCCGGGGTGGGTTTTGTCTTAGCTGGATTTTGGACTGAGCTGAACAAGCAATCTTAAAGGGCCTTAGAGATGACCCTGGAAGCAGAAGAGAGAAAGAAGAGACCTAATTTCACAGGGGAGTGAAAGGGCCTTGAAGTCTAGTGAGGGGAGGTTTTGGGAGAGAAGCCAAGTAAATTCCTTTTCTAAAATATTGTGGGCTTCAGAGAATAGTGTAACTTGTAAATGATGCTGTGACAAGATCTGGCATTTGTTCCTTGAGATCCTCAGTTTGGAATAATAACTAACATGGAGAGAGCTCTGAGTCTGGTTCTGGGGGATGACAATATTTAGGCAATGCTGAAGTCTTAACTATTTTGAAACTTCTTTTGACAGTGATGTTTGTTCTACTGCTCTAATTTGCCTTGACAGTGTGTTCTCTGTTACTGTGACTGGATAAAAACTTGGAAGTTATCCTCATCTTTCTCCTTGGGAAGGGCTTTAGGAGGAAAACAAAACCCGCATGCTTGCAAAGATAAATAAGCTGATTAAATCTTAACAGAATAATATGTAAAGCTGCTAGCAAAGCATTTGCTTTATTTAATACTAAAGGGTCAATTCTGGCTAATAAAATGTTCCAAAAACACACTGCCCATGTTTATTTATAAACAGGTGCTCCGTGTAATAGTTGAAATTGGAACCATTTATCCTGTGCTGCAATAAAAGATAAACTTCATCAGCACTTTTCTTCAGCATCTTCTCTTGCTGTCAAGCTGCACAGATTTTAAAACAAAAAGTTTGAGAGCAGCTGAGTTTGAGATGTGGAGTGCCAGGGAAAGTGCCAACGGTGTCTTTGTGGAGCAGAGACTTTTAAAGAGAAGTTGTGTGCTCAGGAGGAAGTGTGTGGATGGTGGTTGTACCAGGAGACAATCCAGTAGTTGAGAAACTCTAGTAACTGGGGGACAGTGATGGTTCATGGAGCCTCTGGCTGGCTGGCAGACAGGGATAGGTGGGAGTAACTTGCTGCTGATGGACACCAGGAAAACAGAGTCTGAGAGGGGAAGAATGTCTGTGGGAAAGGATTTCTCAAACTCCTCCCCTCACCCTAACATTCAAAAGAAGCCCTGTTTTTTTTTTCTCTGACAACATGTTAATGTTGCAATCCATTCTGGGTGTCTGAGGATGACTTTCCAGCAGTTATCAAGTGAAATCCTGAGCAGTGTTTGTGAGTGATCTCCCTTTGTCCAGGTATCAGAACAACATTTTTCATAACCACCGTGTTACAGACAGGGTTTGTAATACTTCTTACAGTGTTTTGCAAGTGCTGGAAATGCTTCTGAGGTGCTTATTCTTTGCTGGGAGGATTCCTTACTCTGATCTGAAGATCTGCAGGGAAGGTCTGAGTTTCCTGTCTGATGTTGATGTTACCTGCTCATTCCCTCTGGAGAGACTTGAGTTCATACAAAACTGAATCAGAAACACACTAATGCAAAAAAAAACAAAAAGAAAGAGGGGCTGAAGGGAGGAAATAAGTCCAGATTATATTTTGTTTCCTGTGACTGGGAGCTGGTGGTGACACCTTAAGCTGAGGGGATTTCAGAGCCATATTTCATTCCAGGTGAAATCAATCTGCCATTTTCCTCAAGTGCTGTTTGAAATTACTTGTCTGCTCCTGTAATACCCAATTATGGCTTCTGCTAATTCTGCTGATTGCCTCCTGTCTTTCAGATTTCTGGCTGTTTCAGAGGTGGCAGTGGAGCACACCTTTAGCACAGGAAAATGAGTGAGCTTGACCAGCTACGCCAGGAGGCCGAGCAACTGAAAAACCAAATCAGAGTATGTACTGTGTTCTCAGCACAAGTGAAGGGTCATTTTGTGTCCTGGGGGGGGACCAGAGATGGACACAGATGATGCATTAAATGTGTCCAGAGTGTCAGTGTAGAAAGGGACAGGCACATGTGACAGCTTTAGAAAATTACTTTTTGGTCTTTGATATTGCTTGGAAAATAATAGCTACATAAACAATGCACAGAACTGCTTAGATCAAAAGGAATGTTTGCTGAAGGTTTTCTGAGCCAGACCATGACTAATGTTAAGAAACCTGCTGCTTAAAATAAGGTCAGTGATAAGGTTAGTCAGGGCTTTGTCCAGTTAGATCCTGAAAACCTCCAAGGCTGGAGACTGCAGAGCCTTCCTGGACAAGCAGTTCCGTGGCTTGGCTGTCTTTGTGGTGAAAATCATGTCACCTTTCTCCCAAAAGAAGAGGAGATCTCAAAGTGAAGTGCTCAGTGTGTTGTGACAGCAAGGCAGTGCTTTATGTTAATGCTGCAGGTAGGACAGGTCCTCTCTGGGTGACAGGCAGAAATGCTTCCTGAACCATGGTTTGAGGGGGGTTCATCAGCCTGACAAGACAGAGAGGAATAAATGTCCAGAACTTCCTCCAATTTCTCTGTTTTCCTTCTCTTGCAGGATGCTAGGAAAGCATGTGCAGATGCCACCCTGGCTCAGGTAAGCATTTCAGAGTTTAGCAGCAATTAGGAGAATTTGCCTCCTGTACAAAAGTATGGTTCAAGCAGGTAAATGCAAGGGAACCTTTTCTTGCCTCCTTTAGCAAGTTTTTTTTATTTTGCCCTTGGGTGTTTTCTTCCAGAAATAAGTACGTGTTTGTCCAGTTTCTGAGAGCAGTGGCCTTGAGCAGTGGTTTGTTGGAGTGACTCAGGGCACACTGCTGCTGCTTAATGGAAAATAATGCTCTGCTGTGGACATGGCAGCAGTGCTGTTGTGTTACCCTGATAATCTGAACCATGGGGCCTGCTGAGGTTAAATGTCTGCCACATTTATCTGTACAGGAGTATAAAACCCAGATCAAAGGTCTGAAATCCTAGAAGTCTAAGAAGATTCGACCTCAACAAAGTAATTTCAGGGAGTCTGTAAATGCAGCAGAGCTGCTTGTGATAAAAAGCTGCGGTGTAGAGTGACATAACTTTGGGTTGGGCAGTTTTAAAGAACACGGTTAGTACTGAGAATGTGGGACTTTGGTCTGCACTGGACTGCTTGTTTAGATGTGACTGGGTATGAGGTGATGCCTCTGGAAGAGGGGAGATGCAGTGAGTGCCCCCATTGCTGTTTCAGATCACAGCCAACATCGACCCCGTGGGGAGGATTCAGATGCGCACTAGGAGAACACTCCGGGGACACCTGGCCAAAATTTATGCAATGCACTGGGGGACTGATTCCAGGTGGGTGCTGGGGGTACAAATCAGCTCATGGGGCTTCACTGTTCCTTGGGAAGGGGAGTGCCCAGGTACTGCTGGGAATCTCCAGTTCTAAGAGAACTCAGCGGGCCAGGAGAATTCAGGAACACTGAATGCTCCCGTTTTCCTCCTCATGCCCATGTTTTTGTAACCCAAATAGAAATTCGAAGCCAAAGTACCACTCCTTGTGTGCTTGCCTGAAAAACATAGTTATGGTACCACATGAATTCTGAGGAACTGTGGAAAGAGAGTAGATTCCATTATTAGTTGTCTTTTTCCCTTAAGCGCTTCCTGATAACTGCTGACGTTCACTTAAACTCCATGGCACTGGTAGCAGCTGCTTTCATCCTCTTTTTCCTTACAATGTTCATCACAAAGGTGTTCCTCCTTGTCTGCCCACAGTGATTGTGTTTCCCTCCTGTTTCCTCTCTAGGCTTCTAGTTAGTGCCTCCCAGGATGGCAAACTTATAATTTGGGACAGCTATACTACAAACAAGGTAAGGCCAACTGATGCATTGCTGTGCAGTTTGTTTGTAAATGCCAAGAAAGGAAGTGCTGCCTGTCAGGATTTTGGCTGTGTTGCTTTGCCAGACCCAAGTGCAGATTCTGAATTCCCCAAAGCAGTCAAGTCCCCACATAAAGAACAGAGCAGTGCCCTCGGTGCAGTGTGAGTGAAACTGTCACCACCCATGGAAAACAAGGAAAGGCTGAGTTCTAGGGGAAGTTTGGATGTGTTTTGGTGCTGCAGATAACACGATTACCAGAGTGCAAGCAGTAAAATGAGCAGGTTGCACTAGAGGGGTCAGAGATTTAGGCATAGCCCTGATGATTTGTTGTCTGCAGTTCAGTACTGCAAGACCTGCCATCCATAGTGAGTCATCACTCTGTGTGTGCAATCACATGATGCAGTTCAGGGTTACTTTTACTTTTATTTGACAGTGAGTGGTGTTTGCTGGTTATGGGCACTGCTACCAGGGCTGGCAGCAGTTGTCCTCACCCCTTTGGGTTGGGCTGGCAGAGCTGCTGCAGTCTGTGCTGCACAGGACTGTGGGACTGGCTTTATTTCAAATACATTTTCATAGCATTAAAACCAATTTTGCCAATGCACTGGAGCAGATGATGTGTTGCAGAGGAGAGGGAAGCAAACAACTGCAGCAACAGCTCCTGAGGCTGGGATTATTGTTGAACCCCAGCTGTAAAACTAGTGAATCCATAACTTCAGTGAGGAGTAATAATATAGTTTGCAAATTAAAAATAAACCCTCTCCCTTTTGCCTTCATCCTTCTCCTCTGGCCTCAGCCTGCAGGTAAATGTCATCGAAGTTACTGTTCCAACTGAAAGATGGTAAAATAATCACTGTATACCATGACTTCTATATTAGTATCTTCAATTCTTATAAAACAGCTCCTTAATCCATGCAGTATTTTTTGGCAGTTCCAGCACACACTGGAAGTAACACAGTGTTGCCATAAATATGATCTTTTCCTAATGATAAAAGAAAATGGCTCAAGGTGAATATTTCAGTTAGTTCCTTGGTGGAAGGCTTCCAAAAATGAGCTGGTTGTGGTTTTAGTACAGGGGTTGGGGTTTTTTTAACAGCTGATTGTTGCAAGATCACTGGTCACTGTCTGTTCCTCTGCTGCTACAGAAATCTTTACTTCAGGAATTCAGGGAGATTGTTAAATACTACAGGAAGTACCATCATATTTTCAAGAGTATCAGCCCTTTCTTATGAGCAAACTTGAGGGATGAACACAATGAGTTCACAAGACAGAACAGGTTCAGCTTCCATAATTATCTAAAAAAAGTTCTTTGAGCACAGAGTGGCAAGGAAACATGGAGCAGTTTTTTAACTATGAAGCTTGATTGCCTGCAGTGGGTTTCCAAAGCAGGGTTTAAATGGCAGTGGAAGCAATGATTTCCTTGCTTGCTCATTCACAGCAGCTAAGCCTGGAATTGGCACTTTTGCTGACTGTGCTTGGAAGTCAATATTTGCCTGAACCCATAATAAACCAATAGTAATCAGAGCACTGAAATGAAATGATTTACTTTTTTACCAGAATTGCTGATTAAACTGGATTCAGGAAAGGCAAATCTGAGGTTTGATTACGTCATCACTTGCTCTGACGAGCAATAGCTACAAGTTTGCCCTCAAAATAGTTTTGATACTCCAACAGCTGCTTCCTCCTTGCCCTTCTGCCAGAAAGAGGAGGGGGTCTTGAGGGACAGGTGAGAAGCTTCCTGGTGGGCCGTGGCTCGGAGATGAAACCCAGGGGTGTCTGTGTTCCAGGTGCACGCCATCCCCCTGCGTTCCTCCTGGGTCATGACCTGTGCATATGCTCCTTCTGGGAATTACGTGGCTTGTGGTGGGCTGGACAACATCTGCTCCATCTATAACTTGAAAACTCGTGAAGGGAATGTACGTGTGAGCCGGGAGCTGGCCGGGCACACAGGTGAGTGCTGCTCACAGGCTTACCTGGGGGAAATTGAGGAAAAAAACCCTCTTAAATCCAATTTACCAGTTAAAAAAAACATTCTGCTTTTCTCAGGCAGGGCCTCAGCTGCAAACTGCCTGGTTTTAAATGTTTTTTAAACCATTTTGCTGCTGCAGAATTGAAGGAACACCACAGCTGGAAGCTGATGTTTGCAGGTTTTCCTGTTTTGCTGTAGTTGGGATTTTCAGGAGATGTTTGTGCTGTGTGAAGTGGAGGTGGCTGGCACTGATTTTTGTCATCAGAGTTATTCCACTGGTGGCTAGGCAGGTGGGAGTGGAGTACAAAGATGCTTCAGAGCATTCAGATGAAGTCCTTTGATGCCACTGTTGGGAAACATCCAACGTGCGTGCTCTGGCCTTTGTACTGACCACTGTAGGTTAATTTAACAGTTGCATGATGCAGTTGAGGTTTGTCAGCATTTGTTGCAGTGACACATTTTGAGATTCAGTTTCTTACTTTAGTGTGTGCACTGCAGGCTCCCCTGTCCCTCTCCCCAGCTTGGCCAGTGGGTTCCACACCTCTGCCCTGCTTCCTCTGGGGTGTGGTGTGTGAAGAACCAAACCACATTTTGTCCCAGACGTTGCAGGTTCCAACACAAAAATTGCCTGATGCCTTCTGGGCTTCAGGAGAGGAGGAAGCAGCACATAATCAAACCATTTTGCAGCATGAAGAGTAACCCCTGGCCTTCTCTGTGCCCCTTTTGCTCTGTTCCCAGGCTACTTGTCCTGCTGTCGTTTCCTGGATGATAATCAAATCGTCACCAGCTCTGGCGACACCACTTGGTGAGTGTGACATTTGGATGGGATTTCACTCAAGTTAACGTGGGATTGCACTTAGTTTTGGTTTTTAATATAACTATTTGGCTTTCAGAAGTAAGTGTATGAGACCAATGACATTCCTAATGCTCTTTTTTGTATTCGGTGTTTATTACTTAAGAAGTTGTATTTGGATTTTTCTAATAGAGAATTTGGTTTCTTGTTACTCAAAAGAGCTCCTAGAAAATATTCTACAGTAACAGTAGCTGGGGTTTTGAGGAGAATGTAGGTGTATGTCTTCATAAATACTGGCTTCTGAACTATAAAAGGCCTCCATCTTTTTTCATAGGTGTCTTTATTACATCTAATTCTTAAAAGCATTCCAGTTCTCCCAGGCAGCAGCTCTTAAAGCAAAGGTTGTCTAATAAATACCTCTCCTACACAGTGTCAGTCTCTTTGAATGCCTGTTTATTGGTTCACTGATTCTGAGTATTAAATATATATGGGGTTAAAAAATGTTTCTAAATATGTGTTGGTGTTTAAAAAAAAAAACAAAACAACAAAACAAAAACCAACCAACCAAAAAAAAAACCAACCAAAAAGGCTTTGTTAAAATTACACTCTTTAAAAGTGAAAGCAGCTGCTTCAGGAGTTATCATTGTAATTCTAGAGTTGTCTGGATAACAGTTTGTCCTTGACATCACTTGAATTCAACCAAGCTTCAAGGCACAGTGTCAGAGTACAGTCAGCTCTTGTTTGCCTGGTGCAGACCTGTCATTGATGGGTCTGGTTTACTGAGAAATCACAGAAATTAAAAAGCCTGGCTCTTCCTTAAGGCTTTGGACCTCTTGTTGAGGAGGTGGTAGTGTTGTTTCATCACTTTATGCTCTTTAATTATCACTCGGGTGGTGATTTTGCTGACTTGCAGCTTTAAGATCAGACATAATTCACAGAGTTACACATCCTCAGTGGGCCTATAAAAATGAGAAATGCTGACACAGCTCTTGCTGTAGCCTTACCACTGCTGCTTTATATGAAGCTGTGGTAGTACTGGACAAGTCATTGTATGGCACAAGAATTCTGTGTATGAATAATGGTGAATGTCAGTCATTAGTTCTTTGCACTGTTTTTTTAATTGGAACCCCCCAATATGATAGAATTGAATGTGGCTTTAAGGTCTTCTATGCACAGTTATCCTGGAACAGCCAAATTGTTCAACAAAAAAGCATTTATTTCTACAGTCAGTATCAGTGTTGTTAATGCTTTGGGGAGTTCTGCTTCAGCCCTGATGTAAATGACCAGGTTCAGAGAAGAAGTGCTGTCTCACCTTCTGATGGGGCACAGATTCGTTGACTTTGCCTTTGTAACTCCTTTATTTCCAGCGCTCTCTGGGACATAGAAACTGGTCAGCAGACAACTACATTTACTGGGCACACTGGAGACGTGATGAGCTTGTCCCTCGCCCCCGACGCCCGGTGTTTCGTTTCTGGTGCCTGCGACGCCTCTGCCAAACTGTGGGACGTGAGAGAAGGAATGTGCCGGCAAACCTTCACCGGCCACGAGTCGGACATCAACGCCATCTGTGTGCGTACCCGCCTGGCCACGGGGGGGATTTTGGCTCCTAAGTGTGTGCTCTGTGCTGTAGTGTTCCCAGGTTTTCCTAAGCAGCAGTTTCTGGAGCCGGGGTGGTGAGTGGAAAGCTGGCTGTTCTTCCACTCTCCTCATTTCCTCGCTGGTTTTGCCCCCTCCCAACTAGCGGGGAGTCATATCCTCCCGTGTGCTGCTTCCTTTTCCCACTTGTGTGTACAAAGTGCTGTGTTCAGTGAAACAGAGGAACCAAACCTGCAATCCTGTGTGCTTGTTTTTCCCTTCCCACTGCAGTTCTTCCCCAACGGCAACGCGTTTGCCACGGGCTCGGACGATGCCACGTGCCGGCTCTTCGACCTGCGGGCCGACCAGGAGCTGATGGTTTATTCACACGACAACATCATCTGTGGCATCACCTCTGTAGCATTTTCCAAGAGCGGCCGCCTGCTCTTAGCTGGGTATGACGACTTCAACTGCAACGTGTGGGACACGCTGAAAGCTGATAGAGCAGGTGAGGTTTTGGGGCTGAGCAGGGGGAACACACTGGTGTCGTGTTGGAACAGGCTGTGCAGGGAGCTGGGGGAGTGTCACTGTCCCTGGAGGTGTCCAAGGGGGTGATCAGCCAAAGACTTGATGATCTCAGAGGTCTTTTCCCACCCTCATGAGTCTGTGGTGCTGAATGAGTGAATTGAGTCTTGTGCAGAGACCTCTCAGAACTCACAGTCTCCCCTTCAGAACTCTCTGATAACCTGTTCTGGGCTGACCACTCACGTTAACAAATACATTGGGATATGCTCAAAATGGTGTCTCCCCTTCAGAACTCTCTGATAACCTGTTCTGGGCTGACCAGTGCTGTTAACAAATACAACACTGCTCAAGGATGGCTGCTTGGGAACAAGGAAACTGCCATTAAAAACAAGGGGTTTGGGGTGGAGGGATTTTTTTTTTAAAGACTTTATAGCTTTGTTTATGTGTTAACTATTCAAAGCAATTCAACATTAATGTTGCTATTTATACACAGGAATTTTTTTTTCCTGGTGTTTTGTAGCAGTAGTTGTAGAGACAACCAGCAGAACAACAGAGACTGTGGAGTTTATCTTTTGAGGAAATGAATATGAAATTTATGGCCCAAAGAAGAAGATAACTCGGCTTCAGCTCTTTAAAATGAAAACTTTTATTAGAGAAAAGGAAAAAAAAGAGAGAAATCAGACTGCAAATGTTTCATTATTCTCATCAGAGCAGGGGATGAGAACAAGTATAATATGTATTTAAATGTTCTAAGGCTTCAGCTGGCCAGGCAGATTTGGCACTTGTATCATGCCTGATTGTCCATTAAACACCTCTGTGGTTGTGCTTTTAGTACAGGTTTATGAGACTTCTTGGTGCTGTTTTAGTTTCACCAAATTGCAGCACTTACTGTTGGTGGTAGAAGAAGGAGAGTCCTACAAACAGTCTAATTCATGTAGAAAGATTAATTTCAAGTCTATCAAGAATATCTTGGCTCAGTGCTGTGGACTGGGAAGAGCTTGAACATAATTAGGTTTTCTTTTTACCTCCTTGAAACTGTTAAATTGAAGGGGATAGAGGAAAATGTTGTCTCCCTTAATTTTTCTGCTTAGTGTCTCAATTCTGTTTTTAATGGTGCTATAATTGAATTGTGGCACATCTCCATATTGACAAATAAATCGTATGTAGGAGTTTGCCTTGTAAGTGCTTGTAAAGGTAGTAAGATTAAATTGGATGAAAAATGCTTTAAGTTCATAACATAATCCAGTTTAACTTCTGGCTTTGCACATGTAAAAAATTTTGTCACATTCAACTGATCTTAATCCTTATGGGGAGGAAATGGCAAGAGCTGTGCAGGGCACGTTGTCACAACGAGGGGAAGATTTTGGAGTAGTGCCTTTAGAGAATAACCCCCTCAGGAGCACACCCGGCTTTATCCGAGCTCGTGCTGGTAAAACCAGGAATTCCAGCCGTGTTTGGGTAGGATTTTTGGCTGGGTGGGTGCCAAACCCAAACATGCCTTGGTTTGGCTTGAAGTGAAGCAGGGAGTCACCAAATAACGCGGTGTGTTTGCTCCCAGGTGTCCTTGCTGGGCACGATAACCGTGTCAGCTGCTTAGGTGTGACTGATGATGGCATGGCAGTGGCAACAGGATCATGGGACAGCTTCCTCAAGATCTGGAACTGAAGTAGGTGGGTATCCAGTTAATTCATGAAGGCTTGGCCTGCTCTAGGGGTCCAGAGTGCTTGTTCCCAGCTCCAGCCAGTGCTGTGTCACTGGTGCTGCATCTAATCATTTGGATTAGGGGAAAAAAACCCAACCAGTTTGGTTTTTTTAGAAGACTATTGCTTTAATGTATGCCATGACATTTCTCTGCTGGCCTATTTTTGCCATCCTTTATTCTCCTGTGCTGTGTTTTGGGCCTGGGTTGGTAAATAAGTGGCGTTGTGGAACGGTGAGATAATGGCTGGATGCGTCAGTGGGAGCCAGAGCAGAGCTGGAAACTTGATTGCAGTTTATCCAAGAGCAGCTCCTAATAAATAAATGTTTGTGTGTGGCAGAACTCGAGGACTCCACGACTGGAAGAAGTTCCCAACAAAATTAAACACGATAGCATATCCAATCCAACCATACTAACTCGGACCCCCATCCTCCCCAACTCAAAGGGCAAGATCTTCTCCGTCTCCTGTTGCTGAAATGAAGAGCACAATTACCTTTCCAAGAAGAATTTCTGTGTTGTAAGCAAAATGAAATTGTGCATTCCTTTTGGGACCATTTCTTTCTTTTTTTTTTTTTCTTTTTCTTTTTTTTTTTTTTGTCTTGAGAATTTAAAAATGAAACACTATCATAAAAGCATGACCAGAAAATAAACTTGAGCATAATTGTGAAAACAGTTAGCTTTCACTGTAGTTTCCAAGTTGAAGTTAAGGACTTTTATCTCACACACTTGCAAATTTTAAAGTCATGTTTGTAGCAGGATTTTTTTCAAGTTTCCTTTTTAAATACATTTCTTTGTGTATTTAATTGAGCAAAACAAGGGAGTCCTAGCCCAGAGCATCTGGGGGTTGTTAACGCTGTAAATTTAGTCCCTAATTTTTTTTATTTTATTTTCTAGTATCACAGATAATTGTTGCACAAAACTTGGCATATATAGGATAATGTTAAGCAGTAAGGTAACCAAGCACATGCTGTAAAAGGTAATGAATGCTTGTTTAAAGAATCCTTTCACCTTTTATGGATAACAAATGCAATCCTTGGTCCCTCCTGCCCCCCCCTTTTTTCACCACACCAATTTTTTTAATCTGTTTTGGTTTTGTCCACTTGAAAGGGCAGTTTATATATCCTAACACTATCCTATAAGTCTCAACAACCAGGAATCTCTGTTTTCAAAAGAGACCTATCCTACACTTGGGTATTGAGTCAATTCTTTGTGTATGAAATGATGTACAAATCAATGTTTTGAAAATAATGATCTTGAACTTTCTAAGTTAAACAGAAAAAAAAAAAACCTTTTTTTGATTGTTTGCCATATTGGGTGGGTTTACTCTTAGAATCGCATGCTGTAGAAATGCTAAAAAGTGCATATTGGACTAAGTCCTTAGATGTTTTTTCTTTGAAGAAATAACCTGTTTAAAAACTGTAACCATTGTCGCTGTATTCATTTCTTGTTGCTACTCTGTGCATAAATCTATGAAGAACTCCAGTACAAAGCTATGCACGTTTTGGAGTAGCGTGATAAGTCACCTTTTTGGTTTTTTGGTTTTTTTTTTCTCTTTTTCTTTTTCCTTTTTTTTTTTTTTTTAAAAAAAAAGAAAACAAAAAACAAAACAGCCTGTTCAAACAATCGCTGTTCAAAAGATTCTGGGGAGTGGGAGGAGGGAACCTTGACCATCTTCTTTCTAAATCAGTTCCTCACAGCCAGTTCCTCTTGCAGGATGAGTCCTTTGCATCTGATCAGAGTCATTTTTGTAATGAGCAGGTTTTCCTGGCTTTCTTTTCAAATAAAATGTTAAAAGCAGCAGTGTTTGGACAGCAGATTGTTCTGTTAAACTTTCCTATCTTCTCACTGTATCCAGAAATGCTCCTTCCTAGCAGCAGTAGTAGCTTTTCTCCATTTTGTTTTTTCTGCAACATTCTGTACAAAAATGTGCTGTAATTGTGCGTTAGGCCTGGATTTGGCATAAAAGATGAATTCCCTCTTACTCTCTTTCATGAAACTACTCTGTAGAGCTTTCTCCACGCCCTGTATCCCTCTTCACCTTTTGTATTTAATTTTAAAGTCAGTGTACTTCAAGAAAGCTGGATGCAAGATAGATACTATATTAAAATGTAATGTTATTTAAGATGTAATAAAGCAGTTTGACATGAGTTTTGACTGATCTGTTTTGCAGCTTATTGCTCAACCCACAAAACAGCTTCTGGCAGGATTGGAGTTGTGAAATTAAACGTGCAAGAGGAGGGAATGATGTCCCCAAACGAGTAGTTTGGTGTTTTTAAATGGCTTGGATTGTTAATGGTTCGTGCAGGTAACTCCAAATGCAAGTGGCCACTTGTGATACCCATCACAAAAATGCCTTGTGGGGTCTGAATGCAACACCTGAAGGAGGAAATCAAAGCAAAATGCTCAGTAACTTCTTTTAAAACTTTTGTGTCCTTTAATAGGAAGAGAATTGAGTGAGAATCTTGTGTTACTGCCCTGTGAGGATCTGGCCCCACCAGCTCAGTTGCCACTGCTGGCTGTCCTTGCTGTAGGTGTTGAGCAGGGTAAGTCAGTGCCATTTTCATGCTCAGTAAGAACAAACTCCCCACAGGGCAGGATTTTAATGATTATTTTAAAGAAGGATTTCTTACCCAGAGAAGCAGATTCCTGACATGAGGTGTTGAACAGCAGCTGGTGGTATTGGTTGACTCGAGGGCTTTGTTTTGCATTTCTAGTGAGTAAAGTCTCTTGTTCTGACCTAAACAAAAGTGTGTTTTCCCTCATTTCACATCAACCAAGAGAAATTCCAGTGCCATGGCTTGGTTTCTTACCAAACATGGAAATTCTGAGCCTCAGTGGAGAAGCTTTGAAAAGCTGTGGGTGTGGAAAATATGATGGTGACATGACTCTAACCAGCAGCCATGAACTGTGAGCGTTGGGCTTTTGGATTCCACAGGCTGGTAAGTAGCTCATGGCTGCAAATGCTTAAATTTGGGAATTCCAGATCTGTCTTTTCCAATTCCAAATTGGGTTTTTTCCCCACTCATGTGGAATATTTTTATTCCAACAGATGTTTCACTTGTGACTTCTGTCTAGTCTGTAATAAAATCAATGAAGACATGATCTGGCTTAATCCACATGTGACATCACTGTGTGCTGCCTGTGCTGGGAATGCCTTTGTTGGCCATAAAATACCTGCCAAGGCAGTGATTTCTTGTGCTTTGTGGAGCCCTGTGTGATTTATTTGAAATTCAAACAGTTGCAACTGGCTCTTGTTACAGAGAGGGTTTGTGTTAAACATGAAACTTTGTGATTTTAAAAAGGGATTCACAGTTGCCTGGTCCTGGTAACAATAATGGACTTCCGTGGGGCTGCAATCCTCTCATGGAGCTGCAGGGAAGGAGGAGTGGAGGAAGAGAGAACAGATTTCTCAACAATATTTTCTACCTCCACTGTGGCCTTCAATTTCTTAGTGAATTAAATATATTTTAAAAGATCTGAGGTTCTACTGCCAGTAGGGGGGAAAAAAAGTGAGTTGGGCATTCTTCCTTTTGTGCATTAAGTGCCCTGGAGTGTTTGAAGTCAGCTGTGAGACACACTTAAAGTGACTGATTGAATCATGCCCTGTAAGAGCTAAAAATAGAATAATCTGGGTTCTGGGAAGTGGCAGAGTAAATAAAGAATAATAAAACCTGTCACCCATGCTGAGTTCTGTGGGACTTGGTCCGAGGCAAGTCAGGATCCTGTGTGGTTTTTATGATTAACACTTTGTAGTGGAGGTGTCACCATGAATTCAGATTAGAGGGGACAGAATGAAAGGAGTGACTGGTGAACAAGTTGCAACAGCAGTTGGCTGTTTCTGCACGATGATGATCTGTGTTCCTTCTCTCCATATCATCCTCAGAGGCTGCCTGTGATTGAAACACCAGGATCTGAGCTGGACTGGTCACTGTTTTACCTCCACTGTGTAATAATTCTGAAGTGTGTGAAGAGCTGAATTTGTTCTGTGTTGGAGCTATATGAGAAAGGTTGGAAAAATTAAACCATAAATTTTGGTTCCACTCTTCCAGAAAGGGGAGGCTTGGTGCATTCCCTGTCCCTCCTGCTCCAAATGACCCTGTCCCAGGGGAATTCCCTGGAACCAGGGATCCACTGGTAAACCAGAATCCCTGGGCCTGTTCCATGAGTCACTGGGGTGAGAGAATAAGGGCTCTGACCTTCACATCAAGGTTTGGGGTCTCAGGGGCTGTTTGGGACTGCTCTCACCTTCAGTTTTGGGGTCCAAGGTGTTTTGGGGTGCCCTTCATACCCCTAATATCTTTGACCCCCAAATCTGGGGTAAAAAGGATCCCAGAAAACACTCCTGGGACCCCCAAATTCAGGGTGAAAAGGGTCCCCCTCCTCACCTAGGATCCCCAAATTGAGGTGATAAAGGGTCCCCATAAACCCCAGGAACCCCCAAATTGGGCTGAAAAGCGTCTCCAAACTCCTGGGAACCCCAAATTTTTTTCACCCCAAACCCTTCTGGGACCCAGCCCCATTGCCTGGGTGCTGTTCCAGGCTTAAGTGCTCTGGTTAAAGCCTCTCTCCAGGAAGCTGCTGGGACAATGTGCAGTTCCTGGCAGGGGCTGGAGCAGGACTGGCACATTCCTGGTCTGCCCACAGGGCTGGAGCTTTGCTGCCTGCTGAGTCTGTATCCTGGGCGTGTTCAATGCAGACCAGGGGTGGTTCCTCGTGTACCACTTGCTCTGGGGCTTAAAACAAGTCAGTGGAAGCAGGAAAGCTTCAAATATTAACAAATTGTGGGGTCCCAGAGCAGGAGTTGATGTGCTCTTTTAACAATCTGGGCCCATTCAAAGTATGCTCATTAAAGGAAAGCCAAGTTGAATTACTCTGGAACTGCCTACTCAGCTTTTTCTCCAAATGCCAATGCCAAAATGTCTCCAGGGAGTATTTTTAAAGCATGTATGGGATAGTCAGTGTTTGTGAAATTACCACTTAGCTGGGAAAAACAGAAATGTGAATAAAACCTGGGTGAACTTCTCATTGCTCAGAGCTGGCTGCTAAAAACTCTCCCTCTAGAAACACAGGCCCTGCACGACACTCATTCAAGTAATTCCTGCCTTAACCCAAGACAATTTTTGTCATTAAATAGAACAAAGAGAATCATCCTGCCTTAATTATTCATGAAGCCATTTGCTGGAGCTGAGTGCAGTGAGATGTGATTGACCCTGAGAGGTGAGGAATCATCTGGGGAGCCGGGAGTGCCAAATGAGAGCTTCGTTTGATGTAGCAGATTTTTCTAAATGGCAGAGGAGATAAGGGAGGGGAAAGTCTGGTTGGAAGGGATGGTGGTGGTGAAACGCTGAGGTCTCTGGGAGCACAGGCAGGGCAGCTCCATCTGGTGGTGGAAAACACCAGGAAATGGGTGCTGGGAGCAGAGAAAACGTGTGTGACAAAGCAGCCTGGCCTGAGTTCCTGGTCCAGGGAACACCCCCCCTTCCCTGTGTCTCCAGAGTCCTCTGAGGATGTGATTTTTTTCCATAAAGCCTTGCAAACAAAGCCAGCTCCTCCTTGTGTTTGCTTTTACAGGGATTTTCTTTTCTAGTGTTTCATGTAGGAACTTCAGCCGGCAGAGAGGGGGAGGTTAAAAATAGGCACTGCTGCCTGGAGCAGGGTCTGCTGGACAACTCCAGTAATTCCCTGCACTTGTCTCCCCCAATATTTCTGAACTCCCTCTCAGTGTTTTTGACACACTGTCACAGCTCTGATCCCAACTCCTTGCTCGTCCCAGCCTTCCTCCTCTGCTCCAAGTAGGAATTGGGATCTGGAGTTGCTAATGAAGATATTTTGATGAACAGGGCGTTCATGCTGAGATCACTGTGATCCTGAGATCCCAGTGCTGTCCTGCAGGGAAGCACCTCTGTCTTCCTGCACAGGAATGATGTGATCCACACTATGGTATGTGAGAGAACCAGCACAGAAATCCCAAGTCCTCATTTTTAAATCAAGCGTATTTTAAGATCTGTAGAATTCTAATATGTAGTTTTTATCTCCTTTGCACAAGGAGGATTCCTGATGAGTGAGGAGCAGCAGCAGCTCCTTCTCTCCCCTGGCTGGTGCTTGGCACAGTGAGTCACACTGGAATGACACGTAACTGCATGTATTTATCTCAACTTCCATTGATTTTCCACCGTAGTTCCTTATCTTTGTTTTATTGATTTACTTTCTGTGGTATTATAAGCAAAACTAAAACAAGGTCCAATGGGAATAATCACATTTGATCCTTGGCTCCCTCAAGCTGTTGCTTAATCCCATGGGAAGAGCAAGACAAGACTTAGAATAAATGGTTTGACAACATCTGACAGTTAAAATTCCTCAAGCTTTATAACTGCAAGTTTTTTGCTCTGTGTTCTGTTGTGCACTGAAGGTGCTCAGAATACCCAGAGGGACTTTGACCTCACCTTCTCTTCTTCAGAAGGGCTCGAGGGGACAAAGTTCATCCCACCTTGTGGCAGTAGAAAAATTAAAGTGACAACTGGTGGATTGCTGGAGCTGAAGGCCCTCCCTCCATCTCCTGGAGTCACTGAGAATTCAGGCTTTGTGGTTTTCTTGTGTGGGAGAATTTAGCACTGGTTTCTTCCTGAAAGCAACAAAAGCAGGTGAGGGGAAGAGTGATAAGGTGAGATATGGAGCTCCCCTTGAGAGCAGCACGGTTGCTCTGGGCCCTTCAGGCCCCTGCAGGTTTTCTGCTCAAGCACAGGAGCTGTTTAAGTGATAAAGTAGCTGCTGTTCTTTGCCTGCTGGGGATCTGAGCCTTGAATGAACAATAAGTATTCAAGGAGTGACAGCTCTGGGAGTGATGGACACCAGTTTGCACTAATGAGAGATCTGGGAGCTTTGCCAAGGATGACTGCAGCACCTAATTGAACAATTCTATATTTCATCTGCCTCTTGCATCAGACATGGGTTTAACCCACTGCATCCTGAGAAGCATGGCCAATCTTGTCCCGGGTTCCTGCTGGCAGGAAATGGGTGAGAGTTGCCCAGGGGATGAGTTATGACTGAATTCTAAAGGGAGGCCAAAGAGCCAAGAACACTCGGAGGAAAATGAGGGAGATGCACTGGCCAGGCTGGTTCAGTGGCAGTTCTAGAAAGTGATGTTGGAATTAAAAGCTGACTCTGATGAGCTGTTCTATCTCCCCTCCTCCCATGGCTTCTTTCAATCAAGTGATAGCATCAGACGTGATGGCAGGAAATGGAGCAATTACAGATAGACTTCAAGGAACAGCTTATCAGAATTGGAGGTTAAACTCTCATAAGCAGAAGGATCATTCCTGTTCTTTGAAGCCTGTCACAGTTCTGTGCACGACGGGTAACTTAACCAGAAATACCAGATGGGAGCCAGGCAGCCTCTGACCTCAGCTCTGATCCTCTGTGAGTTGCAGAGCCTGAATTAACGGGGCTGATTTCTCCTTCTCCACTGAAAAATATAAATGAAAACTCTTGGGCCTGTTTTATGCTGTATCAGCTGCATTGTCCTCACCCTTAGAGCCCAAATTACTCTGTCAGGTCTCTGCCCTTCAACCAGCCCAGAGTGTGAACTGTGATGCCTTCGGGTGGGAGCCAGAGGCAGCACAAATATTCCTCATTTCACAGTTTATTCTGGTGGAGGGATGATCTTAGAGCTGTGTTTGGCTGAGTTCATCCTCTGCAGTCACATCCCAGGGATCTCTAAGCCAGTTTGGGGTTGTTTGGGAGGCTTTAATGCTGTGCAGTGTGGACACCCAGCTCTGGAGGGAGGCCAGGCCATAAAATAATTGTCTGGGCTCTGAAAAATTACGTAACTGGGCAGCTGCATCCCATCTGAGAGTCACTTGGATCTCCCCTGCTCCCCTCCTTCTCCATGTCACAAAGCCAGCAATTCCCATTATTAACCCAGAGCTGGTGAAGCAGTCTGAAGTGCCTCTAATTTGTATTCCACCCTGCCAGGACAGCTCCCCCTGCACTGTGGCTGCTGGAATCCAACCCCTTGGGATGCTGACAGAGCCTGTGCCTCCAGCACTAACTCACAGGAGTGCTGTGCATTATTTAGGAGCTTTCCTTGCATGAGTGCTCAGGCCCAGGCTCTTCAGCTGCTGGGGATTGAAGTCTCTGCCATGTGTGAACATGAAATACTGATTTTCCTGGGCCTGGAGGACATTTGGGGTCTGAATTCCAGCCCTGTAGTCACAACTGTGTGATGACTATCAGGTTAATGACATCCAAGTGGTTTGATTTCTGGTCTCTGATGAAAACCAATGTTTGACAGAATGTGCTTGAACTTCCAGGTGTATTTTAGGAGATTTTTTTATAAAATAATATATAAAGTGGTATATTTTTAATAAAATAATATCAAACATGAGATGTAGGGAGCAAGTCCCTCAAGTTCAGCAGGAGCTTTTTAGCTGTGGCTTCTGCTGCCACCTGGTGCTGGTGCCCAGCTTAGCCTGGGGACTGGTCCCAGCGATCCCAAATGCTTTGGAATGCCAAGGGCAAAGGAGGCACCAAAATAGGGGAAGGGCAGCTGGTCTTCAGTGGTTTTATGGTGTGCACTAGGTTAGAGCATGTGGTAAGGGGCCACTTTGCTGAAAGCTGGGGAGCAAACACCATGGTTTTCCCGATTGCCTCGAGGAATATTCCCCCCCAGAGCATCTGGTATTTCATGGGGGGTTGGGGATATACAGCTGCTGTTTTTAGGGAATACTCTTATAGACAATATTTTTGTGAAACCTTCAATACAAACTCCTGCCATGTCCCTCTGTCCCTCTGCAGTGCCTGGTGAAATGTATACTGCTTTCCTGAACCTTCACTTATTTATGGACATGAAGAATGAGGAGGAGCTACTATTTCTTCTGTACTACTAAATCTTTACAGCCAGTGTGTAAAGCAGTAGTAAACCCAACCTTCTGTGTGCTCCAGATGAGACTGACCTCGAAGTAACCTCCAGGGAACTGACTGGGAAAGACAAACCTGAGCTGGGCTGGCTGGGGAGCCATGGGGGTGGTGGGAGCAGCGTTACTGAGCTCAGGAAGAAAGGTCCCTTTTGGTGCTTGAAAACCTTCTGAGCTTGATTAAAACGTTCAGTTAAGAGCTTTGCCTGGGCCCAGGAGCACTAGAGGGCACTGCTGCAGTTCTTACAGCAGCTCTGCCCTGGTGTCCAGGAGATCAGGGAATCACACAATGTTCCTGAGCTGGAAGGGACCCATCAGGAGCATCGGGTCCAGCTCCAGGCCCTGCACAGGACACCCCAAGAACTGCCGGGGTCTGGGTGGGGTGTGGAGCAGAGTTAAGGGGTGCAACAGGGGCAGCAATTGCACCTTGTAGCTAATTTGGGTGCCCCTGCCCTGGGGACAGACACACCCTGTGCTGTCCTAAGTCCCCCACCCCAAGGGCTGCGTGTGCCTTCCTTGGGCCGTGGCACCTCTGACCAGCCCCGAGGGGCATCTGCTGGACACCACATGGATAAAACCGATCCTGACGTGGGGCAGAGGCCTCTGGAGGCATCACCCAGTGCTCCTTTCCCGTGCCTGGGAGTTGTTCAGTCACTGGTTTATGAACGCTGAGCTGCTGTCTCACAGCGGGTGAATGAATGCTCAGGGACAGAACAGCAAGGGAAGGCAGGATTTGGGACCAGCCATGGGACCTGTGATGGTGAGTGGGGGACACTGCCAGGACTGGGAAGTTTGTAGAGGAAGAAACTGGGATTTGCAGGAAGCTAAAATTGGGCCTACTGGGTTCAAAACAAACACTGACTTTAAGAGGTGGTTACCTGGGGGAATGAGGAAAATTAATTAGGAAAATCATCTGTGAACCAAGAGGGAAAAGAAATTGGTGCCTCAGCGAAGCCAGTCAGTAACCATAAGAACAAATCAGCCCTCCAGGAGCAGACCAGGGCTTTTTTTCTGGTCCTTTTTCCAGTGCAGTGTTTTGGGGAAAGGAGAGGTTTGACCTGGGGCCATGGTCACTCTCAGCCTTCTGTCTGAGGGAGCAGGACTGGTGGTTTCACTCAGCCCATTGTAAAAGCAGGTGCAGGTCTGAGTGTATCATTCTTTCAGCTGAAAAATTACCCTGCTTTTCTCTAGGAAGAAAAGGATCATTTAACTCCAGTGCAGGCTGTTCTTTGGGTGAGGGGTATTTGGTAAGGTGTGTTTCCTTTTGTGCAAAGGCAAAGGATATCTGCAGCACCTTTCTGAGCCCTAGAACAAAGGGGCTGAGTGGGGAGGTTTTCAAATGCATCTGTGATCTGAGCATCTGCAGAACACAAGGCAGTTGAATACATGAAAAGAAGAAGTTAATAACGCTGGGCTATAGAGAATTCTGATGCAAATGAACCAGAAGTTGGCAGAGACCAGTCTCTTTTCATGTCTGCTTTTGACAGTCACAAGAGTGTGATGCAAGGCTTATATTCAGAATTAAGCCTACCTTGCACTGAAGCTTCTGGATCCCAGGCTGATTTCCTCTGCATTTGTGTTGTTCTGATCACATCAACTGATTTGATGTCTCTGCTTTCAGGATTATATTTAAGTTTTCCCTTTGCACAGATTTTTCCCCCCAGCATTAATTCTGTCTCTTCAAGTCCACGTTGTGCTGGCAGCAGCCTTAATGTGGAAAAGCAAGATGGCTCCATGTGACCCTCAGCAGCAAATCGGGGTCCAGGCACTTAATTCTGAAGTTATTCCATTGAGATTTCAGGTTTCTTAAGAAAAAAAAATAAATTAAAAATTGGAAAAAAAATCATAGTGATCCCAAGTCGCTGCTTAGAATTCTTTCTTATGCTATTAAATAACTCATAGGGCAGCACAAACCTAAAGGTCAAAGGAACAAAAAAAGCCTCCATTACAAGAAAAATAACAAGGAAGAGCAACTTTTTTAATGCAGGGGCTGTTTTGTGGGGGTTTTTACCAGTGTTTAATACAAGATTAGGCTCTGTTTGATAAGCCAAGGGCTGCAGTGGAGCACTGACTTCTGAGGACTTTAGAGCCATCCCGGAAGATGGTGCCAGTGACTTTGCTGATTGTGGACAACACAACTTGAACTTTGGCCATTCCACTGTTCCTGTCACCTGTTGAATTCGTGCCTCTCGTTTAAGGTCACTGCAGAGCTGCAGGAGGGTCTGTCAGTGGGGCTGGGGACACTGATAACGGAGAGGGATCAAAGGCAGAGGAGCCATTTCACTGTTTTGTTATCACTCATCGGACTGTTTGCAAGGTTTGGGCAGTTGTGAAACTCGTAACCCAACCTCCTCCAGTCTGACAACAGGGTGTTTATCTTCCTGGCTGGACTTAGGTGACTTCTGGCAAGGAAAAGCCCCAGAACCACCAGCCCTCCCATTATCGAGGGCCAGCTGGTGGCTGCAATGGCAACTTCAGTATCTTTTAGCAGTTGGTAATGGGGTGTGTTCCCATGACAGTGCAGGGGATACAAATAAGGCCTCTGCCTTGAAATCCTGAGAGCCAGAACCCTGCAAGGACAGATCCCAACCCCTCTCCTGTATTCCTGTCACAAACGCTGGAAGCACTGGTGGCCTGGGGGCAGGAAGCAACTGCAATCCCCAGACCTCCCCAAACAAGGTGTTTTACAGAAAACAAAGAGCAGGTTTTCCCTAGAGTTGCCTTTAGTTTTCCCACTTGGAATTGCAGACAGTGTTGAAAGTTTAGCAGGTTCAAGGGGTGTTTGACTTCAGAGGGGTCCCACGGAAAACAGAACTCATTCCTCTGGACTGCACACCAAGCTGGTAACGGGGTTTAAAATTCAGTGCTGCAGCAGTTTGCTTGTAGAATCATCTGGGAAACTGAAGCAACTGGAAGCTTTTACATTTTCCAGTTAATTGAGCCACTTTTCTGAAGAGAATCAAGGTCCTTCCTAAAGAGAATCCCCAGTTTTCCTGTGAACAGTGAAATGGTGTGATAAGCAGACCAGTTTTTGAATTCTTTTTAGTAGACTAGCAACTGGAAACCCATGGAATGCAGAGTTCTTGTTCTCAGGCACACGCAACTTCCCGTGCCAGTGAGATTACAGTCCTGACAAGATGGATCCAGAGGAAAGTCATTGTTTTTGTCTGTTTTGAAGGCACAAACCCAGACTCCATTAGTCACACAGGGAGAGACAGGGCACCTCCCAAGCACCCTGAGCTGTATCTCAAGCTGTTCTCCACAGCTCTGTCTCTTCTCCACATCCTGCTGGGACACAGGAGGTAAGTCCTGGCTGCCTCTTCTGATCCTCCACATGTTGGATTTCTCCAGAATCTCTCCACTTGTATTACCTAACACTGCTCTCCTGGCTGCCAGCAGCTCTCAATCCTCCCCTGACACTATCAGAGAAGATCTCTGTCATCAGTGGATTGAGTGTGGGGCTACAGGCCAACAATCCTCACCACTTATCTCAGCTGGGACACAGGTTTATTAACCCTTGTGCAAGTCAATTAATCCAGTCTTAAAATTGGGATAATGGCATTTATGTAACGACTGGGGGTGTTGGTGATCAGCCTGAACAATGAACACAATGCTGGGGCCATTTCTTTGCCTTTATGTCACTGGGTGACCCCTGAGAAATAATTTCTTTGTCACACTCACGTGCCAGCATTTTCAACAGAATTTAAGCTTTGTGGTACAGTTTTATTTCTCGTGATTCCGCAGGAATTCTGAGTCATCAGAGACTGTTTGGAATTGAGGCTGAGAGGTAAGAACTATGTTCTCCAGCCCTGTTAGATGTTAATAGAGACAATTTGCTAATTGTTTCCTGCTTTGTGGAAATACCTCCCGCTGAAGGCAGGTTTGGGGTGTAGGTGGAGACTGAACAGAGCCTCTCTGTGTCACGCACATCTTCTGTGCAAGTTGTCAAACAATAGCAGTTCTGTTAAATTATCTTTCTTGTTAATCTAAAGCCAGTCAAATTATATTTCCAAGAACTGAGAGCCTCAGTAGGGGGCGGGGGGGGGAAAGCAGAATGTTTTTATGCTCATTTTTCTCAAGTTGCTGCCAACATTTCTCTTTATTTTCCCTGGGAGACAGAGAAGACAACCTGGATTAGGGAGCTGAGCTACACTGTTCCACTGGTGGTGTTGGGGAGGATGAGCTCAAAAGGGACCTAAAACTCCTCTGTTTCTCATGGCACTTCAGTCTGTGGAGAGAAGAGCTGCCACACCAGTCTGGGACATCCCTCCTGCCTCCCAGGCAGAGCTCCCAAGGTCGGGGCTGGACTTGCCCAGCTCAGATCTGCTGTTTTAGCCAGAGCCCTTTTATAAATAGGCCAGGCTCAGCTGCTTAGCAGACTTATCTCCACCAATTACCAGGGATAAGTGCTCAGTGCTGCAGAGTTCATGCCTCTTACAAAATGTTGAGTAACTGTGGGAGGTTACTGCGTGTGGGGGAAAAAGGAACCTGCCACTGGAAATGTGTATTTTTTAACAGCCACTATATGTGGAAAATGGCTCTGGTGGGGATTTATTACCTTCAACTTAATGAATTTGGGAAAATCCATGCCAAGAGCCAGCTCAAATCACAATGTACTCCTGGGGCTGTACCTGGGTGTGGACAGCTGTGGCTCACAGAGGTTGTCCAAGCTCCTCTCACCTGGAATGTTTTACTGCAGGCTTCAGGTTAATGCTTTGACTTTTTAAAACTGAGCGCTGAATTTCTGCCCAGTGTCATCTTCTGGTGTCCCTTCACAGTTTGGGAATCTCTTTCAGCACATTAAAGACATTTGAGGCTCCAAGATCTCATTAACTCCATAGCGCTCTGTATTGTTGCCTTAATTCCTTGCAGGCTGGGCTCTGGCAAGAAGGACTGAAGTGACATTTTAACTCAAACCCCTGGACTTTCACAAGTGATGTAACCTGGCCGACGGAATTTTCCCACATGTAGCAACTGCTTCCTCTTTTTCAAGTTTGTCTCTCAACATTTATTGACTGTCAGTTGTTTACAGCCTCCAGTTTCTCGAAAACAAATTTCTACATCAAGGAGAAAACAAAATCTCCAGTTGCCACATTCTCATGGGGTAACTTGTTCTCACTTTGTGTCCTCATGTGATTTATCCAGTGAGTGTGTGATCTCTTTAAAGTAGTATTGGTTTGAGGTGCAATTTAGGAATTAGAAAACCTGCCTGGGTTTGGTAACTGAAGGATTCTTTTACTGTTGGCATCTTTACAGGAGCTTGATCCTGCTTCTGTTAGAGGATTTGGGTTTTTGTGACAAAGCTCCTGCTGATTTCAAGGGACTGAAACCAGATGCCTTTTGTTTTTCCAGATCAAGTATGGACTGGAAAATGGTTTCCAACACTTCAGCACCTCCCGCCTGTATTTGAGTGACTCTGACACAATAATGTGTGTTGTCGAACAGGGTTTTTTTACCAGAAAGAGAATTTAACTGATGATGTGAGGCCAGATGAGGGTAAAAGTTCGTGACAGGTATTGTGGGAGATGTGAGGAGGGTGTGGGTGAGCTGTGCCAACAGCTACACCCTTGGCAAAGGGAAGGGAAGGTGTGGTGGGAGCCGGAGGGCACAGGGAGACAACTGGGTGTGCAAATTGTGCCTGTCCTGGCAGTTCGGGGAGGATGGGGGGATGGCCGGGGGTGACTTTGTGACTCTGAGGGGAGAGGGTTTGAGGGGAGATGATGGTCAGAGGGGAGATGGGTGGCGGTGGGATGGTTGGAGGTGGGATAGATGGAGGGGAGATGGTTGGGGGGAAGTGATGGTCGGAGGGGAGATGGGTGGCGGTGGGATGGTTGGAGGTGACTCCGTGACTCTGAGGTGGGATGGTTGGAGAAGAGATGGTCAGAGGGGAGATGGTAGGAAATGAGATGGTC
>VYXB01006186.1:499244-526058 GCA_013397135.1 Pachyramphus minor
TGTGTCCCCGCGATGGGCGTCTGTCCTCCCGGTGCTTGTCCCTCTGTCCCCCCAGTGAGTGTCCCCGGTGCATGTCCCCACCGGGGATCTCCATCCCGTATGCCTGCATCCCCATCCCGCATCCCTCTCGCACTCCTCGGGAGCTCCGGCAGACCCAGGAGGGTTCCCCAGCGGGAGCCCCGGGGCGGGACACTTCCCGCAATCATATCAGCTCATCCCGGAGGGATAACAGCTCATCCCGGAGGTGCGACCCCCGCTCAGAGCGGGGCGGTGGGCTCGGGGTGTTAATGCCCCAGCCGTGGTGCCGTCGGGGGTGTTTTGGGGTGGAAGAGTTAACAAAGGGGCTTGTTTTGCCCGGGTGCCGCACACGTGATGGTCACACAGTCTGGTTTTTGGTAGAAATAGCATTTGTGTGTGTAATCAAAACCCGGGCGGATGAATTGCAACTGCTGTCAGACAGCGGCTGCGCTTCAGCGGGGATTGGGATTGTTCAGACGCTCCAAAATGCGAAGTTCTAAACCAAACCAAGAGGAAGTTTTGGCTCTCTGATACACTTGTTCCTTTTTCTGTGTGCGAGAGGGGGTTTAGTGCTGTGGGGAAGGAGCCAAAGGCAGGTAACCTCTGTTGCAGTGCTTCCTTCAGCCAAATATATCATAAAAAAACCTTCTCCGCAGAATTAAGCGATCCAGCAAACGGGGTTCTGCAGCAGTGGGGCAAGTGGTACCAGTTTTGGATGGAACATTGTCCTCTTTTGTCCTAATACAGGGTACAAAATAAGGGGTTCTGAATACCTGTTCAGTGTGTAGGAAATCAGAAACGGTGCAGCCTTGAAGGTGTGTGAGGATCTGGCGGGGATGGACCTGCACTGATCCTGTAACCAGGACCTCTCAGAGGTCCTCACAGAGCCTTTGGCAGGGAAAGTTTGTTATGAAATAACAGCTCACAGGTCTTTTAAAAATAAAATCAGGTCCCCTGGTGATTTGCAGCCTTATCCAACTTTTGGGGATGTGATGGCGTTGTGTCCCTCTATATAAAGATGGTTTGATGAAACCTCTTCATGGGAGTGTTAATTCACGGTGACAGAGAAATTTGAGATGGGAAACTACAGTAAAACTGCAGTTGGATCCGTGTGAGAGGTGATTGTCACCATCACAGATATTTAATATTAAATGTTGACCCTTCCTCAGTTGTCCTTCATTCTGCAGTGCTGAACATCTAAATGCTTGTTTTCCTTAGTTTGATGTTTGTTTTTTTTTCCTTAAATTTTTTAAATTCTGGACATGATTTAAACCAGAGCAGCCTTTTCATTGCTTTGTTAGTATGTGTTTAAAAGTTTCTGAATCCAGTCCTGGAAGCTGTTAAGGGATAGTTTTCTCCTTATGTCAAGTCTGCTTATTTAATAAAGGTCTTGTGAGGGAATGTTAATTAAACAGCGCACGGTGCAAGCTGTAGTTAAAACAGCCTGAGTTGGAAAGTATTACATGGAGGGGGTTCTTAGGCTGTATTTAGTAGGTCTGTGCACCTTCTTATTTCCAGTTTTGTGCTAATCTGATTTTCTTTACTGTCAGCATCTGTCAGATGAACATAATTCAATCAAAGTCACATGGAAACACTCCCTGCTTATTGCTTATTATATAAATTATCATTCTCTGCCTTCCTCCCTTAGTCACCTAACTGGCACAAACTTTACATTGAGCTTAAACTGTCTCAAAATAGGGGCACATTTTTCCCAATCTTAGTTATAAGAAGTTATGAATATGTTGAAATGAGTATTTCCCAAGTGCTGGTCACGAGTGACGCTGAGCAATGAGTAATCCACAGCTAAACATTGATGCCTCTGTGAGTGCAGGATGTTATAAATTATTAATGGTGGCAGTAATTGTACCTTTCTGTGGCAGTGACTGAGCTGCAGCAGGAGCAAAAGTCCTTTCTAATTTGATTAGTTGGTGGTTCTGTCTCATTTAGTAACGAGCCAGTGCTCGGTCTGAAATTACAGCTGCGTTTTAGCGATGGTTTTGTTGTCTGGAGGTTGGGATGCTGGGAAACAGTGCCTGTAAAATTCTGGAGAATGTCATCCTTTACAGCCAAACATCATTGTTCTGTGACTGTTTCCCAGAGCCACAGCCCATTTTAAAGGTTTCAGGAACGCTCAGTTCCTCTCTGCGCGGGACAAAGTGGGAAGTGCATCCAAAGCGACGAAACGGTTTGAAAAACATCTGCAACAAATGAAACAACTTTTTTCCCCCCCTGTCTCGGAATCCAGTGCCTTGAGGAATGTGCTGTTCCTCTGGGCTGCTCTCCTTGGATACTATTTGTTTATAGTTTGGTGTTTGTGCATACACTGAAAGTTGGTTTCTATTTATATTCTGATAAAGCTGGTTCTGTTTGCTTCAAGTAATGAGAACTTACATACGAGATTTCTGGAACTTTTGCAGTCATTTCCAGTTTGGGTTTTGGTTTGCTTTTGGTTCTGTTTATTTCTGCAAAGCTGGGCTTTAACCAGCTGTTTATCTTCTGTTTGTGCTGGTTATTTGTGGAAGTGAAATACTTCACATTTGTCCTTATTTTGTCATGTTTGTTTTGGACACATTTTGTCACAAACGAGTTAAGAACTTTCTCCCAGCTTGTCCTCCAGCTTGGAATTAACCTTATTTTTGTGAAGAGCTGA
This sequence comes from Pachyramphus minor, assembly GCA_013397135.1. Lineage (NCBI taxonomy): Eukaryota > Metazoa > Chordata > Aves > Passeriformes > Tyrannidae > Pachyramphus > Pachyramphus minor. Next base: position 501,913 of record VYXB01006186.1, read on the forward strand.
GGTTTATTATGGTTATTTCTATTTCATTATTTGACAGGGGTATTTTTTTATGCTCTGTCTTAGAGCATTCTAGTTTTATGTGTCCAGTATATGTATCACCTAATGCGAGACTTTATAGTTTTGTCCTGAGTCTCCATTCCTTGGCACGTATTTAAAGCTTTCCTTCCTCTTCAGCATAAAAAATAAATTCATTTTACCCCTCGTGCAACTGAAGATATGAATCTGTGCTGGTCTTGAAACAACTTTGTGCTAAGCCTGTTCTAAGTCTGGGAACACACTGGTCATTTTTAATTCCAGTGTCTTCTGATTACCTTGAAGAACTTCCCAGTTCGGATCCTTTGGGGAAGTGTTTGTCAGTGGGTGTGAACTCAGTGTTTCATGTACCTCCAGCTCGTCTTGCAGAAGCTTTAAAGCCCTTTAATTGCTAAAAACCAATTAAAAAACCATTGTGGGGGCACTGGGAAATCCCCACCTGAAGCACTTCTTGGTTGGTGATGCAGAAGAAGCAGGGAAATGGCTCAAACCACACAGCCCATCTTGGCAGCAGTGACAGTCCCAGTCATTTTCTGATGTTAAGAACAGTTCCAGTAATTTTTTGGTGTCCAGCACTTGATGTGCTGAGAGAAGAGGGCGCTTTGGGTCTGTGTCAGCCAAGCCTCAGGTTAAACCAGTAACTGGAATTTGAAGGAAAGCCCCATTAGCTTTGCTAATACCGAGATTTTTTTTCTCCCCATGTTTTTTTTCCCAGGGATTGAATTTCTCTCTGGCTGAGGCTCCTTCACTTCAGGATGGAGACGAGTCAGGAGAAGCTGTGTGCCAGCAAGGCTGAGGGCAGCTCAGACTCTGGCTATCACTGCTCAGCGTGTCACGATGACGAGGAGTGGGGCAACACCAGCCGGGGACGGTCCAAGTCACGAAGCTTGTCGGCTTCACCAGCCCTGGGAAGCACCAAAGAATTCCGGTACAGCTCCTGCTTCTTCCTGTTCCTGCCAAAATGGATCAGTTTAGCTAGATTTTAATTTTCACTGCTTTTGTATAACCATAGAACGCACCTCGGGCGGTTGGTGTTCCAAAGTGTGGGTGGGGGGTAAACTAAGAAAAATAATATAATAATGTAATTAGTAATAGTGTAATAAAATTGGCCTGGCTGTCAAAACAGGTGTCTGAGAGCTCATAGTCTCAAAAAAAAAAGGATAAATCAACAGCAGTGACAGACACCCCTGCAAATCTTTACAAATGCTCTGGTGCTGCTTTTTTTCCCACTAGGCAGAGCTCTAGGGCTGTGTGTTCAAAACCTGTGTGAGTGTTTAGGTTCTGTGTGAGGCAGCACAGCCAGTTTGTGTTTGCAGACAGTTCCCCAGCCTTGAGAAACGCCCAGTTACTCCCTTCAGCCAAATTTCCACTCTCTTTGCAAGGCCCTTGTCATGTGGGCAGTGATGGAACTTCTGATTCCCTGATCTTTGGACCCACTGCAAATATTGAGCAGTGCTGGGGCAGCAGTGGGTCTGGTGTGGTGGGAGGCACAGCAGAACTTCACCTTCCTTACCCTGTGAGCCTCTAAAGCACGGCCAGAGCCACGGAGGAGTTCCTCAGCCCATGGAATGTCATCCAGAGTTCCTGCTTTGCTGGTAGGAATGTCCTTGGGAGGCAGAGCATGGTGTGGGTGAGGCTGCACATCACAGGGTGAAGGGAGGCAAAGTGAAAGCCTTGCTCTGAAGAGGCTGAAAGGTTAGGAAAATACACTCTGTGCGTGCAGTTCGGTGTATTTAGTGCTTCTGGAAGGGGTTTGCTGAGGGCTCTGCTCTGTCTGTTCTGTCCTAGCTGGGGTGGTGTGTGTGGAGTCAATAAATAAGGCTTCATGTTTAAATCATCCTGTAAAACTGGGGGTTTTCCTCTTCTCCACTTAAACCTTTATGAACACAGACTTCAGTCTGTGTAAAAGACCCTGTGCTCCAGATTGTTGTGTATTCTCTTCTGGCTAAATAAGTGCTTTTTCAGCTAGAAATGATCTTTGTGGACCCCTGTGCAGTGTGGTTTGGGTTGGGGTAATTGTTTCCGAGGTTTTTCTTCATTAAGATGCTCTGCAGTCATTCTCTGTCTTCAATTTAGGGCTAAATTGCCACAAGACTGCCAGGAAGTGCTCTCAGGCTTCCTCTGGAGTGTTCAGATGGAGGGAGTTGCCCATCTGCTCTGAACTGACAGGCAGATTTTCCTAAAAGATGTATAATTTCCAGGGCATTGCTGCTCATTTGTGGCAGAGACCGACTACAAATAACTTTAAATTCAGTTCAGAAATTTTCTTGAGTAGTGCCCAGGTTGATAAATAATAAACCCAAGTGAAATCTCAATGAAAAGTTACACCAGGTACTGATTCATTGCTGGAATGTCCTGAAGGTTGGATGTAGATATTTAATGCTTCATGTGGGAACAGAATTCCAGTCGCTGGGAGGGGCCTGGAATAATGACCTGTGTTGAAAGAAGGCAAAAAATTAAAAGTTATCTGGGAGAAGCTTGAGTGGGGCAAGAATGGGAGGTAATGTCGTGCCAGGGTGTTATTTAACTCTCCTGATTTCAAGTGTAATTGCTCACAGGTGGATAGAGACTTATCGGTCCCTTGCCCTGTTGGCACACACTTAATCCCTCCTTGTGTCAGTCCTTGCTCTTTCTTCTGCTTTAATATAAATAAAGTAAACTTAATAAAACACTTAGTAATGCTCTTATCTGACTGGGGTAGTCATACCTGGCCTTACAGATGGGCAAAAAAAATTCATTTGCAAAACAAACATAATTTCTGTTTTCCTGGTTGGAAGTCAGATCTTAGTCAGATCTCACATTTTTATTAGATGTGGAACAAATAGGATGTTGCTGTTATTCCTTAATTATATAGATTTGGAACCTGTGATCTGGTTTTGATTTTTATTAGATTTCTGAGGGCTTTTTTAGCTCTGAGAGTGAGTCACAGGGCTGGCCTGAGCTGCTTTATAACACACACAATAGAAGGCAGTGCAGCAATGATTGTTGCTGCCAAGCAGTAGGGTAAGTGAATTAAGCACAGGAAAGGCATGTTTCCCCCTTTTTTTTAATGGAATAAATCTAGGAGCATTCACAGAATGTTTCAACAGTTCCATGGTCAAGTTTTGCTCCCCTTTCCAGATTTGCTGAGTGAGGTGGGACGGAGGTGAGTTCTGACTTGCTCCAGATAATCTCACCCTGGAGCCAGGAGTAACCCTGTGTTCTCCTATCTTCATTTCAAGCATAAATGGCACCTCAGAGCTGCTGTTTGTTTGAAGACAAAGATCACATGAGATAAATAAATAGGAGGGGAAAAAGGCATTTTTTCCAGCCTGTTCAAAACTGCAGCCTGGTACTGCAGATGTCTCCGTGTACCTTAGAACTGAAGGGTTTGCACTTCATTAATTTATTGAGTGCCAAGATTTAAACAACAAAAAGGTGTTTAAATAAATCACTGTGACTTGAAAATAGCAAAAGAATTTGAAGGAGTTGCCTTGGTGTTGGAGACTTCACTGTAAATGCTTGTCAGGGCACACCCTGGGAGATGTAGTGCGTGCACATTTTTGAGATGAAGAGCCCTCACCGAGCCATTTTCTGTGTATTTACACCACATTTAGCCATTCTAAAAATGTGTTCTTTTAGGCAAGATGTAGTGCTTCAAGAAATAGAGGGAAAAATAGCATTGTTGGTGTGCCTGCAGCAGTGAAACTGGTGTCACACAGGAGCTGGTGCAGGCACTTGAGATGTGAGAGTTAACGTGTGCAAAATGAAATGGTAAGGACAGATGTGGGGTTAAGAAGTGTGCTGTGCCCTGTATTTCTTAGTGCAGCTGTTTCAGAGAAGTGGCTTTGGTGGCTGTGGAGCCAAATGTGCCCAGTTTGTCCTCAGATTTGTTTTCCTTACTGGTTCTTTTCTGTCCCTCCAGGAGAACACGCTCCCTGCACGGACCATGCCCAGTGACCACATTTGGACCAAAGGCCTGTATGCTGCAAAACCCTAAAACCATTATGTAAGTGCTCCTCAAATGAAGGGCACTGGGCTCATTCTGGGGCAAAGAGAAGTTTGCTTTCCCACTCCTCACCCCCTAACCAGAGCTGTCCTGGTCAAACCAGCAATGTCAGGGTTTAACCAAGACAAGAGTCCCTGATTTTGGGGTGGTGAGGCCCAGGCACAGGTTTTCCAGAGAAGCTCTGGCTGCCCCATCCCTGGAAGTGTCCAAGGCCAGGTTGGTCTGGGATAGTGCAAGGTGTCCCTGCCCATGGGAAGGGAACTGAGTGGCCTTTAAGTTCCCTCCCAACCCAAACCATTCTGGGATTCCATGATTTTTGTCCCTTTAAAAGGTATTATTTCATTGCTCTCTCCATTAAGTGTGAGGTGTTTAAGTCAGTATTTACTGGCCCAAACCTTTCCCCTCAGAACACTGGTGGTACCCAAACCTTTCCCAGGCAGGTATGACTCAGCTCTGGCCGTGAGGGAACCCTGAGCTTCCTCATTCCATGTGTTTGGTGCCACAGGTGCCCTGCAGGGCTGAGTTCAGCTGAAACCACGCCTGGGCTGTGCTTCCCCACCTCACTCTGGGGAACAGCTCCTCCCCAGGGGCTGGCCCAGGACAAGGGGTATAAGGACAGGGACAGGAGCCCTGAGGTGCAGAGGGTGCAGGTGACACGTGCCAGGGGAAAGCTGCCTGGGCAGAAGAGCTTGGGGAGCAAAGGTGCTTGAACTGAGGGACTATTTGAGGACCAAACTGTAAATTCCTTTTCTTGCTGCACCCAGGGTTTTGTTGGCTCTTCTAAAAACAAGCCAAACCTTTTTTGTTTTGTTTTGATTTTTTTTTTCTCTTGTGTAATCAGTAATATTGTTAAACTCCCTTCACTGGAAGGAATTTTTTAGCAGAAAATGGTAGTTTTTATGTACAGGCAGAAGTCAGTGAGGGTCTTGGTGACTCTTTCAATATGACCATCAGCACTAGAGCTGGCAAACCTGCTTTGTGAAGGCTGTTACAATGAACTGACTGAACACTCAGTGAAAAAAGGATCAGGTGCTTGTGCTCTGGAGAGAAAGGGGAAGTCAAATACCTGGTTTTAAGCTCTTTTTTTGAAATGGGATTTTCCTGGTGAAGTCTTGCCTCTGAAGATTCTGGAATAAACATTTTACAGGGGGTTTTTCTGTGAAGCCTCACAGGCTTTTTATTGGGACTGATTGAAACACTTCAATAGGGTGAAATATTTTTCAGAGCAAAATGTTTTCTTCTGAGGTCACAGTTTATTAATAAGTGATAAAAGCCTCAGCCTTTCACTTTTTTTGGAGCTGTTGCATTTGCCTGACTCCTGGAGGGAAACATGAAGATCTTAAAGCGTGTTATGAATAATGTTTCATTTAATAGAACTCCGTGGAATTGGTGAGTACAGCTCAAAACAGGCTGAGTGGCTTCTGCCTGAATGAAGTTGGATCTGGTTCTGGGCTTACTCAGTGAAATCAGTGCTGCAAACTTCAGTTCTTGTCAGTATTATTGATATTAGACTCCTGCATTAACTTAGTTTTTGCTGTACTTGTGTATAGAATATAGGCACTAAAATGAAATGAATTTTCAATTTACATTGAGCTGTTTGACTTACAGTATTGGATGGGGGAAAAAAATGACGCTGCAGCTTTTTCTAATCCTCTGATGGAATGTTTGTCCTTGTTTTGAGTCGGCTGAAGAGAGGCAGCAGGGGAGGTGTTGGTGGAAGAGTTTGGTCTGAGAGCTGTTGTGGTCTGTTCAGGTCCCTCTTTGCAGGTGTTGTTCACAGGCAGCAGGGCCAGGAGTTACTACACCTGAATGCTCTGTTATCTTCATGTATCAAAGCACTGATTGGTTTCAGAAGCCTCATTGCAATGTGAATTATTGCATGTTTCTGCCTCTCCTTCCAGACCCGTGTGCAGCTGTGCTGAGGGATTTTTATTGTATTATTTATTATCTGTATTACTGACAGATCAGAGCAGGGCCAGGTCAGAACGTGGTGACACTGGGGGGTTTTTGTTCTCCAGGCACATCCAGGATCCAGCCAGCCAGCGGTTGACATGGAACAAACCCCCCAAGAGTGTCCTTGTGATTAAGAAGATCCGTGATGCCAGTTTGCTGCAGCCTTTCAAGGAGCTTTGTGTGTACCTGACTGAGGTAGTGAGATGGAAACCCCAGTTTTACCATAAAAAAATTTACATCTAAACTGCTTTTAATTGCTCTGTTTAATGTGCAGAATTACGAAGTGCAGATAAATCTTCACACCCGTTGCCACTGGATGTAGTAAAATCTGTTTCAGAGCTTAAGACCAGTGCTGAAGTCCTTCAAGTACGGAGCTTAAAACCAATAAAGTGGAGTAAAAACTTCCTCTCTGCAGTTCCAAATGACAGGGAGTGGGATATTAAAGAGCTTTAAGCCCTGAACAAACATAGCAGTGGTTCTGCTCCGTGTAATCTGTATTCCAGGCTGTAGTTTAATTTATTAGCTGGTCTGTGCATGCTGCAAAATCCTCATGAGAATTAGAACCACACGTGCAAAAACAAGCAAGATACGCAGAGCACTTCTGTGAAATGTTATTTAAATGTTTTAAACCACCACAAATCATGGGGAGAGTCAAATGTGTTGGCATTTTAAGACATTAATAACAAGCTTATTATCTCTGTCTTAAGGAGAACAATATGATAGTGTATGTAGAAAAAAAGGTGTTGGAAGACCCTGCCATAGCTAATGATGAGAATTTTGGACCAGTGAAGAAGAAATTTTGCACCTTCAGAGAAGGTATGGAAGTGATTCCTTGAGGGTACAGTTACATTGCTTTTTCTCTTGTGTTTCACTGGGTCAAGTTTGTTAATGTAAAGTGTCTTTTGCAAACATTTGTTGTTACATCCCAATTGTGGGGGTTTTATGGTCGTTGGGTGAACATTGCCGTGCTGCAGCTTGGAATTTTTCTTCCTGGTTTTAGTTGGGAAATGAAGAGGAGTGTTGCTACAACTTAATTCAAAGCTTGTGTTTCAATGTTGCTTCCAGATTATGATGATATCTCCAATCAGATTGACTTTATCATTTGCCTGGGAGGAGATGGGACCTTGCTTTATGCTTCTTCACTTTTCCAGGTTGGTTCTTGTGGGAAGTAGACCTGTAAACTTTTTCTTTTTTGAAGCATTTGAAAGTGGGTTATTTTCCCCTTTGCTACCAAGTTCACATTTGTCCTTTGGTTGTTTGTTCCTTTTCTTATCAAGCCTGTTTTACCTTCTGAAAATAACGTGAAATGTGTTGGTTTTGTTAAGCACAGTTACATCAATAGTCAAAATATTTACAGGCAAACCCAAACCATCAGAGAGTTGAAGTGTGAATTGCTTTGATTCAGTGGCTCTAAAATTCTTTTCTTTGTTGATAGGGTAGTGTCCCTCCAGTTATGGCTTTTCACCTGGGATCCCTTGGATTTCTGACTCCATTTAATTTCGAGAATTTTCGGTCCCAAGTCACTCAGGTTATAGAAGGTAAATTTAAGGGGACAAGGTGTGATGTTTCTGTTTGTTAACATTTTTCTGTACTATTTCTCTAAGCAGTGCAGTGCTTCAAAACTGGCAAGTCAGGCAAATATAAAATATTTAAGGAAATAAATACTTTATTTCTTCAGTATGAGATTGAGTTGTGCCCCAAGTAGATTCCTGAGAAGATGTATAAAATTCCCACATTCCTAGAATGTTGCCTGTTAATAGATGTTTCTGCTGCTCTGATTTTCCTTAAGCTTGGCTTTTGCCTTAGTGAAGATCACATGAGCTCAGCAGCATTTTCCAATCTTGATCAGGTCCACATAAAAATCAAACTTTACATGATGAGGGTGGGAAGGGACTGGGCTGAAATTTGACTTGAATTTTGCTTGTTACTACAAACAGTCAGTTTTGAGCTTTATCCAAGTGTAGCCAGTTACCTTGGGAATGGAACTGGGAACGCCGAAAGCTCGGGAATAGGTGGCTGGCATTTCCTCCTGGGGGTGATTGCTGCATTAGCAGGTTTTGTGAGTGTTCCCTCCTGTGTTCCACCCCCAGGCAATGCAGCTCTGGTTCTCAGGAGCAGGCTCAAAGTGAAGGTGGTGAAGGAGCACAGGGAGAAGATGACGGTGCAGAACGGGATCGAGGAGAACGGGGTCGTGTCTGCAAACCTGGAGAAGGAAGGGGGCAAGCAAGTTATGCAATATCAGGTCAGAGGGGCAGAGCAAGCAGGAGAACTAAATGCTGGGTTTGAATTGCTCTGTGCTTGTTTTATGATAACCCTCCCCTTCTCTTCAGCACTGTGGGACTGATCTGTGCTGCTCTAACTCACAGTGTGGGCACTGAATGAGGAGGAAGGGGTGCCAATGTCTGCTGCTGTTGTGCTTTGCTTTGGCAATAGTTTCACAGAAATCACAGAATTACTTAGGTTGGAAAAGACCTCCAAGGTGGAGTCCAGCCTTCCTTGTGTTTTGACAACAAAAGTAGCAGTTCTAAAGCGAGATACAGCAAGGATTTTATTTTTTTTTTTAAATAAATGAAAAGAGAAGCCATTAGTGACCAGCTTCTGGAAATAACTCTTTAACATCTAAAGGCTTCAGCTGGCACTTGATACGACAGAAATGGAGAGAGTCTGATTTTGGCAGCTGCTAAATCAGCCTGAGTTTTTCAGAGGTCTGGAAAACATGTTTCTCTTTGTCCTTTCTTACCTTGCCTGGGCAGCAGTGCCAGGCTGGTGTAATGTTTGGTGTCGTGGCAGGTCCTGAATGAGGTCGTGGTGGATCGTGGCCCTTCCTCCTACCTGTCCAACGTGGATGTGTTCCTGGATGGACACCTGATAACCACAGTGCAGGGAGATGGTGAGTCTGGAGCTCCCTTCCCTCCCTCCTCAGCTGGGGACATGGGGTTACTGAACTGCAGGATTCTCTCACGTGGAAACAAAATCTCAAGCTTCAGTTCACCCGTGGCAGCAAAGATGAGTGTGCAAAGAGTTGGTGTGTTTGTTCACTGGTGACTGATGTGTCCCACAAGGAGGCTTTAAGGTGGTGTGAGCTTTGTTTGTGGGCTTGTGGAGGCAAGTGACAGTTCCTTTGGGTGTCACATGTTTGGGCTAAAGGCAAGAAATAGCTCAGAAGGGATTGGCTTGGGTGTCTGGAATTTGCTGAAGGCAAACAATCTCAGCTCATGGGCTACAGGAGTTAATCTGTAAAGCTCTTACCCCGAAAAAAAACCGAGAGTCACTGTTACAAAACCCTGTAACCCGAGATGCAGCACTTTGTGCAACTTCCCCAAAACCGCAGCACAGGTGGGATTAAGAGGGAGCTTCTTTCTGTGTGTGCCAGGCTGCAGTCCTGCCCTGAAATACCAGCTCTCTGCTTTCGTGGCTGTGTGATTTGTGCCTCCCACAGTGGCTGTGGTGCTGATGCAGTGCCCGTTTGTCCCTCCCAGGGGTCATTGTGTCCACCCCCACGGGCAGCACGGCGTACGCAGCCGCGGCAGGAGCCTCCATGATCCATCCCAACGTTCCTGCCATCATGATCACCCCCATCTGCCCACACTCCCTGTCCTTCAGACCCATCGTGGTTCCTGCTGGCGTGGAACTCAAGGTCGGCTCCTTTCGCTCTCATTCCAATGTTAAATACGTTGTAATAAATGCAAATATATGTAAATGTTGTGGGCAGTAAAGGAGTACCCATGGGAGTGTGTGTGTGAGTGCTCTGGACCTGAAGTTGAGCTCCTTTCTGTCTTTCAGATCATGCTCTCCCCTGATGCCAGGAACACAGCCTGGGTTTCCTTTGATGGAAGGAAGAGGCAGGAAATATGCCATGGAGACAGGTCAGGCCTTTTTTATTTTTGAATATAGAAAATCCTGATCTGTGCACTTCCCTCATTCTCTGACCTCTGCTAAAAGAGTTGTTGGCTGTGAAGAAACAAACTTCTATAAACCCTGACACCTCTTAGAGCACAAACTGCACTAAAATTTCTAACTTGAATTCTTTAGATCTTCCCCTGAAAGTAAGTGAAACATTCAGACTGGAGCATGTGAACACTGCATGTTTGGCAAGGAAGATGGGCACGTATTTGAAAATAATCTATAAATCTTAACATCAGGATAAGTCTTGGGAGTCCTGGAGGATGTAAATCCACAGGAGCTGCCTGTAAACAGTGGTGCTGAAAAACTCCACGTGGTTTAAGCTGTGTTAACTTGGTAAATGCTTGTGCTCACTTGCTGTTGCCTTGAGTGAGCAGAACACAGTGTGTGGGGTTCCCTCAGGTTTTATGTGCAGTATATGGTGGCTCTTCCTCATGGCAGGTGTTTGAGGGATTCAGGGCAGCTGTGGGAAGGTCACTGGTGCATTTGCCTTTCAGGATGAGTTTTTTTTCCTCTTGGCCCAGACAAGTTACCAGGAAGGAAAATGTAGAGCTGGCAATAACTCCACCCTCAACTGTTGGTGTTTCCTCCGAGGCTGAAACGTCTTTAGAGTAGTTCTGTAGGATATAGAAACATCTACAGAGTAGTTCAGGAGAGCAGGAAGGATTCAAACACGGGGTTTGTCCCTGTTTTAGGTTCTGCACTCTTAGTGCTGTTGCTTACAGTTAACACTTGAAACTTGAAGGCCGAGGTGGTCGCTTGGGTGTTCCTGTGTCACTGTGTGGTTGATGTGACGACCAGCAGAGGGGCTGCAGGACCTCCAGGGGTGTGTTCAGTGTCCTCACAGTGTCAGAAGGTGCCCACAGTGCAGCTGTGAACCGTTCCAAGCCCTGGGTTTGCTCTGCTGAGATGAGCCTTGGTCTTGCTCCCGGCTGGGCTGAGGGGGCCCTTGTTTTCTTGGGTTGGTGTCTGTAGGGCTGTGTTAGCTCAGGAGCAGGTTTGGCTTTGCCCAGAGTGCTGTTTGCTGCCCTGCCTGATGGCTGCCCTGTGTTCTTGCAGTATTAGCATCACTACCTCTTGCTACCCCCTTCCTTCAATCTGCTTCCAAGACCCCGTGAGCGACTGGTTCGAGAGCCTGGCCGAGTGTTTGCACTGGAACGTGAGGAAGAAGCAAAACAACTTTGCTGTGGAGGAAGAAGAATTTTGAGTGTCTACATCTACCCAGGCTCCTGGGAATGGAGAGTGGCAGTATCCCTTCTGTCTGCTTGGATTGTGGCTACAAGCGTGGACCTACAGTGTGGTTGTGGTTTATATCTGTCAGATCCCATGGCTGGGAATTGTGTTACCTCCTGTACAACCAAGAGCTAGGAATGGAAGCAGAATTGGCCTCTGATTGCTGTGACCCAGTGTGAATCTCCTTCTGGAAATGGATTCTCTCTGATTGATACCAACAACCACACCTGCAGCTTTGATTGTAACCTCTCACTTACCAATGGTGAGGCTGAATGTAGATACATCACAGGGAAGTGGCATTAAAATAGCCTGTTTTATTCAGTATATTTGTAATTCCATTTAACACTGCTATGAACATAAAGGCTCTAAGAAGTTTTCTTAAAAAAAAGTTAATCTCCTCTTTGTTTGCCTGAACACATCTGGCCCAGAAAACACTTTCTTGCTCTCAGATGTGACACACTGAAGAAACACCCGTGGAGGATGTTTTTTATTGATGGGTGGAACTAGCACCAAAAGTATATATTTTTAATGTGTGCATTTATATCTCTTGTGCCCATTTGGACAGTGGTTGACCCTTGGCTGTCAGCCCTGTGGAAATACCCACAAATATTATTAGTTATTGCAGGTATCTCTGGATTTTGTAGCTGAGCTGCTTTAGGGCTCTGCAGTTCCTGCTGGTGGGAATCATCCATGTATTGTGTTTTTCTTATCACTTTTGTTTGATTCCCTGGAATAGCATTAGTGACTATCATGTTTTTTAAAAAAAAAAATGTCCTCCAAGTGTTCAGGAAGAATCTGGACTTAATTGCTACGATATTGTCTAGTTCCACTATTGTCTGGAAGAAAATATCCTACAATGCCCTCAACTTCCATGGATACCTTCCAGCTCTTGGTGCTGAGTAAAACAGGATGGGATACTGCTTTGGTGGCTGGAGAGTTGGAGAGGACACATTCCCAATGGAGTAGCAACGGTGCCTTCAGCACTCAAGATTATTCTAAGTCCCGTGTCTCCTTTTCTAAGATGCTTTCAGAGGTTTCTAACTTCTCTCTGTACATATTTTATTGTCTGTGCTTTTATGAAAGAACAAAAACCCAACAGAAGAACTGGTTGGGGTTGGGGAGGGTAAAAAGGGTTTGCCCTGTACTTTACCTGAGAACCAGCAAACCCCAGGGTAATGTTTACATTTCTGTTCTCTGTGGTGCAGTCTCATGATCATTATTATCCCAACTTCAGCATTCGCGGTCTCGCTGCGTCGGTGGTTGAAGGAGCGGCCAGGGGATGTTCACTTTGAGCCTCTGGCGTAGTCTTGCAGTGGAATTGGTTTCCTGGCTGAGGTGGGATCTCCTTGGAAAGGGAGTGAGAAGCTCTGGTGAACTTTCCGTGGTCGTCTTACGTCGTTTCCGTGGTCCAAAGTGGAAAATGGGAGGTGTGTTCATTCCCAGGCCCTGCCTGACCTCTTGTCCTCTGGTGGTCTGAATAATGTCTTGTCTGTTCTGGGTGCTGCCCTAGTCTGAGTTCACTAAATCCAGGTGAGAGCACTTTTCCATAAAAGAGAAGCAAACTCTTGGTTAACGATTCAAATCACAGTGAAAGTGTGTCAATAGAAACGAACACTCGGTTTGGAAACGTTGCAAAATACAAAATTGGTTTGATTTGATCTAAACAGGTGGATTTTGTGGTGTCTGGGAGAATATCCAGGTGAGCTTTTGGGGTTTCTCTTTCACTTGAATCTGCAGTAATTGTTTTATCACTGTTTTGAAGCTGCTTACGGGTTTCCTGGGTGGAGTATCCAGTTATCTGATAACTGTTTACTTTTTGAACTATAGAAGTGTCGGGCTTTCTGCTTTGAAACTGTTTTATTTAAACATGCAATAATTGAGAGAAGGAACAGGGTATGGGGAGATGTCTGGTGAGGTGGAAAAGGAGTGGAGTTCTAGGCACACTAAGAAGTGGGAATCATTTTGCAGAGGCAAGGTGAAGTGATTTATGAGCCTTATCTAGTATTTTTTTAAAGATAAAACTATATTCAGCACTTTTTATTTATGCTTTTTATAATAGTAAAGCTATTCTTGACTAAGTGGCCGAACTTTTGATTTTCAGAGTGCACAGCTCATGGAATCTGTAATCAAAGTGTACTGAACTACTTTAGATCTATGTTAGGGGTTGGCTTTGAATTTATTCTTTGAATTTATCACCCACTGCAGTTGCACTGCTGGCCCTGAGGCTGCTGCAGTTTTGCTTGGACAGCTCTTCCTGCTGAGGAGGTTTTTGGGTGTCTGCTCAGCCAAGGCAGGGTGACCACCACACACTGATTGGGGCTTGATTTTCCTGCCAAAAGCTGCCTTGATTCCAGTTATCCCCATCCCAGCACAGCCCAGACTGTGCTGAGGCCTCTCAGACTCAGCTGAGTGTCCAGAGCCCCTTCAGCCCAAAGGTTTTTAATCCAGGAACTGTAATTCCCAGCCTGCAGTTCCCAAGCAGCTGAGGGAGGCTGAGCAGCACTGGGGTTTTCGTGTCCAACTGTTCTCATGTGGGTGAGTTCTCTTTTTTTTTTTCTTTTTGCTCAGAGCTGAACCAGTACGAAAAAAATAAAATAAAAAAGCTGTAAATGCACACTCGGTTTGTTGGCAATAAAACCTCATCCTGCTGATGTAGCTCATTCAAATTAACTTGGTGAAACTGTACCGAAAAAAAAAATAGGGTTTTGCTGAGTAGGAGTTTCTAAAACAAGGGGTTTGTGGGTGTCCCTGTACCTACAGATCCTTTCCAAAGGGCCAAAATGGAAGCTGGGAAATGAATTTGGTTTTTTTTTTAAAGTTATCCTCTAGCAGAAATTAAAGTCATTAACAACTGTGTAGCACGGAATAAAGCAGTGTACTGAATTTTTAAAAGCTGAAAAATCCTGTTACATATTGTTAACGCATTTGAGAACTTGTTTTAACTATTGTTGAAAACAAACTATTTTTCAATCCTTTCAATAAAATCTTTTTGTAAAGTTGGATTTGTCAAGCAGCACTTTGACTGGGGGAGAACACAAAATGAAGAACACACAGTTGCCTGTTTGGAGAGCAGATGTGCAGGGTGGGTTTGACACGGTGTCTCATGGGACAGGGACATTTGTTTTCTACAAATACACCCAGGGCTTTTCTCAATCTTTGCTCCAGAGCTTCAACAATAAATGCTGGATTTGCTGTGCAAGTTGAACCAAACCTTGTGTACAAGCAGCTGGGCTACACTGACTGTGTTTCTGAAGGCCCAGGGAAAGGAATACAAGGCCAGTGTCAGATAATTTCTGATAATTGGGACAGCAAGATTAATGTTCCCTGGCTGGTGCCAAACTCCTGCTGCCCATGGCTGGAGCAGTAACCCCCATTTCTGGGACAGTGACACTCAGGATGACATGAAACTATTTCCTGCTCTATTTATTGCATAAAACACACTTTCTTCACCTGAGTCCAGGCTTTGTGCAGGATCAGAGCCCTCCCTGCCTGGGCCTGCTCTGGGCAGGCCCCTCTGCACAAAAGGCTGAATGTGCCTGATTGTGTCGTTTCTCCATTTCAGCAACAATTCACAGCCCCCCTGACTCTTTCAATGAAGTCACAGCCATCAGCTGCTGCTCTGGCAGCTGGGGCCAGGCACTTTAACCCCTTCATGCACCCCCTGTGGGCCACCTGTAAAGTAGATGTAATTCAGATTTAGGGGACTGGGATGATAAAAATACAAATTTTTAATAGGGCTTTTAAATGTATATTTTATATTTGTATTTATAATAATTATATTTAATTTCATATTTACATTTGGGTTGTATATGTTTATTAATTTTTAATTTGGTATAGGGTTTTTTTTAATAGTTTTTGATATAGTCCTTGCAGATTTCCCTAATCAGCTGCAATCCATTTTTGAACTGCTTTTTGCAGAGGACAAGACAAACATGTACCTGAGGGAGGACTGTGATGACAATGGTCACAGCACACGTGAATTCCAGCCCCTTCCCTGCTTGGTCTGTGAGATTTCCCATTGAGTTTGTGCTGTTGTAAGTGAAATAATTATCCACACACACTGTGCTTGTGCTTTATTTAAAAAGAGCCAGTAGTTAAAGGTTGCAGTCAATAAAATAGCAAACTTTTAATTACAATATTAAAGGCTTGTTGTAACAGTCCCCCTGGCGTGGGATG
The DNA here is from genome assembly GCA_013397135.1 of Pachyramphus minor. Lineage (NCBI taxonomy): Eukaryota > Metazoa > Chordata > Aves > Passeriformes > Tyrannidae > Pachyramphus > Pachyramphus minor. The sequence continues at coordinate 517,199 of VYXB01006186.1, forward strand.
GCACCGTGGTTAGAGACACTGCAGGGAAGCAGGAGGTTGGAGTGAGCTGCTCTCAGCTGGAGCTGGGGCTGGAAAACAAGTAACTGAAATGCTCTGGAGCCAGAGGAGGAAGAAGAGCCCCAGGAAGGGAGGAGCTGTCACCAAACACCAGCAGGGCTTGACCTTTTTCACCACAAAATCAGCTGAGCAATGGTGGCAGGACAGGGCACCCCCAGAGCTGGTGTGGGGGGTGCAAAGTACTGTCACTGGGGTTGTGCTGACCCAGGGAAACACCTTTACATCAGCAACACTGTCACTGGGGATGTGCTGGTCCAGCAAAACACCTTTACATCAGCAACACTGTCACTGGGGTTGTGCTGACCCAGGGAAACACCTTTACATCAGCAACACTCACGTGCAGGTTGTGAACCTCCCCTGGTTACACACAGCAGGAAAACAAGGAGTGGGAGATGCTCTGTCCTGCCAGGACTCCCTGGGGTGACAGCAGGGGCTGCTCCTTTGCTGTCTGAGCCATCCCCAGTCCTGCTGTGGCTCTCCAGCACCATCCAGGAACGTGTGACGCTGTCCTGAGCCCCCGTGGAAGTGGCCCCTGATTTTGCCACCCTGAGTCAGGTGCTTGGCCAGAACTGCCCTCGCTGTGCCTTCACTCTGTGAGAGCTGCAGGGGGAGCAGGGGGGGCTCAGGAGTCGATCCTTCCATAGGAAGAAAACACTGTGGGCAGAGAGGAAGGTCAGTCAGCACCAAAGCAGCGCTCAGCAGGGAGGCTCCTCTGTCCGGAGGTCAGGGTTGTTTGGGATTAGTAACTCTCTGGGTCCCTGTGTCTTGTTGTTATTATACAGCATGATAAGAAAAATCACGTGTCAGATTTTTCCACACAGGGCTGATTTTTTTGGATACCAGCATTCCTTGCAAAGTTGGCAGCAACTTTAACCAGTGTCAGTTTTCCTCAGGGAGAAACCACACACATCCCACTCGAGCTTCTGAGCTTGGGCAGCCCAGCTGAGGCTGCAGAAGTGCCTGATGCCCTCAGGGATGTGCCTTTTACTGTGACTATCCCTGTTTTCCTGGCTCTCCACTTCCCTGTGATACAAAAGGTAGATTTTTGAGGTACTTACTTCTCTCTCTCAGCCCCTGCCCAAAGCTGCGGTACACGTGGAGCAGGGCCCAAAACAGGACAGATTTGATGGCAACAGAAATGCAGGAGCCAGTAATGAAAGCAGCTTCCAGAGTGTAGGAATTCCCTTTGCCCCACTCCCTTATCACCTGCAGGAAAATGGAGACATAAAACAATCAGCACCCAAAACCTGGAAGCCCTAAGACGCAACCGAGCACTGAATTTCTGACAGAAGTGGAATTTGGGGGGAGAAAAAACCCAAACTGGTCACTTTTAAACTTAAGTTTCCTGTTTAGATGATGGAGGGTGAAGTGTCCTGCTGTGCTCTGGCAGATCAAACAGGCCTGGAATGATGGGAAGAGCCTGGTTTGCCTGCACTCTGTGATAAGCAGAACCCCACGTGGGGTGGCTGCAGCCCCTGGACTTTTATCGGTGTCTGGAGACTGTGGATGTGAAGCAGGAGAAACCCTGGCCACTATCAGCATTCCAGCCCTTCCCATGATGAACAGTCTGCTCCGCCCTTGCCCTTCTCTCTCCCTGCCTCCTTTCACATCTTGTGGGAGGTGCTGGAGCCCCGCTGGGAAAAGCTTTATCACTGTTCCAGTGCCAAAGTAATGCCCAGCCCTGGACTTGGGTGGGCTTGTTTTGGCTACATCAGGATGAACAGCTGGGGGTGCTGCCTAAGAAATCCTTTAAAACATAACAGCTGAGGGCCTGGTCAAATGCTCTGGCACCACTTGAGACCTTGTGAAGGAAGGGAGGCATTTCTGAGCTCTGTATCTTGTACTGGAAGATTGTGTTGCATTTTTCCCTAATTATTCTGGACACTTTGCCAGAGACTTCCAGAGCCTGTGACTGATCAGTTCAAGATCAAGCTGAAATGGTTCCTGTCCTGAAAAATGGATCCTGAAGAGGCAGGGTGTGGCTGCTGCTCTCTCTAGATCCAACAGGAGGATGTTTTGGGCCCAAGGATCCAGCACTGAGGAGGAACCCTCCAACCTTCCTGTTACCAAACAGGTGAGTTTGCTGCATTACCGTGTACAGCAGGTAGATGAGATACACCACTTCAGGGACATTCTGGATCAGAAAAACCCACACCAGAGGTTTCAGCTCTTTCAAAATCTGTAAAATAAGACAAGACATATGTACAGCTCTGTAACTCATTGTTATATGCTCTGTAAAAGCTACAAACAGTTGATTTTTCAGTAGCATTTCTAGTGTTGGTCAGGCTGAGTTCTCAGTGTAACTTTGCCCTCCAGGCATCATTCTGATTAGGACAAAGGTGATTCTGTGTTACCTGAGTTACCAAAGTCTTTTAAAAGCACAGTGCTTGGTGCTACCTCCATTTTTAGCAAGGAAGGCCATCAAAACAATTGGAAAGCTGCATTTCAGCTACCAGGAATTCATGTGAATGGCAAAGCAAACAGCCAAGGAGCCTAAAAAAACACCCCCTAAAAAAAAAACCTAAACTCCTTTCTGGTCATAAAAGACTCACATATCTGGTGTACTTTGGCCCTGATTCTGCAATCACTCTTAGAACAGAGTCTCAAGATTTCAGAGGAGGTTCAGTCTGACTGATGTGATAAATGACATTTCAAGTTCACAAATCCTCATTTTAACCTGGACACTATCCCTGAATTTTGAAGAAGCTGCCCCAATAAAGGACCACTCATCCTTCAGGTGTGGTTTCCTAAGGATTTAAGGCCTGTGAAATCTCACTGTGTCTGTATAACCCCAGTAATCCAGAGGACTGTTCCCTGTTTCACCCAACCTTCTCAGAGAGGTACAAACACTGAGGTGTGATCCTCCAGGTTTCATTAAAGAAGGTGATCAAGGACTGAGAATAAAACTGTGTCCCTTAGAAAGAATGTGACACTGTTTCACCCTGTGTGCTCAGGTGAGACACAGATCTGGAAGAGTTGCTGGGGCTCTGGTTTTCTCCACCCTGGCTCCCTTCCCGTGGCAGAGGGTTGTGGAATGGGGTGGCTGTGGCTCCCCAGGGTGGGGTAACTGCTCAGGGTGAGACCCTGCCCTCTCAGGGGTGGTTTCCCTGGGGGTGCCTCTCAGTTCAACACTCACTGCGATGATGCCCACGGTGACCTTCAGGCAGCCCCACAGGGCCCCCGTGGCCGAGATGATGTTGTGCACCAGGGTGATCTTGTGCAGGCTGATCAGCAGGATGCACAGGCAGAGCTGGAAGGGGCAGAGATTGGGAAAAATCACTGCTTTGAGACCCTGCAGCCACCAAAAAAATACTTGGCACAAATCCCCCGCCACAGGAAGTCGGGCGCGGGTCTAAAGCTGAAATCTTTCCTCACAGGATGGGAAACCAGGACAGAGGAACTTCCCTGTGTGCCATGGTATCAACAGCAAAGATAAAGCCAAAGGTAATACAGTGGTAGTGAAGGGTTGGACAGAAGTGCAGACTTGGTGAGCAAACTTGGTTCATTCCCCGTGTCTGTAACCTCAGCTGTTGTCTCACCCCACTGCCCTGCGGGGCAGGTTCCCCTCTCCCACCCCAGGATCACTTCCCCAAGTGTAGGGCACAGCTGGGAAGCAGCAGAGTGTAAGCTGGGATGTTGTGCAGGGATAACCTTTCTTATCTTAGGAGGCTGTGGGTGGGTTGGAGCCTCTGGATGTAACTGTTTTTATGGATAAACTTCCCAAAAGTAAGCTTCAGTTCTGCTTTTGTGCAGGACAATGATAAAAACATCTGTTGATTCATTTTTATGGATTTTACCTGAGCTTCCCTACAGAAGCCTGGAGGCATGACCATTATTATAAGGTAAGACAGAGGCAGGATTGCTCTGGGGAGTTAATAATTAGCTCAGCTTGTCCAACTTATTATTAATAAGAGGGGAAAACAACGGGAATGTGGGGGCCGGAGCTGTTTACCTGTGCCTGGAGATCAAAAGTGAGCATGGAGAAGCAGAGGTTGAGCATGAAGTACTGGGACTGAAGGCTCTCCAGGGCACCCCCCACCCGGAATGCCATCATGCTCTGGCTCTGGATGAGGATGATGGCACAGATGACATCGAAGGAGCCAACCAGCAGGATCAGGACAAAGCGGGCCTGGGGGGCACAGAGACAAGGATGGGACTGGACATGGAAAACAGGGGCAGCGTGTGCCCTGGGCTCTTCTGACTGGGAATAAAAGGGTGAAGGAGGAAGGAAACCAGGCTGCCCATTAGGAGAGACTGGTTCTAAGCCTCCTGTTGGCATAAACCAACTGGTGGGAACCTTCCCCACCGATTCCAGTGGGTGATTCCGAATGCTGGACCTGTTAAATTCCAGGAGACACAGGTTTTATCTGGGTTGTGTTTACTTTGCTGGCATTCACACTAAACCTCTGCTGCTTTAAAGGTGGCTGAAGTGGCAAAACACTGTTCATAATGACATTGATATGGGAATATTTACACTAGAAATTATTCCTGCTCAGGAAGCAGGAGTTACAGTAATTCAAGTTACTGTTCAAATAGTAAAAAAGACAATCTTTAATAGTTCTCTTCACATCTTCCACAGCAGGCTTTACTCTGAGGCTCTTGTTTAATATATAAACTGATGACTTGGCTGCACATCTTAAAGCAACCTGCATCCCTTTGATGCCTGATCCTTATTGACCCAAACAACCCACTTGGCTGCAGATAAGGCTGTGTAATTAAATGTACAATTGACAGATAAACTAAATTGGCAAATCCTCCTTTGCTCCACCTTCCTAGTTTGGTTTCCACCTCTCCTACTGAAGAATAATTTTTGGGTGACTTCACAGCAAGGAACTTCCTTCTCCCATTGGTGATAGAAATGTGATAAAAAGGAAGGACTTCTGGGAAGCACAGCAAGGGGAAGCTTAACTACAGATCTCACATTTAATTGCTATGAAATGCAAACAAGATAATCTGCACTGGCAGTATCCCCCCCCAGCTTGTTGTACCTTTGTTTTCCTGCTGCAGGTTCCCATAAATCTCATAAAAACACAAGGCTGTGTTTATGGAGCACTAATGGCTGTGTCCTTGCCTATGGATAGATCCAGTTCTAGCCACAGGTTAAATTTATGTGACTTCAGGCCTGACATCTTATAGATGAGAATCTGAAGCAGAACAGGCAAAGTGAAGGGTGTTTTCTGCAGTAATCCTTTGATATTTATGTTACTTCCAGATTCTGCCACAAAGAAACCCAGGGAACAGCTCAGGGGAGCAGATTTGCAGCTGTGGATGTGCACACTCTGCTGTTCAGCAGGAATTAACTCAGAGTAACAGCTATTCCTGTTAGCAGCGCCCTCAACCACAGGCATCTTGCCTTTCTAACCGTGGATTTTCACACCCAGCATGTGGAGAAAGCAAAAATGAAAGAAAAGCAGGAGACTGACCAGCAGCTTTGGCTTTTGCTCAGCGGGGAGGACGGTGAAGTTGGTGATGGAGCGCAGCATCACGAGCAGGATGGAGAGCACGAAGACCATGAGCTCCTGGCGGTTCTCCTGCAGGATCCCCCGGCTCACATAGTACACACAGAACACTGGGGGGACAAGGCAAGGGCAGTCCCAGGTGAGGATACACTGAACACCAGGGAAGCCTCCACTGTGCTGGGTCTGGATGCCAAAACCCTGATCAGAACCACGGAGCTGAGGCTCCTCTGTCCAGAGCGCCTACCTCCCCACCAAGGCCTGAATCAGAGACTTAAAACACTCTCCCTGAGAAATTAAACAATCAGTTAGACTTTTAAATCCCACTCTTTGCAAATGGCAGTGTATCAGCCACCCAAAGTGGCAGCTGGGCTGTGTTAATCTATTGATTACATCCAACTGAATATTTGAATGAAATGAAGCAGCATCATTTTTATTAAAGAATTGAGATTACATCATCTTCCCAGGCAGAGTAATTCAGGGGACTACCAAACAGTTTACTGCTCACACACACACACACCTCCCTCTGCAGTGTGGTCTGGCCACTGCACATGGTTTGTGTATTTAACTGAAGTTGGACACACTGGATTCAGTTTATTTTTACTGGGGAAATTTTGAAACACCCCACCCTGCAAAACAACTGAAAAGCCTCTGTTTTAATAAAAATACAAAAACCCCCTCAGTCACCTGTCACTGTGAACTCTGTGCTGCTCTGGCAAAGCCTAAATAAGGAAAAGGCTTTGTTCTTTTATAGGATGCTCCTGCAAACACTGGTTTGTTCTTCCCACACCCAGAGTAACAATAGATTTCTTTTCCAGAGTGCTGCTTCCTGGATTCCACACGTAAAATCCCCCACTTTTGCGAGGCTGGGACATGGGGACAAAGTGTTGTCCAAGTCTTCAAAGGAACACAATAACTTGAGTTCTCTAAACAAACCTTCAGTGACTGAACTTCCTCTTCCACTGCCCTTCACAGGGACTGAGAGAGTGGAAAATGATTGGCAAATTACAAAGTGAATCACGGGATTTTTTTGCTCTTGACCTCAGGAAGACCTCAGAGGCTCAAGACAGCACTTCCTGGTTTTGCAAATTCAGCTGCTCCATCAAAAGAAATTCTGTACAAATAATTTGAAACTCTTTTCTGATTATCAAGCTTTTTGCAGAGGTGACATGTGCACGTTCCTGAAATACAGGACACCCCCTTGCTTTTGTGGGGGTGAACATCTTTCAACAGATTAAATCCCCAATCCCCCTTCAATTAAATATCTACTTGTAAACCCAAGAGATTGTTACAGCCAGGGCATCTGTTTTTCTTTAAAGAAACACCTGTTCTGTCAGTCTTTGTCTACCATACAGAAAATACGGGTTTGGGGAAAAATAGATGGGTGAGTATGGCTTCAACTGCCCAGCTCTGATTGATCTGATTCATTATGAAGGTTCTTCAGGCTGTTCTAACATTGCAGCTTGTGTTGGGATGTGTGAAAAGCTGCTGCTTAAATCAGAGGTTTGGAATTAAAGCATTGTTGGGATTTGGCTAATTATAGAATGTGGAACAAAGCTATTGTCTTCGTTCTGGGTGAGAGCTGGAAGGCAAGGACTGTGTCACACCCACAGTCTCTCCTTTTTCACACTGTTTTGGCAGCCAAGACCTGCTAAAGCCACTTCCTGAAATAGTTTATTATTTTCATGGTAATTTCTATTTAATACTAATGGACCCAAGAATACAAAAATAAGTTTCTACTGAAGCTCTAATTGGAAATATCCAAGGAAGTTTGGATCTCTGCTTCCACTGAGGGAAAAAATATTCAACAGAAAAGAGAATTTTTAAAAAATGAGGTTCTTATTTTAATAAAATACTTCAGGGGAAGCAACATCCTTGCAGGAACTTAACACGGAGAGATGACTTCACATTTTCTTGTTTGAGATGAGACATTAAAATGGGAACTGGAATCTTTTCTGGCATAGCTGAACATTCAGCATCTCACATAAGAGACTTCAGTTGCTGCTTAATTATACCTTGGGGAAAAAACTATATTTGTTGCAAAATCCCAACAGTTTCTTACCAACTCCAACCAACTGGATAAAGGAAATGGTGAAATCCTCCTCGGTCTGCCGGACCAGTGTCTCTATGGTGAGCCCTATGACACTCAGCAGAGACAATATAGTGACACAGAAGTAGATCTTCACAGGGAATGAGAGCTCTGAACATGGCTTTATCTGGAAAGGAAGAACATTTTTGAACACATAACGCAGAATAAACTCGTTGCTGTTCCTAAAAAACACATTAGGGCAATTTGGGTGAATGAGGCAGTGCAGGGTCTTACCTTGGGAAAAGGAAGAGAAACTCACCAACTGAATCGAAACTCCAAAATTGCTGAGGAAGGGGGAAGTCTAACTTCATTGCATAATTAATTTCAGCCTAGATTGCCCTGGTTTATACCTACAGCTTTTCTGCCTCACAAAGGTCATGGCATTATAATCCCATCTCCTGGCCTGGAGACTGCCAATGCCCTCACATACATGGAGGTGTCCAGCAGCCAACATATTCCCAGACCTTCAGTTTTAGAGAGTTGTAAATACAGGATCAAGGTTCTCAGTGAGGTGAGGTCCTTATTTTCTTTTACTTCAGATGAAGCAACGTCCTTGCAGGAACTCAACACAGAGAGATGACTCTGCTCCCATCTCTGCTCTCCCTGGGCAGGGACAGGACCCAGGGAATGGCTGGGCAGGGTCAGGTTGGATCTCAGGAAAAAAGGTTCTTCCCCCAGAGGGTGGTTGGGCACTGAACAGGGTTCCCATGGAATGGTCACTTCCCAAGGAATGGCCACTTCCCATGGCTGCCAGAGCTCAAGGAGCGTTTGGACAATGCTCTTAGGGACAGGGTGGGATTGTTGGGGTATCCTGAGCATTGACCAGGACGTGGACTGGATGATTCCCTGTGGGTCCCTTCTGGCTCAGGCCATTCCATAATTCCAGGACTATCAAAAGATGCTCGTTCTGTGACAAGCCTTGGAGCCCGGACACCTGAATCCCCTGGTCCACCTCAGTTTGGGCCCGTTTTCCCACACCCATTCCATTTCCCATCCCTCCCAGGCAGGGTAACAACGCGGACACAGGGACCCTGTCCCCGGGAGGGACGGACTCGGCGGAGATGCCGGCGGGGCGGGACAGGCAGCCGGGGCTGGGCCGAGCGCCGCTCCCACACCGCGGGAGATGGGGTGTGTGCGGTCCCGCGGGGTGTGGGTACTCACCGGCCCGCAGGGCGTGGGGATGAGCTGCCGGTGTCGCGGGGTGAGGTTGGGCAGGCTCGGCCCCGCCGGGGCCGCGGCGCCGCTGCGGGGACAGAAC
>VYXB01006186.1:526230-536895 GCA_013397135.1 Pachyramphus minor
CTCGCTGTGCGCGTCCCCGCGCCCGACCCGTTCCTTTGGTTCATTTCCTCGTGGGTTCGGTAAAATGGCCTCCCCCCGAAGGGACGCGGTGACAAAGGGGCGAGCCCGGCGCGCTTCTCCGCCCCGAGGGGCCGGTGCCCGGTGCAATCCCGGCGGGGCGGTGCGGGGCCGGACCCGCCTCCCCGCCCGGGGCTCCGGGCGCGGCGCGGGAAGGGATGGGTGGCCGCATCCCCGGGGAGCCGCATGTCGGGTTTGCCGGAGCCGCCGGAGTGGTGGCTGCGTGCGGGGAGCCCCCAGGTGCCGGCCGGGATGCGCTGAGGGAGGGAGGGAGGGAGGGCAGAGCGGGCGCTGATGGAGAGGAGCATCCCCGGCCGGCCCTGGGAAGGGGGATGGGGGTGCTGGAGGTCTCTGGAAAGCCCTCGGGCCCGGAGGGGCGGGCGGAAAGGCCGCGGTGCAGCTCCTGTGCTGGGGATGCTCCGAGCGCTGCGGGGACTGGAACGGCAGCAGGAATTGCCTGCGTGGGGCTGGTTCGGAATGGGCAGGGAAGGCTCTAGGAGTGGGTGACCAGCAACAGCGTTGGAATGCGAGAAAGTCTTGAAGCTATTTCAATCTTTCAGCATCTTCTCTGTGTGGGAGCTGTGAATAGTATTGGTATTGTGTTTACAGCCTGTTCTTCTCATTGCAATGTAGTGAAACTGTTAATAGTCACAACTTGCTGAATTCTGTGCTGTTTGCTGTGCTGGGGGCAATGTTTGGGTGACCTCTTTTGTGACAGATAAAGAGTCATGGACACAAGTCTCTGTTTTTTCTCTGTCAGATCAGACTTAAGCACTTGCAGCATATTTGAGCTTTTGTTTTTCTTGAGCAAAGATGACTTCATAGAGTTCTCTGTGGATATGCTTTCCACCTTGACACAACGTTGTTACTGGTAGTGAAGTTAAAGGTTGGAGGAGACACAAGGAAAAGGCACCGCATGGTGCTGGTTCTTTTGAGCTGGAGGATTGAGGCTTTGTGTGTAATCCAAGAGAAACAACTGCCAACCACTGCCACGTTTTCAGCTGTTGGTAAACATCAGCTGCTGGTTGGCCTTGAGGGAGGAAGACTGAATTAGTTCCAGATGGAGAACTCTTTCAGCCCATTTAGACTTTCCAGATGATTTAAGACAGCAGGTCAGTAATGTAAGGGTGTAGTTCTGTTCTTATTTGCTGTTCTGCTTCCTGCCATGTGTGGAATCAGTGATATCAAACCTGATATCCCAGCGCTGCCGAGGGTGGGAGTTTCATGGTGCTTGATTGCTTTTGGTTTTAATTGAGTCGTATAAACAGAAAAGACACTGAAAAAGCCGTGGTACCCAACTATTTTGAATGTAGAGAGGCATTTTTTTAAGACCTGAAAAAGGAGGAGGAGCCAAGAATCCATTTCTCTTACCAAATTCTCTTGGAGAATGTGTCTCCTGCTGCAAAGTTTTGTGTTGAGCTGGGTTAACACACACACAGGTTTTAAACACGAGTGTGTCGGAGGGTCTCGTGCCTTGGTTTGCTGCTGTCATGATTTCCTGGGAAAATGGAGAGAGATAAAGGAACAGGGATGGAAATCTTCAGTGCTTGGCTGTAACAGAACTAGAGAATGTGAGGAATGGAAAATTTCACTGTAGAGCAGCTGCTCTGTAGGATATGGAGGCTGACATGAGATATTTAACTCTTTAGTACCTCTTTATCATTTATTTGAGATGCCACATTGAGCAAAAAAAAAAAAAAAACCTGAAGAAAATAATGTGTGTTCACATGCTCCCAAAATCAGGGCAGGTGCAGTAACTCTTGGTACAACTCTTGTATTTCTGTTGCCACTGAATGTTGCTGGTGCTGCTGTTGTTTGAAGCACTGTAGTATTATGATCTCATTTCAGATGGCTTTTCCAAGATGTCCAGTGATTAACTTCCCCCACAAGAGTCCCTTTTTAAGGCCCATTGTCTTGTCTGTCCACCAAATGTGCTTCTGGAGACAAGCATTTAAAATGTAATTTCCCCGAGTGCTTGTTCACTGAGGAACAAAAGAGCTCCAGTCCCTCAATTCATCTGCATCTGATTCATCCAATTTTCACTTGCTCCTAAGACAAAGGCTGCAGAAATAAAAGGGATAAATTCATAGTGTGGTTTGATGTTGCAGATCAGCTGCTCAGGTGCAACTTCTTTGTTTCTCACTACAGACTTTGAACCCGTGAGTGGCACTGGCTGACTCTGCCTGGCTGGGGAGGGATGAAGGTCACAGGGGGGGTTTGGTGTTCTCTGGACTCTGCAACTGTACCTTGCCACGTTTTGTGCCATCTGTGGAAGGAGAAAGCTCTAGTTGCAAATGGTTTAATGCCTTTTTTTCTGTCAGATCTATTAAAAAAGGCTTTAAGAATTATTGCAAGTATTAATATTGAAGTGCAAGGTACAGCAGTCCTGCATGGTAAAATAAGTAATGTTACAAGTAATTAAATAGAGAACAAGTCTGTTTGGAAAGCTCTTGGAGGTATTTTCCTACTCTGTTCACCTAGGTCTCACATTTACCAGGATAACTGTGTTTGTGATTACTGGGAGTTACAGTCCTTGATTATTGATTGCTTATTTGGCTCGGGTTGATAACAGATTAATTAGTACTAAGGGTACTGGATTTATTGGGTTGGGAATATTCTTCTGTGGAGTGGTTAAAGAAGACCTTAGACTGAGATCAAAGACACTGGAGAACCTGGAAGAGGAGTCAGTTACAAGTGGAAAGGCTGTGTTGACGTGCTTTAGAGGAGAGAGAACTTAAAACCACATAAAGTCTGTTGTGTGTTCAAGTGCTATTTTAGAATTAAAAAAAACTCCCTTAGATAAGTTCTTGTTGCCTCATCTCGGTATCATGATATGAGGAGTTCAAAATCCAGTCTGAAAGACTACACAGGTCTTTTTATCTTGGGCAAAGTGCATGAGAAATGTGGTGTCTTTGCTGCATTAGGGATTTAAAACGTCATTCAGAGCATGGATGTTTTTCCCTTCTCCCCCTCTTAGGCAGAAAACACGGAACAGGCCACCTGAAGAAGCGCTTGGAGTTTGTTTTTACACAAGATGTTCTTTGGAGGAGCAAGTGCAGCTTTGCAGGCCCTGGGAGATGAAGCATTAATCACATGATATTTTTTGTGAAGTCAGGTGCTGTGCTAAGTCAACGTTGGTTTGTGCCGAGGACAAACATTCATTCCTTAACGTCACCATGTCGACCGTGGCGAGCGCTCAGACTCCGGAGGCACCGAGTCCTTCCCCGCCGGAAGACAAGCCAAAGGGAAAATCCCTGTTCCATCTGGGCTCCCTCTTTGCTCACAGGAGTGAGAAGTTTGTGATAGCCCGCAGTGACAGTGTGCCAGAGGAGAACGTCCTCAAGATCACCATCACGGAGACCACGGTCATCGAGTCCGACCTGGGCATCTGGAACTCCCACGCTCTCATCTACCTCACCCTGTGGTTCTTCTTCAGCTTTTGCACTCTTTTTCTTAACAAATACATCCTTTCCTTGCTGGAAGGAGAGCCCAGCATGTTAGGTAACCCTTTCCTTTGCACTCGAATGCCAGGAAGATATTTATATAAGATTTATTTTACTGGGGCAGGGTCTCAGGCACGGGGTGGGATTGCTGGGATCCTGGGCAGGGATCCTTGTGGGTCCCTTCCAACTCAGGATATTCTATGATTTGACAGTATCAGCTCCCTCAGTTGAGGGACAGAATGGTTCAACTGAAGTGAAAAAGGCCTGGCTGGGAGATGTGGGGAGGGATCTCGGGGCTGGGAACTCGTGAGCTGTGATTTTGGCCTTTAAAGGGGTTTCTGACACTGTGCTGTCCTCTGCTTGCTGGGAGATGAAACTTTGGTCATAGATAAAAGTACTGCAGGAGTTTGTCTAAGAAATTTTCTGAGGCTGCTTGATTTGCCATGTTCCACCACCTTCTGACTGATTTTATTCCCCCTCTCATCCTCTTTAGGTGCTGTTCAAATGCTTTCAACCACCTTCATTGGCTGTATAAAAATGTTTGTTCCCTGCTGTTTGTACCAGCACAAAACCCGCATCTCTTACCCCCCCAATTTCATCATGATAATGCTCTTTGTTGGATTGATGAGGTAAATGGGTAAATATTTCCTGGGCTGTGTTTTGCTAAGATTTCCTATACTAATATTTGTGGGGTTTCTTCTGTATTTTCACGGCTCTCTGTCTTTTTATTCTTGATTGACAAGTGTGTGGAGAATTCACCTTTCCCCCCCACCCACAAAAATCACATTTTTGGCTACCTTGGCTTCCCACCACGTTTACCTCCTTTCAGAACACACTTCTGTTTCCATTTACTTTCTTCCCCTTCTCTTTTGAGGCTGATGTTTGTTTAGTGCACTGGTATTTACCAGCCTTTTGCCTCAAAAGTGACCCAGGCTATTAATATTTATCTTTTAAAAAAGTCAATATTTACTGTGTGCTGGGGTAGTATCAGTTTGTGGTCTAGGAGAGAATAAGAATAAATGATTTTGTTTCCTTTACACTGCGAAACTGATAAAGAATAATCAAATAAGCGATAAATTAGATTAATGCAATGATTTAAACTACAGTAAATATGTAGCATATCTAATTTACACTAAAGATGGATAACTGCAGATAAAATTTCTGTGGTGAATTACTGTTTATCAGCAGATTTTCACTTTTTCTACTGAGCCTAATTGAGAACATTGGAATTATAGTGCAGTTCTTTCTATGCTGGATACCCAAGTTGCTCTTATTTTATTTCCTGCTTAATGTCTTCTAATGTTCTAATTAATTTCTTAGGGGTTTTTTCTTAATTTCTTCTCTTGTTCTTCTCCTGCAGATTTGCAACAGTAGTCCTGGGCCTTGTGAGCTTGAAGAACGTGGCAGTTTCCTTTGCAGAAACTGTGAAAAGCTCTGCTCCCATTTTTACTGTCATCATGTCTCGGATGATCCTGGGGGAATACACTGGTGAGCACTTCACTGTTGCAGTGTGGTTTAGTTACTCTGATTTTCTGGGTAATAGTTACTTAGTTGGCCATGGAGGAGGAAAGTACACCAGAATATGAGAAATGCAGCTGGAGGAATCATTCTGAGCTCAATAAGTAGAGTATACAGAAGTAAAAAAGGGGTTATTTTAATGAGGTGTGAAGTAATTTTTCTGTCAGGAGAATATTATTGTGGCCTTAAATAACTGAAGTTCAGTGTCTTCCTCCTTATAAGGACAGTTTGCTGTTCATAATTTAAAATTCTTGAGTTTCTTCACTCACACCACCAAAAAAAGGCCCCCAACCAACTGGCTCCCCATGGTGGGATTTCACTGTGACTCCTCTTGCTATTTGAAGAGGTTTTGCTTGTTCCCAGCTGTAAGTCAGNTCCAACCAACTGGCTCCCCACAGTGGGATTTCACTGTGACTCCAGTGCAGCCTCTTGCTATTTGAAGAGGTTTTNAAGGCCCCCAACCAACTGGCTCCCCATGGTGGGATTTCACTGTGACTCCTCTTGCTATTTGAAGAGGTTTTGCTTGTTCCCAGCTGTAAGTCAGAGGGGTGACACAGTTCGGGTGGCTTTGAGGCTGGATTAAGGTAAAGGAAGGAAAGCAATTCAATCACAGAGTGAAACAGAGACCAGAACTTTCTTCTGGCACTTGGTGAAAAACATGAAACCGAACGAGTTCATTTTTCTTCCCAAAGGAGATATTTTACCACTGGTGTTGTTTTCAAGACCCTCCTGCTGTTGTCTGAAGTCTCACTTGGGTACCTCTCTGCTTTTAAATCCTTTCACATGACAGTTGTTCTTTCCTTCAGCTAAAGGTGGAATTTCAACTGTCAAGAGTAGCTGATACACTGGAAATGCAGGAATGAAGCTGAGTTTTCACCTCTTCCTTTGCAGGATTGCTGGTGAATCTCTCCCTCATCCCTGTGATGGGAGGGCTGGCACTGTGTACAGCTACTGAAATCAGCTTCAACATCCTGGGTTTCTCAGCAGCTTTATCCACCAATATTATGGACTGGTAAGGGATAAGGAGAGCTCTGTGTGTGGAATAAAGGGATTTTCTTTAGTGTTTCTTGTAGTTGATTCTGTACACTGCATTTAAATGTTGGTATTTAAAATGCATTTTTAACAGGTGATACAATTTCTCATATCCATGAGCATTAATGAGATTAAATAGTATAATCCCTTTAGTTAAAAAAAGACCAAACTCCTTTCTTTAGCTGTAGAAAATGCATTTCCCCACCTGAAGGAAAAAACTCATTACCATGGATTGATTGATTTTTCCAAACTAAAATCCAGGTAACTGGTGATTTTTTTTTCACTTTTTTTTTTCTTTCAGTTTGCAAAATGTCTTTTCCAAAAAACTACTCAGCGGAGATAAATACAGATTTTCGTAAGTATTAAAAATATTTCAGGTCTGATTATGGATGGAATTTGGGCTGCATGTATTTATGGTTTCATTTTAATTAGGGTTTTTTCTCCTTTGTAGGGCCCCAGAGCTTCAGTTCTACACAAGTGCTGCTGCAGTGGTTATGCTTATTCCAGCTTGGATCTTTTTCATGGTAATTTGAATTCACATTTTGCAAGAGGAGATTTGTCAACAAATAATGTAATACAGACATGAGTTGATCCAAAATGCCCGAGTTTTATCTCATTATTTTTGAGACAAATGTTGTCCAAGTGCATCTGAAGTTTTAGATAAAGACTTGAAAACAAAATCTTACACATTTGCTGACTTTTTGTTGATATTCACATGGTGTACAGAAACATTAACTCTTTGAAAACAAAATTAAGCTAAAGTTAGGTTAAACATGTATCCTTTAAACATTTCATTGCTGTGCATCAGTGTTCAGAAAAGCAAACAGGCTGAACACACTGGGAAGTTCAGTCAGATGAGAGCTGGTTTTCTGATATATTTTGGGGGGAAATTTATATTATCTGTCTTGTATGTTTTGTTTTGCTGAAGTTTAAATGGAAAACCATAAATGCTTCTAATAGGAATGAGTTGGGTGGAAAATAATTTCTGGATTTGCTTATAAACTAAATTTCTTTTTTTATTTTGCTGTTTAGGATGTGCCTGTGATTGGGAAAAGCGGGAGAAGCTTCAGCTACAACCAGGATATTGTCATACTTCTCTTAATAGATGGAGTCTTGTTCCACCTCCAAAGTGTTACAGCCTATGCCTTGATGGGAAAAATTTCTCCTGTGACTTTCAGGTAAAACTATCAGGAGCACCTTTTTTTTATATCAGTATTTCTGCTTGAGAACTGGGCAGTAAAGGGGTGTGCAAAGGACTGAAGGAGGTAAATCATAAAGCGGTTGGGGTTGGAAGTGGAGTTTGAGTTGGTGTTTGAGAAGAAAGGAAAACAGAGGTCCTGTGTGGGATCTGACAAAGGTGTTTTTTTCTGACCTCCGTTTTTAATTGCCTTGCAGTGTTGCCAGCACTGTGAAACACGCCCTGTCCATCTGGCTCAGCATCATCGTGTTTGGGAACAAGATCACCAGCCTCTCGGCCATCGGCACCGTCCTGGTGACCATCGGGGTCCTGCTCTACAACAAGGCAAAGCAGCATCAGCAGGAGACCCTGCACAGCCTGGCCACCCCCCCACAGCCCACACAGGGTCCCTCTGAGGACACAGAGCCACTGATTCCCAAGGATTTGGAACCCTATGATTAATATGGCCATTTGTTCTTCCGACCGGGTGTAACTCAAGGGAACTCACCCTGAAAGGGGTTGTTGCTCCAGCTGCTGATGCTGTTGGGTTCCTTGGAGTTCAGGTCGAGCACGGGACCTGGAAGGATCCAGCAAGGTCCCCCTTGCTCCTGGGACCTTCAGCAGGAAGGACCTGGGGAGGATCCAGTAAGCCTTGATGTACTGAGAAACTGATACTCCAGCCAGGACCTGGTGTCCTGGAACATGCTACACGTGGGCTTCGGTGTCCCTCCTTGGCTGCAAATAATGTACGAGCCTGTATTAGTGAGAGAACTTCAGTGTCTCGTGGGAAAGCAATTCCTGCCTCCCTCCCCATCAAAGTAAGGTGAAAATGTGGGCCCCTCGCTGCCTTCTGCTGGCAGTGGGATGGAGTTGGGGCATAACTGACATTCCCAGTTGTTACTCTACATTTCCTGCATTTTGGGCACCGAAACCTGCCAGAGCTCCAGGAGCGTTTGGACAACGCTCTCAGGGACAGGGTGGGATTTTGGGGTGTGCAGGGCCAGGAGTTGGACTGGTGATCCTTTCCAGCTCAGGATATTCTCTGATTCGAAGGGGGAACCCCCTTCTATCCCCAAAAACAACTAATTCTGGTGTCTGTTTTAGTTGGAGCAAACTCTGGGAGTAAGTCTGTGCCCCAGAGCAGTGGTGAGCAGCTATTTGCAACTACAGATCTACGGATGAAAACTGATTTTTCTCCTAAAATTTCCTTCTGATCATGTATTGACAAAACTGAAGTGCAAGTATTCACACATACACACGTATGTGGAGTGGTGAATTAAATACTTGCAGTTGCTTAGAGGTAAAAAACACTGAAAACTTCGGTGATAAAGGAAGCAGGAGCTCCGTATTTCTCTAAGAAACCATTTTAATTTCTTGCATTTTGTTATGCATTTCTGTTACAAGGAAACAAATGGATGGGTTTTTTGTATTATTTCTAAGAGTGCAGCAAAATGCTGCCTTTTAGAAACTCAGGGTTATGATTCTGACCTGTGTGTGAAGTATTTGTGTAATTCCTGATTATGTAAATAATCTGAGGTATCTGTGACAGATGGAACAGAGGTCACTGAAGGGAGGAACATTAACCATAAACTGAGGCAAATCTTTATTTCTGCTGCTCTTAAATTTTCTTTTTTTCTAGAGGAAATCCTGTTTTGTGGTAGATCAAAGATGAAATGTTAACTTTCCTTTTCAAAATTCTCAAGACTAGTAATTAGTTTTGGCAAAAAAGCACAAGTAGCCACAAAAGCATTCAAATGGACTTCTTGGGAACATAAATAACAGTTCACATGAGTGGATTTTAATAATTGCCACTCTCCTGGAAGACTGTAGCATGGTTTATAGTGGTGTTTATGGTAAAAAATAATTGCTAGTAGGAAGTTTCCAGTAGAGTTCCTGTGAAATTTAGGCTCATGGTTACATTTCCACTTGTGAGGAATTCCAGTGAATGTGGAAAAGGTGTGTCCAAGAGCCTCTCTGGAGCAGCTCTCCCTGTTTCAGTAGTTTGTGATTGTTTTGTCCCATGCTCACTTCAGTTTGCATTCCCATACTTGGGGCATATTCCCCTGAAAATGCCAGTTTTTCCTCATTCTGTACGTGATGTGTCTGTGGTATTTTGTTTCTTTTGTACTCTTGACACTTTTATAAAAGCTGTGGACCGTGGCGTGGAGCTCTGTGGCGTTTTTTTTGTTTGTTTTCTGCCAGATACACTGAGATCTTTGAAAGAAAAAAAAACATAGAAAAAGAAGTGTGGTCTGCATCATATTTCTGCTTTTGCAGACAGAAATCGCAGCTCTTCTCCTGTAAATCCCACCACCACCTGCTTTTGAGCTTAATTTTAAACCCCACCCTTTCCTAGTGCTGAAAAAAACTTTGAGTGACCCAAACCCAGCCCTGGGAGGGTTTTGGAACTTGTCATTTTAACGCCCGAGTGGCAGCTGGAGCCCCACCTGCTCTGTGGCAGCACAACAATCCTGTTCTCTTCTGGGTTTGTTGACCTTGGGTGCTTTTCTATGCCCTCTCCTTGCCCTCTGTTTTTATTAGATTAAACAAGCCCACTCTTGGCTGCCCGCTTTTAAGACCTTTCCTTTCTCCAGTCACACCAGTAAATCTCCTTCTCTGCTGTGTAAACAAGGAGCATTTTCCTCTTTGTTGAGAATTCATGGCAAGCATCGCACCCCAGTTTGTGATGGCAGTGGCTCCTCTTTCTGCTGGAAAGTCCTCTTTCGGGACATTTTTAAGAGTTTCTTTGACTTCGTTTCTCAGGGCCACACCCAGGCAGCGATGAGGTCGGAGCTGTGAGGGTTATTTGCTTTACCTCTGCCAAACACAGAGGAGTGAATTCCTTTAAATTCCTCGGGCACCACAGTGGCCTTGCTGTGGGACGCAGAGATGCAAATGTAAGGTGGTGTTGTGTCCTAAATGTCACCGTTTCCCAGCCGAAGCCAGGGATGGATAATTAAGCATATAATGAGTTTTCTTGCGCTGCCTTCAGCCCGTTCCTGTGGCACCCCCTCATGAACTCCCCTATTTAGAACCGCAGCAGTTCGTGTCGCTTCTCCCTCACGCTGCATCGACACTGTTGTACCGCCCGTTCCCCTCATGTGACTTGTTTGAAATCCCTCTTTATTCGACCGGACAGCGAAAATTTACCCGGTTTATGCGTAATTAACGCCTGCGGTGACAGCGCCTGCACTCCCGCCTCTGTGTGCCGGGTTTACACGCACGGGCAGAGCCGGGCAGTTAATCACCGCGCTGCCGCCGAAGGAACCGCTCAATTAACGTCTCATTAGCGATTTTTTTTTTTTTTTTTTGGTTAATTACTTCCCTGGCGTCATCGCCGCGCCCGCCACGGAAGTGACGCGTTAGAGCCGCGCTGGTCGCAGTGCCCGGTGGCGGCGGCGGTGAGTGGGGCCGGGGGGACCCTGAGGGGACCCTGAG
>VYXB01006186.1:537033-623847 GCA_013397135.1 Pachyramphus minor
GGGAGCACCGGGGTGGCCGAGGGGGAGCTGGCAGCGGCGACACCGCGGGTGACACCGCTCCGTGAGGGCCTGTTGGACCCCCCCGTGCCCCGAGTCCCCCTCCCCGGTGGTTTGTTTATTCTGAGGTGTTTTCCGCAAAAATCGGGTCCGTTCGCCGCTCTAAAACAGGCCAGTAATAACACACTCTACGGGCACATTGATTATTTATTTCCAAGCCCGGTGCTGTTCCATAAACCGAACCCCACAACTACCGCAAGCTGTTTAGACATCTTAGCAGCCAAAGGATTTTAGCGTTTATTTGCTATAAGTCACGTAGTTCTCTTGTTAATTAGTATTCTCTCTTGTGCTGGTTGATGATTCTCTCACTTGTCGTTCTGATTATTGCTGTGGTCAGTCTCTGTTTTGGGTCGGTGGTCTCTGGCTTGGTGGTCGCTTTCCCTCCTGCCAAATTAGAATTACTGCTGGTTTTACTGCCTTTTACTCCCTCAGCTGATTGCAGCAAGCTGCTGAGTTGGGTTTGTTAGTTTTTTCCTTGTCTTGGCAGTTCTGTCCCATAAATTCTGCTTTCTTTGTGTCCAGTGGTACATCCTTTAGTCCCAAATTTTGTTAATCCCCCCACCCAGTCTGAGATCACTGAAGAATGTGACACCAAACCATGGCCATAAAACATGGTTTTTGTGCCCTCCAACAATTCTCTGTGTTCCTTCTGGGTTTAAAACAGATGTTTTTGGTTCAGTGCAAGTCAGCCCCAACTTGGCTTTGCTCGAAGATGGAACATGAAGTGTTTGCATTGGAAAAAAAATCAATGTGAAATAGGTTTATCTGTGCTGGGCCGTGTGGGTTTTGTTGACGTCTCCTTCTTTTTCAGACTTTTTTTTTTTTAACTCAAATGGGTGATGAAAAGGATTCTTGGAAAGTGAAAACTTTAGATGAAATTCTCCAGGAGAAGAAGCGAAGGAAGGAGCAAGAGGAGAAGGCAGAGATAAAACGTATGAAAAATGTAAGAACCAGTGCCTGTATTAATGGAAAACTGCATTTTCATTGGCCTTGTGTTTTATACTGTGCTTTGTTCATGGTTTTTGGTCAGAAAAGGTAAATAAATTGATGTGATGGCCTGGAAGTTGCAGTTAAGGAACAGCCTTTCAAGGAATAGAAGAGTATAGAAAAGTATAGAAGGATGGGGTTAAAATGATTTTGATTAACTTTTGTGTTACTATTTGTACAACTGTGTAGAAAATAATACTTCTGGGGGAAAAGCCCACGTAGTAGTTAATGCAATCCACTTTAATCAGTGTTAATTATGTTGAGTTGAATTAAAGCAGTTCAGCTTTAATTGCAGTCCAGCTGCATTTACCTGGTTACAGCATGAGTGTGGTTTAGAGATGAGTGGGGGTGACCAGTTGGGGATGGATTTTGAGCCAGCAGTGGAAGACTTAAGCAATATTTAAATTTTTTTTCATTCTGTGACTTAAAGATTAGTTGCATTCTTCCCTTCCCTGTGTTCCCATCAGTCAGATGACAGGGATTCCAAGCGGGATTCTCTTGAAGAGGGGGAGCTGAGAGACCATCGCATGGAAATAACCATCAGAAACTCACCTTACAGGAGAGAAGACTCCATGGAAGACAGGTAAGAATGAGAAAATCACCTTGTTACCTGAGGAGGAGTTACTGAAGTGAACTTTTAGGATGAGGGTTTAAAATATCTGAAGGGAAAATTCTAATTTTTTTAGCAGCTGTCGCCTCCCTGAGTTTATTCATGTGCTGTGTTTTAGGGGAGAAGAAGATGATTCCTTGGCTATAAAACCACCCCAGCAAATGTCCCGGAAAGAAAAAACCCACCATAGGAAAGATGAGAAGAGGAAAGAGAAACGCAGGCACCGAAGTCACTCTGCAGAAGGTGGTTGTTGCTGCACTTGGAAGCTTCTGGGAGCTTCCCAAGGGGAAGCCAAATAGGCTCCATGTAGAGTAAATAAGTACAGACTAAAGAAAGGTGGATAAGACAAAGGAATTTAAACTGTTATTATTTCTTTGCCTATGTTTAGTGCCCTTATGGCAATGACAGGGATATAACTGTGGTTGAGAGGACAGGAATCACTTTGGGACAGGGACACTGAGCGCACTTTCACTCCTTCCAGTCTGATAAGGTGCTTCCTTGTGAGTGGGCTGAGCTCTGATCTTTGTACCTGCCTGCAAAGGGAAAACATACCCTTTCTAGAAACATTCACCTTGTCTTCCTGCTACTAACAGCCATTTTCTACTTTAATGCAAATATTTGTGCAAGATCTTCTAATCTTTGGATTCTCCAACCCCCTTCCAGAACAGGATTTTCCCACTGAGAAAACGACAGAGAACATGGAAATAGGTTCCCATAGATTTCATCCCCTCTAGTTTTGCTTGGTGAAGATGGGAGCAGTGACTACTCTGACTTAGTAACACTCCAAAATTAACTTTTGTTTGTTTAGGGAAACATGCCAGAGTGAAAGAGAAAGAACGGGAGCATGAGCGTAGGAAGAGACATAGAGAAGAGCAGGATAAAGCCCGTCGTGAATGGGAGAGACAGAAACGGAGAGAGATGGCAAGGGAGCATTCCAGGAGGGAGAGGTACAGCTATCCCTGCCTCCCCTGGGGCCACCCAGCACAGACACAAACAGCTGCCTCCTCTAATCTATCTCTAACCACTGCTCTGAAAGGACACAAAAATCCAGAGGGAAAACGTGCCTGGTGCCAGTGCTGTTATTCCTGGGAATGTGGTGTCCATGGAATGGGCTCTTGGCTTTAATTACCTTTTAAGTGCTTCATTGCAAGGGACATTCCGAGGTGAATTCACTGCTGGTGTTTCACCAGAATTGTAAGGTCGGGCTTGATGATCTTGGAGGTCTTTTCCAACCTAAATTATTCTGTGGGGGAAAAAAAAGGTGCAAACTGCATTTGCACATGAGGGGATTCATGACCTGAACTTGCTTAATTTCCATTGAAATCCTGGTAGGGGTGCAGAACTCATGGTTTTTGAAGCACATTTTTTAAAGGATCAGCTGAGAAGCTCCATCCTTTTGGTTTTGTGCCTGGTGCACAAGTGGTGCTGTTGATAGTGAAACTGAGCTCCATGGTTTGTTGCAGCAAACCAGCTTTCCCTCCCTTCGTGGGCTGAATTTGTAACAAATGGTGATTATTTTCCAGAGACCGCCTGGAGCAACTGGAGAGAGAAAGAGAGAGGAAAATCCGGGAGCAGCAGAAGGAACAGCGGGAGCAGAAGGAGCGGGAGAGGCGAGCGGAGGAAAGGAGGAAGGAGCGGGAAGCCAGGAGAGAAGGTGACTGGCTCTGCAGAAATGCTCTTCCTACTTACTATCAGTTTCCCACCTGCTGACACAGTGGAGGAATGGAGGCATGGAAAGCCTCCTGAGGCCTTTTATGTGGGAGGGAAAAGGAAATGCAGGTTCTACACGGGGAGATAAAACAAGGTTATGAAGTTATTGCCTTAAATATCCTGGCAGGTTGATTAGTCAGTGAGTCTTTGCCTCTCTGTCAGTCTGGTTTCCTGCAGAAACAAGACTTCTGTTTCTCTGTGTGTACCCATCAGAGTCTGAGATTGAAACCTCAGAATTCAGTGTTTTAAGGATTTGGGGAAATAAATTGCAAAGCAGGGGAGAGGTGGTGTAAGTATTTCACCCAGGGAAGACGTGGTAGTGGGAGTCAGGTGGGGAAGGTGTGGTAACTGAGCAGTTCAGCTTCTGCACATGAGCCTCACTTTGCTCAGCGTGTCAGGTGCTTGCAGTCTCAAGTTCAGATCATTTTTGGCTGAAGAATCTGTTCGTCTCAGCTTTCAGAGGTAAAAATCAGAAGCTATTCCTGTAGACAAGTGACAAAGGTTGTTCAAGAGCAGCATTAAAAAACCTCTTTTTGCTTTGCTTTCTAGCTCAGCTCATACCAAACAGCTCCTTTTTGTGCTTGGCTTTATGCTGGAAGTGCTCAATCCACGTAGCCTTTCATTTAATTGGTTTTATTGCTCTAAATGTTCTGTCAGCTCCTTCTAAACCTCAGCTGCTTTCATTCTTTTGCAAATCTTCCACTTCTTTCTCTGGCACTGATGCTTTAGTGTCAGGGTGTTTACTGTGCAGCACAGAGGGCATCTTGCTTCTGTTTCCCAAGCGTGGCAGCAGCTTTCTCCAGGTAGCACAAACCCACATTTGATTGGAGGTGAATCACAGTCCTTTGTTCTCCCACATACAGTTCAGCTCCGCTCCTCCCCGTCACCCTTCAGTCTGTAAGGGAAAATGGAGAACATTCCAAGCAGGTGAACTGTGGCAGACAGGAACATTCTCACCAGGGCAGGGAGGTGTAACGATTTCTTGTGGTTTTGTTTTCCCTAGTTTCTGCTCACCATAGAACAGTGAGGGAAGAATATGGAGACAAAGTAAAAATGAGACCCTGGAGTCGCAGCCCTTTACGCCAGCAGAGAGAGAAGCTTGAGCAAGGAGAGAGCAGGAAACCAGGTAGAACCTGCCACTCTACACTGTCTTTGCCTTGGGGGCAGCAGGAGCTGGGCTGGGGTAGTGTTTAACTTTTAGTATCAAACATATATCCCAGGTACTCAGTTAAAAACCCACCTCAGCCACTGTGGCACAGCCCTGGAATACTCATAAACACTTGTACTGGTTTCTGAAGCAATGCTGGTTTTGCAGGAATTGTGCCAAGTGACAAATGGAATGAATCTTTCCCTTTTTTAGTAGTAGTAGGAGTAGTTTAAAAAGTTTCAAAGTGAGTGACTTCATTCAGCGGTGAAAGAAGCAGCTGACTGAATTTTTAAAATCTGGTAGTTTAATTCCCTTGCAGATGAAAAAAGGATGGATTTGTTTTGTTAGGAGCTAAGCTACCTTAAAGGGATCAGTGTAGTTTAAGCATCACTGATATTGTCATCTTATAGAAGCAAATAAATGCTTAAGGCAGTGTTCTGGTTAGATGGGGAATTTTGATTTCTGAGTCAGAAAATGGTCCTTCCTGTGCCTGGAAGGTTCTAACTGGGGGTAGAAAATTTGCACAATTGACATAAAAATGTCTTTGTTTGAAGAAGAAAAGCTCTGTGTGTGCCCTGTTAACATGTGCAGCTGTGAAAATAAGTGTATCCATTCAAAGCAAGCTGACTGCAGAATGGGATCAGCTGGAATTCCAGTGGAGGCAGCAAGTCCTTGGAAACTCCTGCCTAATCAACCATCAGTGATTGACATGTGCTGTTTGATGGTGATCAGAGAGTCTGCACTGGATAGTGAGCCCTGACAGTAACCACATCTGGACACATATTAGGGAGACTGTCCTTGTTACTAGGGTACTTCCCCCCCTTTTTATTTTTAAATGAATTTCAGGTTTATATCATGTTTTAAAAACCAAAAGGCCACTATTCCATATTTTGGCAGCTGATGCTGCACCACTGCAGTTCAGAAAAGCTGTTTGTCGTTGAGCAGAGCGTGGAATGATTTTGGTTTTGGTGCTCTGAGTTTCCCACACCTAATGTTGAGCACTGATTTCATGCCAGCTGAAAGAGCAGCAGTTACCTGGGTATTCAGAGTGTTAAAGTGATGCTCAGTCAGCACCCTGTTCTTAATTTTTGTGGTTTCAGCAGTGAAAGAAGAGAAACCAGAAGAGAGAGATCCTCTTTCCGACTTGCAAGACATCAGTGACAGTGAGAGAAAAACCAGCTCAGCAGAGTCTTCATCAGGTGATTAAGAGCAGCTTAGTACATGTAATTAATTGTACGGGTGTAATTAATTTCTCTGCTGAGGAAACACTGTTGTTGGTGTGTCCCTGCTTAGTTCTGTGTTTGATTCTTCCTGGACAGAATCTGGATCAGGCTCAGAAGAGGAGGAAGAAGAGTCCAGCAGTGAAGGTTCTGAGGAGGAAGGAGAGGAAGAGGAGGAGGAGGAGGAGGAGACAGGAAGCAATTCCGAGGAAGTGTCTGAGCAATCAGCAGGTGAGCAGCACAGAGCAGGGCCCACAAGGGGCTGTGATGACTTTGTTTCTCATTCTGTGCTGTTTTATTTGAACATTTTCCTTTTCTCTTAGTCTAGGCTAGGCTGAGACCTCACAGGTCAAGATAACTAGAAAGAAAAAATCCAAGTACAAGTCATTTTCTATCCTTTTGTGTAGAGGTAATACCAATTCTTCATCTAAGAAGCCAGATCAGAAACCTGAAAGCTGTTTTTGTCTCCTTAACTGGTGTAAGGCCAACAGATTAAGTGTTCTTCTAACACATCAAATATTCTACAGAGAACAGTTCTGCACTTCTTTGGGGGGTGGTGGTGAAATACAAATGTCTCTGGGATTTTGATTTATTTTCAGCTGCAAATTTCAGATTTATTTTTTTTTCTCATCCCAGTACAAGTAAATGAACATAATAATGAAAATTCAGTAAAGAAGTCTGTATAGAGGCATTCTGGTCATTAATGAGTAAAGAAAAGGCACAACAGGCTGGGTGTTTTTCTTTAAAATCAGTTACAATTAATAAGCAAACATCCATCATTTCCTGACTTAATTTATTCACCTGCCTCCATCCCCAAATGCCCAGATAATTGGTAAGAATTGTGTTCCCTCTTGTCCAAGTGAAGCAGGAGGGCTTGGTCACTACCAGACAGGGCAGAGGTGAGGTAGAAAAGCATCTCAGCAGTGATTTGCTCAACAAGGAGCTGCAGAAATGTGGGGTGGGTTCAGCTGAACCTGATTCTGTTTTGCAGAAGAGGTGAGTGAAGAGGAAATGAGTGAAGAGGAGGAGCGGGAGAATGGAAACCACATCCCAGTTGGTACGGTGCAGATCATGACTGTTTCTGCAGCCAAATCAATCTATTTCTACAAATACTTTAGATTCAGCTCTTGTTGCAGTTTTGCCACCAGTCTAAAGCATCATCTACTTGGCATTTTAAGGCCATTCTCGTGTCAGAATCAGAAATTCCTTGAAATCTCTTCCAAGGCTTAGGGGCAATCAGATCCTAGTCTGATGAGCTGCTGTTTCCTTCTTTTCCATTTTGGGTCTCTTGTCCTGTCCTCCCATCAAAAATAAGAATGAGATACCCTGGGTCAGTTTTCGCTTTCATTCCAGTGTAAAGATTTATTTTTTTGACACTGGAAATCGTGTGTCCA
The DNA here is from genome assembly GCA_013397135.1 of Pachyramphus minor. Classification (NCBI taxonomy): domain Eukaryota; kingdom Metazoa; phylum Chordata; class Aves; order Passeriformes; family Tyrannidae; genus Pachyramphus; species Pachyramphus minor. Next base: position 544,159 of record VYXB01006186.1, read on the forward strand.
TGTGAATGAGTCCTTGGAAGCATCACCTCTGCAAAGAGGAGAGACTGGGCTCCTCAGCAGTGATCAGTGTCTAGCTGCCCTCACTTGGCTCAATCTGAACATAATTATTCCACACAGCTCCTCTTTCCACGACTGATTCTGACTTTTAAAGTTACAGAGTCGAGGTTTGACCGAGATTCAGCGGGAAGTGAAGTGGAGGAGGAGGAGGTCGGGGAGGGATCCCCTCATTCCAATGCCATGACAGAAGGGGATTACATTCCTGACTCCCCAGCTTCCTCTCCCATTGAACTGAAGCAGGAGCTTCCCAAGTACCTTCCTGCACTCCAGGTAAGGGAGAACTCTTTGAAATGTAGATAAGAATGTCATAATATAGCTGATGCTCTGTTATCTTGGTATTGCTACCTGAAAATAGGCCCTTGTGAGAGAAGAGTTTTGTTATTGTGAACAGGAGTCTGATGGGTGGTTATTTATGTAGCCAGCAGCAGAGTGGAGAAATATGAATGAAAAGGAGATTTTTATGAATTGAATTAAGTGAAAGGTATCAGTGTGAGGTGCTCACTTGCTGCCTTTGCCACTGTGGCAGAAATTTCAGATTATTCCGCGTGAGTGAAGCTGTTCTGAAGTCATTTAGTTAATCTACTGAAACACAGACTCTGTCCAGGATTCCTTTAGAAATCCTGTAAAAAAAAAAAAAATAACCCCCAACGATGGTGTAGCCACAATGATGAATTCTCATGGTAAATTTTAGCTATTCCTGCTGAAGTTTGCTGTATGCCTTTTTAAAAAAACCCAAGCAAAACCCTCCCCCAGATGCTGGAGGGGTAAATGTTGTCCCTGTGTTTTCCTCAGGGATGTCGCAGCGTGGAGGAATTCCAGTGTTTGAACAGGATTGAAGAAGGAACATATGGGGTGGTGTACAGAGCAAAGGACAAGAAGACTGGTTGGTATCAGTGCCCTCCTGTTCCCTTCAGGGGATTTTAGGGCTGCACTGGTGTGCAAATTACAGTTCTGCATTTTGCAGTGAGGAACAAAATCTGTTTAAAACGCTTCTTTACCAGCAGGAAGGTCATTTTCAAGGCAAAACATAGCACAGGAAATTAAATATTAAATCAGTGGCAGAGCGCTGGGAGACCCCTTGGTGTGTGTTTATTATTGGCTGTGTGATGGGAAGTGTGTTTTCTTTGCAGATGAAATTGTGGCTCTGAAGCGACTGAAGATGGAAAAGGAGAAGGAAGGCTTTCCCATTACTTCTCTGAGGGAAATAAATACTATTCTGAAAGCACAGCACCTGAACATTGTCACTGTCAGAGTAAGGCTACAGTCTTCTATGTCAGAAGTATTTTTGTTCTTGAAATATTGCCTCTTGGCTTTTAAATGCCTTATAAGATGTTAGCAGTCCTTGCACAGCTTGTGGGCAGTTGTGTGCTCTTCATAAGACTGTATAAGCATTACTGTCTCCATAACCTGATGTTTTGCAAAAATAGGATGGTTTTTTTATAGAAGAATACATTTTCCATGGATTTTTACCAGTGGCAGCCTCCATCCTCTTGCCAGGACCAAATTAGAAGATTGATTTTTGGGTGCTTTTTAAACACCACGTGCTGGTTTTGATGGTCTGTTTCTGTGTTGCAGGAAATCGTCGTGGGCAGTAATATGGATAAAATCTATATTGTAATGAACTACGTGGAGCACGACCTCAAGAGCCTGATGGAAACAATGAAACAGCCATTTCTGCCAGGTACTGTTTGCCACAGTCCCCTGAAATCCTCAAAACTGGCCCACACAAATGGCAGTTCCGACATCAGGGAATGGCTTTGTGGTGCTTTGGAATGTGCTGAGTTCCTTGGAACAGGGCATTCCCTGCATCTGCTGTTAGTGCTGTAAAAACTGCCCCAAATCAAGATGGGATGGTGGCTGGGAGTGCTGATACTCATGGTGATGTTTGGCTGAGCAATCCAGGTGTGTGTGCTTGGGGTGGAGGTGTTCAGAGGTGGAACTGAGGGCGTCTCCCCTGTGCTAATTTTGGCTGCTTCCTGTGAGAGGCAATAATTTCTCAGCATAATTTGGGTGCATTCCAGCTACCCAAATGAATTTTGCCTTATTGGCAGCTCTGTGTCTTTAACTGCTCTTGTTCTGTGACATATTTTGATTGTACAAGTTATAACTGTGCTTTTTAACTTGACACCCCTTCCTGCCCCCTTCCCCTGCTCTCCAAGTGAAACAAAAATTAAAGGTAGATTTATTCTCATAAATGCATTTGGTTTCTTTTTCCCATTCCAGGTGAAGTGAAAACCTTGATGATTCAGTTACTGCGAGGGGTCAAACACCTTCACGACAACTGGATCCTGCACAGAGACCTGAAAACTTCTAACCTGCTGCTCAGTCATTCAGGCATTTTAAAAGTAAGAATGACATGGAAAATACCCCACTTAGGGAAGAGTTTGTGCTGCAGAATTATAGTGTGTCATGGTTGTGTCAAGAGCTGAGAGAGAACTGTGGCTGTTTCTGAAGGGTGAAGCCACACAGCAGCTGACAGTGAATGGCCAGTGCTGGAAATGTTTCTAAATGCCATTTATTTTCCTTTTAGGTTGGAGATTTCGGGTTAGCCCGGGAATATGGGTCTCCCCTGAAGCCCTACACCCCTGTGGTGGTGACTCTGTGGTACAGGGCTCCAGAGCTGCTCCTTGGAGCCAAGGTTGGTTCCTCCCCTTCAGCCTGGCTGTATTTTATAACTCATGAACAAAGTGCTTGATTCTTTGTATTGAGTTAGAGCTGGAAATTCTTAATATTCAGGATTTTCCTCCTAAAAACACTGAGCTAAAAACCTTCCATCTTCCCCAGACAGAGGGTGGGTGACAGATAGGGTTTTAATTTTTTTTCTTAAACTAATCTAAAATTTGTGACACCTGAGAGCAGAACAAGGTCCTGGCAATGTTCCCTGCTGATTAAGAGAAATCTGGGTGAAATCACTCTGGTTCTGTAGGGTTTCAGTGACAACCATGCCAGAAAAAGTCCTGCATTATCAGCTTCCTGCTTTGTTTGTGCGTGGGAAGGAGAGGCCTTTCACCTTCCATCCTGAAGTATTTGTGTACATGGCTATTGCTCATAATTCACAGTAATTACAGCTTTTAAATAAATACAGTTGAGACCTGGCCCTTGGGTGTGGGAATGATTGTGTGTGTTCTGGTCAGAGTGTAGAATCCCTTAAACCCAAAACCAAATAAAACCCCAAACCACAAACAACTCAGTGAAAGTATCTCACTGATTTTATAAGGCGTAACTTTATTTTCCTTCCTTCCAGGAATATTCCACAGCCATAGACATGTGGTCAGTGGGATGTATCTTTGGGGAGCTGCTGACACAGAAACCACTGTTCCCAGGGAAGTCAGAGATTGACCAGATTAACAAAGTTTTTAAGGTAATTTTTTTAATATTTTTTTGGATTCTGACTGGTTTTAGAGAGGAGCAGTAAGGAATTTAAACGTGCTTGTTGCTCTGTGACAGAGAAGGCTCATTACTCAGAGTAGACCAAGACCATGATCTGTATGTTGTCTGTTTTCTTTGGATACTTCCCAATTCCTAAGTCAAGGCTTGCACTCTTGAGTTTATTAAGGAGATACTTTAATTTACAGGATCTGGGTACTCCAAGTGAAAAAATCTGGCCTGGATACAACGAGCTGCCAGCAGTGAAGAAAATGACCTTCACAGAGTACCCCTACAACAACCTGCGCAAGAGATTCGGGGCTCTGCTCTCTGACCAGGGCTTCGACCTCATGAACAAGTGAGTGCAGCTTCCAGGGGGTGCTGGGGAACATGGGGGCACTGCAGCTTCTTTCTGGGTTGTGAAGGGCTGGAAACAGTGAGTCCCAGGCTGTGCAGTTACACTGTACTGCAGCAGTTTGTGCTGCATTGATACAACCTTTAAAATCTCTCTAAATAGCAAAGAACGTTGTAGTGGAACTATCCTGGATCCCTCTGGTATCCAGCAGTTCACACCTCTGTGAACCCATCCCTCCAGAAGCTACTTGGGATATGGAGTTCCAGGTGCTGTCCCATTAATTACAGGTTCATATAGGAGCCTGCCTTTAAAATCAGCTGTGCTAGATCATAAGTCAGCAGTTATTAACAGAATTATACCCAGTACCCCATCATAGAATTAAACCCAATACCCACTCATAGATTTATACCCAATTACTAGACCTGTACTCAATACCCAGTCCTAGAATTATATGAAATTAATAGAATTAAACCCAATACCCAGTCATGGAATTATCAGCAGTTCCTAGAACTGTACCCAGTCCCCAGCCCTGGGATTCTGTGCTAAACCCCAGAACGTCTCAGTCGCGTTCTGGATGAATTTATGATTTCGTGTCTCCGATCCTTTCCGGTCCTTTCCCAGCTTCCTGACGTACTACCCTGCACGAAGGATCACTGCAGAGGACGGGCTGAAGCACGAGTACTTCAGGGAGACCCCTCTGCCCATCGACCCCTCCATGTTCCCCACCTGGCCGGCCAAGAGCGAGCAGCAGCGCGTCAAGAGGGGCACGAGCCCCCGGCCCCCCGAGGGAGGGCTGGGCTACAGCCAGCTGGTGAGACAGGGGGTGTTTGGGCAGCCCCAGAGCCCGAGCTGCCACTGCTTTGTCTTGGGGAGAGAAATATCCCCAGTTTATTCCAGTATCTGAGGGATTGAGGAAAGGCCAGGCTCGTGTTCTGACTGTCCCTTGGGGTATCTGTGGGACTGTGCTGCCCGTGTCATGTATGGCATGTTCAGAGTCTCAGGTGCCTTAATTCCACTTCCATGTTGAAATGGCACTGGACAATATTGTGCCCAGTTTAACAGCCTGAGGAAGCTGAAAAGGTTATTTAGCCTTGATTTTTTTCAGGGTATAACAATTGTCATGGTGCAGACACAGCATGTGTTTGATCAGATGCTCAGTAAGTGCAGTTTACACTTATTTATACAGTGTGTTCCCAATTTTTTTATCTTTGCCATGCAGTCAAAAGCAGGTACAAGAACAGGAACACTTCAGCTGCCTTTAGCAAAACCAGCTTTTGAACTAGCAATGTTTAAAGATCATCAATAGCCCTGCACAGGACCTGTGATGCCACTACACCAAACATTTGTTTCTCTTTTAGAAATACTTTACTTGTTGTTGTTGTCGAGGTTTTTGTGCTGAAGAGGTAAAACCAGCCACTGATCAGTGACCTGTGCTTGCTTTTCCCAGGGTGATGATGATCTGAAAGACACAGGATTTCATCTGACCACCACCAACCAGGGAGCATCTGCTGCAGGACCTGGCTTCAGCCTCAAGTTTTAAACTCAACATGAAAGAGGGGAGTCAAAAAAAAAACCCACCAAGGAAAAGAAGCACCATTCATGTGAGTGGATTTGAGTGCCCCCAGTTCTGTTCTTCGTGTCAGGGGGACGAGATGTTTTCTCTCTTTTCCTTGTGAAAAACTCAGATGTTATCACAGATTCCAAGGCTCTGTTTTATAAATCCACGTGGAGCATAACTGCTGCATTCCATTAGAGGACTGGAGTTACCTGAAAACCCCAGCATCATCACAAACTGTGTCAAAGGACAACTTGAACTACAAGTCCTGGAACAGTTTCTAATTTCTTTTTAGGTTGTGGTTTGGTTTTTTTTCTCTTTTTTTTTTTTTGGGGGGGGGGTGTTTTGGTTTAGTTTGGGTTTTTTTTTTCTCCTTGTAAATTTGTAGAATTAAAATACCTTTCCAGTTGTTGACCAGTGTGAAGGATTTGATTGCTTCACCTGCAGCAAAGTTGGATGTTGGTGACAGTAAACAGAGTTTATTTTTTATTTTAAGGAAATTGTTTGTGTCTGAATATATTTGGGGCAGAAAAAAAAGTGCCAGTTATGAGGTTTCTTTCCTGTTACCTTGGAGAAAAAAGAAGCCTGGGGTGGGCTTGAAACTCACTCACCATATTTTTGGGGTGCACTGCTGAGTTAAAAACTGTTTGCTTTGTTCTGTCCATGTACTTCCAGTGGTGCAAAAGAAGTTCCTCTATTGTTTTATAAATCAAAAAGATTTAATATGAAGACTTGAAACTTTATTTTCTATGGAAGTTTTTTTTTAATATGCCCCTTTTCCCAGCAAAAGAAGAGCTCATGTAGTGATTGTGTAATGCCACATTCCAGCCCTTTCTCCAGAGGAGGAATTGTGTTGGAATATCACATCCCTTGGAGTTGCTGATTTATAATGGGCTCAGTCTGTCCTGGGACCAAGGGAGGTGTGGAAAACACCAAATTTTCCTGCAGTCAGAACTGGGCACCAGCCCAGGGACAGGATTAACAGAAATCATCAATTCTATCCCTTTCTGTACATTTTGAAGAGTTTTTCTGGGTAAAGGCCATGGAGCTGGGATAAAAAATTTTTGAACCTGGGGTAAGTTTGGAAGCAGCTGGATTGTTTTCCCTGGGCAGGAATGTAGAACCCTGTTCTCCTGAAGGAGAAACAGCTCTGCCACTGCTCTGTTCACTGAAACATTCCTGATTCCAGGAGATTCCTCAGAGAGGGAGCTCAGGAACTCGTTGAAAAGCAGGAGTCCAGGGAAGCAGAGGATTAAACCAAGGATTAGACCATGACTGACTGCAGAATTTGTACAACATGGAATTATTCCCTTCCAGCTTCCCTGCACTGCTGCCCCAGCTTTGCCAACCACGCCTGGTGCTCTGTTCCAGCTGGATGTGGCACATTTCCCTCATCCTGGGGGAGGACAGGGGTGGACATCACCTTGTCAGGGACAAGCTCCAAGCACCCAGTGCTTGTTGGGATAAGGGTAATAAATACAAACCCTGGGAAGGCTGGGTGGGGGAAAAGGATGTTCTGGGAATACTTGACCTGAAGAGGGTGAGCTGTGGACAGGGCTGCTGTGCCCCACCTCCTCCTCCTGAGCAGGAAGAGAAAACATGATACTGGGGCTTAGACTGGTGTGTAAATTCTTCTATTGCAGAGCACCAGGGTCCCAAAAAGGGCAGAAACACTTCCAGAGTGTTAAACTGTTCCTTTTTCCTTCCTCTGCCCCCAGTGGCTGATCCAGTTTTGCTCCTGTTTTCCAGCAGTTCCCAGGGATCCACACAGTTCAACTGCACCATCTGAAACACTTTTCTTAAAAAAAAAAAAAAAAAATTTTTTTTTAATTCTCTGTACAGCACATACTTGATAAATTCTTTGTCATTAAAACTAATTTGGAAGAGTTTTACATTCCAGTAACCAGTCTCAGAGTCTCTTTTGCCCAGGGTGAGGAAGCAGCTGATGGAGAAGTTCAGTTGCACTACCAGAGATTAAATATAAAATGCCAAAGAAACAATTTGAAACAGAACTAGCAGGAACTGAAGGAGCTCATTCCAGGGCCTTGTCAGTGCTTCAGTCTGATTCTCCAGGAATAAGTAGTCAGGATCCTTTCTTTTTTCTTCACTATACAAGTGTAAGTTCCTTCATTAATTGCATTTGCAATGATGCTCATGTGATCTTCATTTAAGGATAAATAACCTGGATATGAGTATTCCAGAAGCTCCTTATCTTTATACCAGCTGTCATAAGAAAAAAACAACAGAAATTAAACCACAAATGTCTAGCACAGTTCAATGTATTTGTCAGTTGTTCTTTTTTCTAATAGATTTTTAAATATAGAGCAGAGATGGGGCTTCAAAAAAACACAGTTGAGTTTTACTCTATTTCAGGTGTAAAAGGGCACAATCCTGAGTAATTCCGGAGCTTCTTGAATCTCACTGAATGGGAATTTGGGTCCTCAGTCTAAACCAACTCACGGGCCAATCTCTCAACTTTAAATAACATGCGTGTATTTTAGTAACTGCCAAATAACTACGAACTAAAAGGGTAAATTTAAGACTTTTTTTTTTTTCTTTCAGAATCCAGGTCAGGCAATTTGGCTTGATGGTAGGAATTAGCTTTGTGCTCCGGATGAGAACTGGATTTTATCCTTTTTTTGAACTCCTGCTGGTTTCTGAGAGCTCTGCTTTCAGGCTAAAGGAAAGCTCTGCACTGTTATGATCAATCACCCTTCCCTTCCCACCCCTCTCCCTACACTGGAAGGAGCCAGTGCCACCCTCCAGGTTATAAACTCCATTTGCAGTCGCCCAGTTTTGCCACCCTCCCTCATCCTTCCTGCTGTGCAGGCTGCAGAGGCCCCTGAGGGCTGGAGCACTTACTAGACTTTGCCTTTTTTATGGATGATCTTCTGCCCACAGCGGAAGGTGACGTTCCTGCCCTCAGAAACCGTCTTGGTCTTGGTCCTTGGCGGGGGCAGAGTCGGGGGCACCGTTGGAAAGGGGAATTCTGGCCCCCAGAGAGGAGGAGAGAGGGAAGTGGCAGCCAGTTAGTGAGCAGCTCTCATCAGCAGGTTTTAATCATTCCAAAACACTTGCACAGAATTGGGTTGTCACTTAAGGAGCCTTGGAAGTATTAATTTAAAAATGAGCACTTCTTGGATGGACACATGTGGTGTTTATCCCCTGTCACTTGTTCAGTTAAACTAGAGAGGAATGGGGCAGTTTAATGTTCCACTCCATAAATGTTCAAACATAAAAGCTGCCCCCTAATTCCAGGCCCTCACCTTAAATACCTGACACCCCACCTCTGTTGTGCTGCTTGGAGCTGCATCACTTGCACCCACTGATCTCTAGCATGAAATTAAGATCCTGCCTATCCCCAGATAACTTTTATCTCCTCCCTCTGTGCAAAACCCCTCCCCAAATCCCAGAAGAAACCTTGGATACCGTAGCAGAAGTCACAGGTGGATGGGCAGTGCTTCTTCATCAGCTTCCTGCGCTTCTCACAGAAGCCTTTTTTTGCCCATGCTGGGCACATAAATAATCTGTCTTTACAGCCTGAAACAGGAGGAGAAACAGGCATTAGAGGGGCTGGGGGAGAGAGCTGCTCCTGAGAAACAAATCAACATCTCACTTAATCAGATCTCCCAGCGTAAACGGGGGAGCTGGGACAGGGAAGAATCTAAAGAAGGGACACAAACAGAGCTGGGATCTGACACCACTGGAGCTCTGCAGCATCCAGAGCCCTGGCTCCTCACCATAAAGCCTGTGGATTCCCCACACCTCATCCTGGGAGATGGTCTTTTTCCCAGTCAGGGTGGCGTTGATGTGCATGAGGGCGTTGGGATTCAGGGAGTGCATGAGGCCCAGGGCGTGGCCTATTTCATGAGCTGCCACATGGACCAGGTCTGTCAGCCAAACACCTGGAAGAAAGGGAAAACCAGCTGGAATTGTGTGGTAAAGTGTATTTGCTAATCCTAAACCCGGAGGAAATATTTTAGCACCAGAACAGTCTTGTCAAAGGTTGTCTCAGTTTCATCTTCTGTGTCTGGTCCAAATAAAGCTAATTATTTCCACATGCTCCTAATTTCCAGCAGCAGGACACAGAGCAGTGCCAGGCTCCAAAGGAGCAATGTTTGAAGGCCTGTCCCTGTGCAACACTCACTCCTGTCAGATTCCCACTCACTTTGTTCCTACAGCCCTGAGCTGGAACTGGGGTTTTTAGTGGGAATATTCCAGTCTGAAAGGGCCTCCACTGAGCTCTGCACCCCCCTCAGCCTATGGGACAAACTCAAGCTTCTTGGCAGCATCCTGAACCCTGCATCCAGCAGGGATGGATTTTAACTGAAGGATATGACTGAACTGTTGGATAACTCCACTGAATTAGCCAGAAACAGCCCGGCCACCACACAGGGTCCCTTGGCCCAGCTGAGCCACGAGGCAGAAGAGCAGCTTCCAAACCCCCACAAAACCACAGTCATCTCTTTCCCACGTCAGGTAAATCCCAGACTAAAAGCTAAATCCCAGGCATTCACTGGTACCTTTCTTCCAGCTGAACCTGGTGTTGCCCAGGATCCAGTACTCGTGGTCATCAAAGTGGATTTCCCCATGTGGAGGGAAGAAGGCGTGGGCCAGTTCCCCCGTGGTGCCATCGAAGCAGTGGTGGGTGAGGGACTCCAGGCAGTCTGTGTGGTTGATGGAGTAGAAGCCTGTGGAAAAAAAGCAGCAGACTGAGTGGATCTGGCAGGGTCAGTGAACTCCTGAGTCACTAAAAAGGTCTCTGATGGGATCTCATGTGTTTTCCGACCTCCAGAGCCACAAAAGCAAAGACAAACGCAAAGCAGTTGATGGCCACGTGCTGCCCCTGGATTTAGAGCTGTTCCCAATGGACATAAATAAGTTTACTTCCCAGCAGGGAATGCTCAGCTTGTCTTGCAACATCACATGGAAATTACTTTTTTAAGAGAGGAGCTGAACTGATAACCCCAGGATGGAATTGTTCTGTTTTAAATGTAAATAAGCAGCGTCAGAGTTACAGTGAGAGCTGCTCCCCATCTCTTTGTCAGCACCACAGCAGGACGTCAGTGCACCCTGCATCCCCTGGAAGTGGGGAGCTGGAGCTCACAGGGAGCAGGACAGACCCCTGGAAGCACATCCTGTGCTCTGAGCAGGGTCCTGCAGCACCAGAGCGAGTTGCGAAACGATGGGGAGTCTGCTGGTTGTCTCAGTCCTGCTGCCACATGCACAGGAAATCAGGATTTCACACAGACCATAAATCCCAGGAAGGATTTACATCTGGGGTTGAGGTTGAGCAGGAAAAACCTCAGCACTGATGTTTTTCCAGGCCCCAGGAACTCCAGAACAACTGCAGAGCAAGAGAGGGGCAGGAGGGAGCAAAAGATTCTCTATCCCCTCCAGTGGGATCAACAAAAGGGAGACTAAACCTGGGAACAACTGGAATCATCTCCTGCTCTGGCTGTGTGTGACACTGGGGATGGCACTTCACCTTCCAACATTCAGATTCCCCATCTGCAGGATAAGAATCTACAGATTCTTGTTCTTCTGCAAATTTCCCCATTTGTGGAATATGAATCTGGGGATTTCTGCATTTCTGGAACAGGAATCTGTGGATTTCCCCATCGCAGAGGCAAAATTTGAGTGTTAATTCTTGGCAAATCCCTAAAGCTTCCTGACTGCAAGATTCACAGGAAGCGTTAATCATGATATTAATATTTCCTGAATATTAACAAGGAAATTTAACTAAAAGCAATAAAAATTAATAAGCAATAAAAGCTAAAATAGTAAGTAATAAAAGCTAAAAGTAGTTTCTCTGCCTGACTAAAAGCAAAGGACGCCCCAACCTGCACCCAAGAGGCCGAGCCCGCGCGGCACAGGAGGATCATCTCCTGCCTCCCACCCCCTGGTTTACACACTGGAAGTCCTGGAGTTAAACCCTCCCAGGGCTCCCTGGATCCCTCAGGGACTCACCGATCTTGAGGTCACTGGGGAGGTGCCGAGGGACCTCCCTGAAGCTGAACGGGGACACCTCGCTCCACATGCGGAACGCGGCCGCCAGCCCCCGGCGCGTGTCCCTGGCACTCAGCAGGTTCCTTGGGAACGACAGGATTCTGCAGGGACACACAGCAGCGTCAGGAAAACACCCTTCCCTCCTCAAACACCAGCTGGGGGCTGCCAGGGCTGCAACAGGTTCAAATCAGGAGCTGCTGGAACTGGGTGTTACCGATGTCTAATGAACCCCCGCGGGGATGGATAAAGAGCTGATGTCCTTTACAATCAGGTGCTCTGGACTACAGCTTTTGCTCCAACCCTCAAGCACAGCACTTTAGCCAAGGTTCTCTCAGATAACTGATTTTTATCCTGATGTCTCCCAGTCTGCTGTGCAGGGTTGCTAGATGAGGAAACAACCACGTTCCAGCAGCAGGGAACTCCTGCTCCTGACACTTGGGCTACAACAGATGTGCACAGTGGTGTAAAATACTCTCAGGCAGAACTTCTGGAAGAATATCAAAGATTTGACAGGAAAACAAGTTATTTCCTTTGGGAAAAAAGCCCTAAATCACACAGGAGAGAGACTCAAGAGAGGTTTTTGCTTAGGCCATGATGATTCCATGGGAATGCACAGAGGGCTCCTGGAAACTTACCTTGGCCCACAGGAAGATCTGCATTCAGGGCATTGCCTCAAGTGTAGCAATGGGGAAAAGCTGGGTATATTCTCTATCCTCTCTGGTTGTTTTTTTAGCTATGCTGATTATGTTCTCCCTTCGTCCCAGCACATCCTAAAGGGAGCAGAAGGTTTCGTATCAAGCCAGGCTGTTAACGAGGGGAAACCTGGACAATCAAGACTCTGATGAGGCTGAGCCTGTTTGGGATGCTCCTGTGAAGGAACAGAGCATTCCCTCCACCACAGGATTGTCAGGGCTTTTTACTGTTTATCAGTAATCCAAGGCCTGACATCCTTTCCCAAAGACAACAGGGAGAGAGATTCCTAAAAGCACTAAGAGCTCTGTCTTCCTGAAACCACAGAACCTCCCAGCAGGGGTTTCCCTCAGGGATGGTTTAGGTTCAGACAGAACTGTTAAAAACATCAGCATTACAGAGTTAGTCCTCCAGCCACGACCTTCTGAGGGAGGTCCCTGCCAAGGAAGCCTGAATCTGCCCTGAACAGCTTCACTGAAGTGAGAGGTGCAGCATTTGTAGGAATATTCCTATTTCAGAGTGGCTTTAGCAGCTCCCCCTGCACATGGTCAATACCCAAACCCATGGCAGAAAGAACTCAGGCCCCAGGATCCCTCCTGGGGCCAAAGCCAGGCCTTACTTGTAGGTCAGGTTGAAGTGGTCCCATCTCAAGTGCCCCGGGGTGATCGTGTAGCGTTTTCTCCGCGCTGGAGGACGAGGAAAAGCTGGGCTTTGCAAAGCTGAGGAACCCTCTCCATGCAGGCCAGGGGATGTGGCATCTTCCTTAAAGACAGAGCAGCAGGTTGGACGGGATGGGAGACACCCCAGGAGTGAAGAGTGTGCAATAAAAACTACCAGTACAGGACATCTGCAGGCTGGGGAGCACAACTGGAGCTGCCTTAGGGGTGTCCAGGAGACAAGACAGTCCTGTCTGGCTGCACCATCCCACACCAGGGCACTGCAGCCACTCTCCTCTTGGAGTGTGGCACAGATGGAGCAGAAATGAAGCTTCAGGAGGCTTCTGGCCACGGCAAGTGCTGCAGCTCTGCCTGGAAAGTTTTCATTTCCTTTTTGCTCTCCTGTTGCTCTCCAGCCTCGCCACAGAAGAAATGTAAAGCTGGAAAAATGACTAAAACAGGCAGCTCTTTGTGCAGAGAGCTCTTTGCAGAGCTGTGCTGTGGATCTGAAATGCCTTCAAAGTAAACAGCAGCCCTGGAAACCCTGGAGAGGATTTAAACCATCAAACAGTAAAAGACATCAAATTTAGTGACACGTCTGACTCCAATTAGAAAAGCCTTTTCATCCTGAGCAGTGGAGGTAAAAGAATGGGACCCAACATGATTTTCTGGATGGCTTCCTGCCCTGTCTCTGCTCTTCAGACCTAAGACACTGAATATCTGTGAGCCATCTTTGCTCCAGAGGCACCAGGACACTTCCCAAGTGACATGTAAGGTGGCAATGGTACAAAAGCTGCACCAGCTCGAGTCTGTTCAGCCTCACAGCACATTCCACAGGAAACAAGAGCTGTCTTCATTTTCCTCATGGAAGAACTGAGGCTCTGGGAGCCAAACCAGCACGTCCCTGGTGTCACAGCAAGGCAGTGGCAGGGGAGGACAGGAGGCCTGAAGCGACAGCTGGAGATCTGCCCGGAGCACCAGCACTTACCAGGCTGAGGGATTCCATCCTAACAGGAAACCAGCCTCTTTCCTCACATCTCACAGCCACTCTTTCCTCCACCCTGATCTAATCTCAGCCTCTTTCTTTCCTAGAAGGACAGATTTCAGCCTTTCCTCCAGCTCAGCCCTGGGCCTGATTCACCATCTGAGCCCAGCACAGTCTTTGCCCACAAGGAACCCGAGGGCCACGGGACATCCCTGTGGGACAGAGGTGGGAACCAACACCTGCCCTCCAAGCTGAAAGCCTTTGGCAGGGGATTGGAGCACAGTTTTTGGGTCACTCAGCTCAAGGCTCTGCCCCTTCCTCCCTGGGCACATCTGATACGGGCACAGTGGCTGTTGTCCCTCTCCCTTCACCTCCAGTGCTTGTACCTCTGATTCTACTCTGAGAATGCCATTTTCCCTCCATATGAAAGGAGAATTTAACTCATAATTACAGGATAATAAGTTATGTTCCCCTTTTGCTTTTTTGCAGTTCTTTCAAGCAGTGGAGAATTATGCAAATCCTTTCTTTGTTGTTTTCTCTGCAATCCCGTGCCAGTACTGGGGCTGATTACATTATTAATGTAATCTGGCATCAATCAGGAGGAGCCCAGGATTACTGGGAAGTCTGTCAGTCTCTGGACTCTGGCTCAGGACATTTGTTAACTCACTCTGGGGTGAGCAGCTCTCTGTCCCTGTGCTGGATGCTGCTGCTCCTGAGCAAAGCCAGAACACTGAACTTGCTTTCTGCTGCAGCCCCCAGGGAGAGGAATGATTGTCTTTTCTACAGCCCTTGAGCTTAAAACCCTCAGGCCACTAGTGCTGAACAGGCAAAGGGAAACAACTGAAATAAGGTGTCACTCATGAACTTATCCTCAAAATCCAAACCAAAGGGAGGGTGACCCAGGCCCAGCATCAACCCCTGAGACACGAGTGTGACCCACCGGACCAAGAGAGGTGCAGAGGCTGAGTTCTCTTGCTCAGACCTTCTGCCCAGTCTCTGTTCTACTTTAGGCTCAGTTCTACCCACCACTGGTACAACAAGATGCTTTTAATTAAGAAAAGCTTTGCAGAATGAATTGGGGCAGGGTGGGGAACCACCCAAAGCGCAGCTCAGATGTGAGGTTCTGACAGAAATGGAGTGACCTCGTTAAAAATTCACAATATAACTTGGATCAAAGGCCCTGTCTGGATGCCAGAGATCCAAGACTTTGGGAATACACAGAACTGAAGAGGTCAGACACTCCCAGGAAGAAATTCATTCAGCGGTGGGTTAAGGTCTCAAAACCTCCAGATGCCTGGGAGGTACTAGAAGGGCAGGTGTTCAGTTCTCCCTCTCAACAACCAACAACATATATATATATTTATATACAGAAATATATATGGATATAAATATAAAGGCAGACACTGGCCAACATCCCTGCTCTGCATTATTCCCCCTTGCAGTCAGACCTCCAGTAATTTACTTCACTGAGCTGTAACAACTGTAATTAATTCCCTTCTCCCTCCTGGCCATGCAGTTCCCCTCTCAAACCCACAGTAACATAACTCTGAAACAGGACCAATTAATAGCAGCCTGAGCATGTGATGCAAACAAGGGGGGCCAGTGCCAAGAGCTTCACAAACACAAAAAACCAGGAGAAGATGCACTTTAGTTTTTGTTTGTTGTGGGTTTTTTTGAAATATAAAGCTAAATTTAAGCTAAAGGCAAAAATAAAGATCAGCTCCTGAGAGTCCCAGAGCTTTGCCAGAGTTCCCCCTGGATTCTGAAAAAAAAGTAGACCAGCACATCCTGATAATGGACGGACCTTGAAAGAGAATCAAGAGTTCTGTAGGACCCAGTTTAGGTCCTACATGCCCTGAGTTCCTAGGAAAGCTCAGCTGCTCCAGAAATCCCAGGACAAGCAATGCCACATCATCCCAGGCTGGGAGAGCAGAGTGTTCACAGGAACAGCCAAAGCTCCGGGGGAAAAACAACCCAAATCTTTTGTGCATCCACTGTCTGGTTGCCCCAGACTGCACACACACCTCTGCCAATCTGATTCCACTGGGATGCACCGTTACCTTTAGGGATCCTTTGCCAAAAGGGACTCAAACAGCCCTAAACATTCCTTGTTGCCCTAAGAGATATTTATCTATTTAGACCAGATATTTCTCTATTCAGATTTCTTCCTGAATGCATCCATCTTCTAAACAGAATATACAAATATTTGATACCCCATGCCCCTTTCAGGCATTTGAGAATTAGATCCCTTCTCCTACCTGACTTTCCTGAACTGCAGCTCCAGCTGGATATTCCACCACCGCCAGCAGAGCCACCACAGGGAACAGGCACAAAAATCCCACCACGGTCCTCCAGCCATTGCTCTTTTTCTTGTCCAGTGAGGGGAAGCCTTTCCTCCTGTCTGCAGAAAGTTCTTCTGCTGGATCCATGTCTGTCTTTAATAGTTTTTGGAGGGAGATGGGACAGGCACTAAGACATCCCCTGCACAGAGCTCACCCGTAATCCCTGCGCTCACATTTGGAGCATCTGTGAGTGGAGCCCTTGCAGCTCCTGCCAAAGCTGTGCAGAACCACCAGAGTTTTAGAAAAGCTCTCAAAAAATTAAAAAGAGAAAAAAAAAAAAAAAAAGTAGACTTTACATTAAGCCTCTCTGCAATGTGCCAGAGATTCTCTCAGGCTCTGCCAAGTGGGATCATGTTACTGCAGCTGAAAGTTGGGCTGGCGGAGGAACAGCAGCAAAATGAAACAAGCTGGGGTGGACATGAACTCCTTTCTTTAACTGTGTAATCAACAGGGGCCAAATCTGCAGTTGTCAGCTTTATATAATGAAAGAATTGGGGGGGAGGGGGCAGCACAGGGAATCCAGCAGCCAGCATCATGCCCTTGGAATGTTTCATTAGGGATGCTGAACGCTCAAGAGCTGTCATTTGTCATGGGCTGTCTTCAGGAGGAGAGAGAAAAACGAGATGCAGTGAGAGCAGGCAGGGCTTTCTCTGCTTGGGAAGCTGCTCAGGGAGTTTACAAACTCACAGAAAAGTAAACATCAGCTCCCTCTCCCATCAGGCTTGGCAAGGGATCTGCAAGTTTCTGGTGTACTTGGGTTATCACGCTCAGGAAGACAAGTATTTTCAGAACCACATTGATTTTGGGGTCACACAGACTGACCTGGAGAAGTGGCCACTTGGTCTTAAGCTCAAGGTTCTTGGAGGCATCTCCAGGCTCCAGGCTTGAATCAGTTCAGGACTTCTTAAAAAGCTTACTCAGCAATTCTCAGGTTTTCAGAGACAGCTGCACTTTTCTGTGGGGTCACCCCGTGGTCCCGAGGGGGGGTGACCTCAGCTCCAGTTCTGCCCAGCCAGAGGAAAAGGAACTCTGCAAGCTCCCAGTTTCACAAGCAAATGCCAGGGAGCTGAGGGGGAAGGTCTGTTGCCAGCCCATATAAAACATTCCTTGGGGGTATCTGAGGCATTTGAAAAGTTTCAGAAAATTCTTGTAATTGTAATAAAGAAAAATTGTTTCATTTGCATTTTTGCCCCCCTAAGTTCATCAGCTTGCAACATTTCATAAGTTTCATGTACTTTCAGACTAAAGCTGGCCTGGAGCTTTTAAACCACTCAGAATAGATAAGACCAATGAGTCTGTGTGTACAACTGCACGAAAATTTTCCCTTTCCATTCCCACCAAGCTCTCCCCTGGAGAAAACTCGTGTTTTCTGCAGAGAGAGGACAACGTGCAGCAGTTGTTCAGATACCAGGAGGACAGAATCAGGAGGAACATGGGAGGAAGCTATGGATAGAATTACAAAGGGAAGCTGGAAATGTGATGAAGAGCAGAAAGCCAGGGTACAGGGCTCTACCTCCCATGGAATTGGCTCACCTCAGCTGCTGCTGCAGCTTTCTAGGGATGGTTCTTCCTTCCCCAGTAGCACAGTTGGCAGAAGGAACGTGCCCGTGTATGAACCCTCTGAAAAAGCCCTTTGTTTGGAGCTCCAAAGAGAGATGCAAATGCAGCTCCCTTTGTGGTCTGAGCTGCAGATCAAAGCACCAAGTGAGAAATTGGGAACAACACACTCCTGAGGGATCAGTGCCTCGAGTCCCCCTGAACAAGCTGCTTCTGTAGGTGAGAACACACCTACAAAGACGGATTGAGAAGGGAGTCTTGAAGTAAAAGCTGCCTTGGAATGGGGCTCAAAACCTTGAGCCAAGAGCTCTTCTCCAGTAAAGCAGCACTGGCTTGAAAAGAAAAATATTGCTATCAAAGAGTGCTGGAAGAACACTGAGTTTCAGCCACAGAACTGCGTAACAGCTTCAAGTGCCTCTGCCTTTCACCCGGCCAGGAAGAGTCAGCAGTGCTTGAAAAATCAACTTATGCACTGCACATGCACCTCCTGCCCCAGGACCTGAGCACCTCAGAGCAGGGGATCTCACACCAGTCCTGACTGCATTTAACCTGCACCTTGCAGGGGGAGACCCACAGCACCGGGCAGGTGAAAGACTTGCCTGAGGTGGAGGGTGGAATCTTGAACAGCAACCTGGAATCTTCTAAGCACCCAGTCAGGGCCTTATTTCTGTGAAGAGGAGCACAGGAACCTGAGCTTTAAAGCACAGACTGGGAACTCACACAACCACAGCCGGAGGGAACCGAGAATTTCCTTTGTCCCATTGTAAAGCTTTTGTAAAATACTTCTCAGCACAGAGCCTTGAAAAGTCAGTGTACAGAGCTTTGGTAACAGTGCATTCTTAGGGCCTCATTGTTTCTGAAGACTTATTCATGCAGTTACTAAAGGTTAGCACAGCCAAGACAGCCCTTTTCCCAGGAATTACTGGAGTATTCTCAACGGGGAGGGACCATCTCACTGCACCAAAGCTCTTTATCCCATGCCCCAGGTGCTGGTTGAATAGGAATCTTTACCTGCAGAGACAATTCACAACCTCTGTGCCATTTAGGATCCTGCTTCCCTGTCAGGGCACCAAGCAGGTTACACCTGGATGGATCAGGAGTGAGAGCAGAGTTTCCTGGAAATTCCCCCATATGCTGGGAATGCCCATTCACCCAGAGCCTGTGCATCCAACCCCACCAAGCCCCTGGCTGCAGGATGCTCTAAAAACTCTTCAAGTTCAAGCCAAATATTTGCTGAGAAAGCACCTCAGCAGCAAGGCCAAGACAAAGCCCAGTTTTCAGGGCAGCGAGAGTCAGGTGGGGAGAGCTCTTGTGCTGAGGCATTCAGGGCTCACAGATGGAGCTCATGGAGTGAAGGGACACACATGAACTTACTGCTGTGCACCAACAGAGCTCCTGAGAACGTCTCTGTGCACCTGGATCCATCAGGGCACAAGCTCTGGCCAGAATTCCCAGTGTCACTGATGAAAATATTCCCCACATTCAGCTCTGAGAGAGCTGCTCTTACCCAAGTGCTGCTGCAGCCTCAGAGTTCTGCTGAGCTTGAGAGGTCTCAGGTTCTGGAGTGAGGGATATTTGGTTTGGACTCCAGGCAAGGACTGTCATCCTGACTATATTTGGACAGAAAAACATTCCTGGCTTTGGTTTCTGCGCAGTGTCTGAAAGCAGTGGAACACATTACACTGAGGGAATCCATATGGTGGGATGGGGAAAGGGAAGGAAGGCAGGCACAGAACTGACTTTGCTTTGTCTTCATGCTCTTGGCAGTGCCCAGGACCTGGCTATCTTTTGGAGGGAGCTGGGATTGTCTAAGCCAACAGTCAGGGGTGCATATCCTGAGATCCCTGCGTGCACTCAGTGTCCCTGGAGCAGCAGGCTCTGAACAGCTGTCAGGAGGGAGGGAATGCTGCGGAATGTTGCATAAAACCCACAATGGCCAACCAGAGACTATGGAAAACATAAAACCCCAGATCATTTGCACAACACAATATGCTTTCCTCCTTCAGTCACCTCAGCCTGGCTTTGCTCTTTTCACTTCATTGCTGAAATGTTTAGTTTAAAGGGGGGCTGTAATGCACAACATATGGCTCCACTCCCCAGGGCAAGCTTTAGCTCAAATATAAATACTTCTTCACTTCTATGGATTATTCTTAGTATTTCTCTCCTTTCCTTTATTCAGCATTGTTAATATTAAGTGTTATTTTCAGCACTATTTCCAGCATCTCTGCCCAGCATCTCTTTGAGAGCAAAGGCAGCTCTGTTGCCCAGGCCAGGGAGGGCACTGTCACTGCTTCACTCAAGTCCCCAAAACAGCACAAGAACAACCCATTACAACAAATATCACAACAATCCACAACAATAAACTTGTCCTAAGAGATGCCACACAGAGAACAACCACCAGAGCTAAAACTGCAGCGGCCTGACTGTCCCCAAAGGAATCTCACCTCTCACGGAAACCTTTGTTTATTCAGGGATAAGAGCCTATTATTCAGGATTAAAACAAACCACTCCCATCAGCTTCCCCTGCTGGGAACTGGGAGTTCTACACGGAGGTGGGAAAGAAGAAGAACCTGGTATCTGACCATGTCTGATGGCTCAAGGCACGAGGATCAACATCTCATCTCCAGGGCACTGGTCCAAATTCAGCCCCGGGCCAGGAAGGGGGTTAAGCACAGGGGTGAATATGATTTACCACAGATCAGCTCCTTGGTGGCCCATGTGAAAAGAATTAGGACACCCTCATATAGCTCTTACTTTTAAAAGCACTTACAGATTTAGCCCTGCAGCTCACAGCTTGGTGTAGGGGGGGGACAACCCAAGAGCCCAACATTCCTGCACGGTTCCTGTGGGAATGGCAGCTCCAATTTGTGCTTTCTCAGTGGGTCACACACCAAAAAAAGGATTGCATGTGCTGCAACAGGGAGCAACAATGTTCCCCAGGGAGGGGGAGAACAATAATGATGCTCTTTAGTCCCCAAACGTTCTCCCACTTTCTGTCATGCAGCCCCTCGTGATCAGCATCTGCTGATGTTCCTAGAAAAGTCCATGGTCTGATGAATAACAAATGAGCTGAAAACAAGGGCTTGCTCCAGCTGGCAAAGAAAATGGAATGTTTTGCTTAACTGTGAGTTTGAGCTGCAGCTCACAGAGGTGCCTGCACTGGCCTGACCTTGTGTGACCAGCCAGCCCTGACCCCAGGCAGGAGCTCAGCAGTCCAGCCATGGCCAGGTGGAATTTCAGGGATGAAAAGAGGGAGGAATTCAGAAATGAGGGAGAAATTTTACTGAAATCACACATCACAAAGTGCATCCACAATGGAGGAAGAATTGCTTCCCTGCATGGGGATGATTTGTGGCTGGGGCTCTGTTAATAACCTGTAATTCACTTGTGGATGGACCAATCCTCCTGAAATCCCAGGGGCACCACGGCCTAGTGGGAACACAATCAAAGGACAGATGGGCTCTTTACCTGACTCTGCCTTTCAACACTCTCCCTCTCCACTCCCTCAGCCTCACATTGTCTGTAAAACACGGATTTTTGGCCACGCTTCCAAAGGAAGAGCTTTAGAAACCCCTGCACCAAGCATGAGACCAGCTGACATCTCACAGTGAAAGCTGTGCACCTGAAAAACTCAGGAATACCTAAGGCACAGAGCTGCACTCAGGAGAGGACAGAAGCTCCAGTGAAAACCAGGTGCTCCCCAGCTCATTTGTGGGAAACCAACTGGTGAGAAACATCCAGCAGAAAAGCTGCTCACTACCCACACCAGTTAAATAATGACAATATTTGCCTTTAAAGCAGCATTTGCTCCTGCTCTGGTGCCTCCCTGCTCCTAAAACCAGCAAGAAAACCAACCAGGAGCAAAAGGAGAGAGAGGAGCATCATCTTCCCCCACCTTTCTTGTCTTGTTCTCCAGATAAATTTGATTCAGGCTCATCAAAGAAGATAAAAGAGCAGAAATTCCCTCCCTCGTGCCAAGCCTCCCTCTCCCATGGAGCTGAGCCTGGTGTGGGGGGCAAAGTTTGCCAAAAACATACGTGGCACAAAGGGGCTCCTCCTGTGACCTCTTGTTCCTGGGGCTCCAGTGACCATCCTGGTTCTTCTCTGGTGGGTGCACAAGTTCCCTTCTTCTCACTGGGAAAACGAAAGGGTTAAAAATGCTGCTGAACAGCTCCACTCTTGCTCCTCAGAAGCAACCCCAGCAGGAAAATTCAGGAAAATAAAAGAATATACTCCCCAAACAAACACTACATTTACAAACCATCTCTCCAGCAGGTTTTTTTTTTTTTTTGCTGTGCAAAACTCCAATTTGGCCACACAACGAACTTCAGATACAAAAACAAGCTCAGGGGTTGTTAAAATGGCAGCTTGAGTTTTGAAAAGTTACATCACAAAACTGAGGGGAGCTCTTCTTTCCCTACAAAAATCTCTTTTCATTAGACAGGATGGAAAAAAAATAAAAGTAATTTTTAAACCACCTCAATTTTCTGCAACAGCTGCACAGCTCCCAAGTCAAAGGCTCCAGTCATCCTAGGATTTTTTTTTTTGTCCTTCAGGGAAAATAATCACTTGGAAGCCTCTCTCCATTTAGCACCCAAAGAAACTATTTAAAAAAAAAAATAAAGCAGATGCTTCATGTTGTTTTTCCTGAATAAAATGACACCTTTGGGCTAAGAGATGAGAACAACACAGCAGACACTGAACACTTTGCCACCTCTGTCCCCTCTCCCCAGGTGCCAGCACACATTCAACACACAGGGTGAAACGAGTTTTTTACCCTTAGCAAAGTGCTTTTGGGATTTAGGCAGAGGCTTGTTAAAGAAATGTGTTTAAAAAGAAACACTTCAGGTTATCTGGGTGTTAAATACAACCCAAGTGGAGAATTCAGAGGTAAAACCAATCCATTTTCACAGCCCAAAAAACCCTGTTGAAACTACAACAACCTCAAGCAAAGGTTCTGATGGAAACAATCTACAGGAGTCCAGAGTTTGTGAAACAACTTTCTCACACACCACCAGGCTGTAAAGTAACAAATATTCCTGTAACTACCATCCATTCCAGGGAGCTAAAAACCCCTGGAAAAGCTTTGCCACCTCTTTGCAAAGGAACAAAGGGAGCAGAGGAACACAGGATTTTTTTTTTTTTTGCTTGGTTTAAATATCGCTCCAAATACGTAACAAACAGTGTGTTTGGGCACAATTGTGTCACCAGAAAGATCCCCCCACACACAAACACGTATGTGCACATACACACACACGTGTGGCACATGAGCCACACTCCCAACCAACAGTTACACTTTACAGGATGACTCAGGGGATAATATTTCTTCACTCAACTGGAAAACACAATACAGCTGGATCCACATGTCAGCTACTGTTTTGTACATTCATTTTAATGCTCAGGAAAATATATATTTTTATTTTATTAAGTTTTGCTGCAAAACAAAGAAAACAAAAATGAAACCCCCTTTTTTAAATTTTTTTTCCCCCTCTCTCTCTCTCATCTCTTAATTATTAACTATTTATTTTCTTTACACTTTGATTGGAGTATTTAACACCTGCCTTTGGCATTATGGATAGAAAGCTCAGGAGTCCCTGAACACACAGTTGTGCCAAAAAAAAAAAAAAGGAAGAAGAGTGTCACTTAGAGGTTAGAAATATTTGTTGTAACAACATATTTTCTTCAATCAGTGTTCACTACTTTATCTCTAAGGCACATGCTCTGTCTTTAGGACCTTATTACATCCAGTTTGCCTCTGTTCTGGTGGAGCCCACCAGGTTCTGGTTCGGAGAGGACACTCTCAGGGCATCCCTCCCTACCCCTGGCAGGCAGCTGGGAGAGCTGGGATCTCCTCAGGGGAAGTGCAGCGTGTGCTCTGCCACTGCCTGCCAAGGGAAAAGGGGTGAGGAACCTCCAGCTCCAGCCTCTCCTCCCAGGGCAGTCCGAGGAAATCCACCCCGCAGGGCACTGGCCGCGGTGCAGTCCTGGAGCTGGATGCCAGTGGGAACATCTCCACGTGGAATTCTGTTCATCTCTGCTCCGAAAGGCTCTTCTGCCTCCAGCAGACAGGGCAGAGCTGTTTATGCAGGTGCCTGGGATGGAGGAGCAGCACAGGGGAGCCGCTCCGTGGCCTTGGGACACTGCGGCAGAGGGGCCACCTCCACCTGCAGCCGAGCGGCCCCAGCCCTGTGCTTCCCCCTCTTCCAGGAGGGCTTTGCAGGGAGCCAGACCCCTAAAACACAAACAGGAGGGGAGGAGAGGGGGGAGGCAGGGGCGCTTCGGGCGCATCCCTAGACGAAGATCTGGATCCTCTCCCGGATGGCCTGGCGGCAGATGGGGCACACGGTGAGCGCGGTGCTGCAGTCGGGGCAGGAGCCGTGGCCACACTGGAACACCAGCTTGATCTGGTCATCGATGCAGATGGGGCAGGTGATCCTCTCCTCCATCTGCCGGTAGCGGCTCTGCAGCTCCTCCATGAGCTTCCTCTGGTCCGTGGACTCCGAGCTGGGGCTGCACTCCACCTCCGTGCTGTCTGTGGGGCACCAGGGAGGGTTAGTCAGGGTGCCCCCCTCATCACACTCTGCCCCTGGCTCAGAGCAGGCTAAACCCTCCTCACTGAGCCTCATCCAGGGATTCCTCAAATCACAGCCTTGGGGGATGCTTTTCCAGACTGGCCAGTGCTGCTGCTTTCCTCCCTTCAGCTGCTCAGCTGGTTTGTGTGTGTGGGTTTGGGATGGTTTGCTGGGTTGTTTTTTGGGTTTTTTTTAAAGGAAACAAAATGATGACTGAGGTGTCTAAAGGTGGGCAGCTGGATTATGGAAACACTCAGAGCTGGGTGTGATGTTCTGCCACACCAGCCCAGGAATCTTTACAGTGTTCTCCCTGTTCACGTCTGGGATTCAAATTTCTGGTTAAGTCCTTCGGGGCACATGTGGTCAAACAAGAAGAAACCACTTGACATCACCTATCTTGACCTTTGCACATGTGAACTACACAAATAGGGTCACTTGGTCAGCTCTGTGAAATGAAAGAACCCCAAATGCCAGCTCAGCTAAACAGACTCCTCCTGGTTTCAGCTTAATTCAGCCCCACTGCTCATATTCTGCTCCTCAACCCTTGATTAGGGAGCTCTAAGGTGTCCCTTTCCTCAGCACTCTGGGACCAGCTGCACATCAGTGGTTCAAGGAGTGATTTCAAATCCACAAAGGTGACGCAGGTTTGGGGACAGGGAGCTTGTTAAAGGCAAGCACCGAGGACATCACTGACAGGGAAATCCAGCTGATATTTTTGGAGACCTTGATGTTCCTCCTCCAGCAAAAATCTGCATGCAAAAGTCTCATCTGGAACTAAGCTAAAGAGCCTTATTGAAACAATGCAGCTCAGGGATTCCTCAAGAGCTGGGTAATGCCAGCCCTGCACAGGCACTGTGGTTTCAGCCAAGGCAGAGGCAAGGCTTGCACAAAAAGCAATTTTTCCTTCCTCAGAAATTTTCACTGTTAAACCAACCACATGTGAAAACAGACTGGAGAGCCTGACATTTGTTTTCAATATACAAAATAAGCCAGACCCAGGCAAAGCTTCCCTAAATGTCCTGTCCTGTCTGTGCAGGTTGAGCTTGGCCTGTGACACCTGAGAGGATTTTCCTTTTTCCCTCTAAAGGTGGGCAGTGCAACAGGCACACACAAGCCCAAACAAATGAACTCTTTGTTACTCCACTGAAAATCATCAATGCTCCTCAAGCTCACCCTGTACAGGACCCCTCCCACAGCACTTAGAGCAGGAACAGCAAACATACCTTGTTTCAGTTTTTTGGTTATTGTCACTTGACATTTGATGCACTTCTTCATTCTCCTGGAGCATTCTAGCACAAATGACACAGGAAGAGATCACAGTTAAAGCCCCCTGATGTCAGAACAGAGAGGAAAGCAACAGACTCAAGAACATCAGCTTTGAGCAACCTGAGGCCTCCCTGGGTGATTAAGAGATTGTTTCTGGATGGAATGAGAGGTCACAACCTGCTTTTTGTGTCTTAGTCTCCTGGTTTCATCTTTCCTAGGCCAGCAGCAAACACAACACCTTTAAGTCTTCAGTGCTCTGTGCCACTGAACTGCTGCACCATGGACCCAAAGAGCTCTGGGGGAAAAGGAAGCAGCTCTGGCACACAAAAATTCCCAATTCCCTGTGGTCAGACTGTGAGTGCCTTGTGAGATAACAAACCTGCTGACATCCTGGAGCAGGCTGCCTTTAAAACAACTGAAATGCAAACAGCAGTGAAAGCCAGAGAAGAGGGAAATCCTTCTCAGGAGGTTTTTGATGGCTAAAGCACTGACAGCTAGAATGGAGGCACCTGCCTTTCCTTCTGAATTATGCAGGCATTTACAAGCACAAGTAAAGCTGCCTTAGGTCCCAATCAGCAGGTGGGCAGAACATTCTGTGCTTTTCACAGATAACTCTGGATGTCTTGCCTAAGCTGCTGAAATCATGCTGGGGTTGTTTCAGGACACAAACAGCACAATGGCTCTGTGTCTAAACAGAGCCTGATGTACAGGAGCCCAGCTAAGGAGGCTGGGTGGTGGAACAGGAAGGAAAAACGTTGAAAGAGGGAAAGAAACAGGGTGGACTCACCTTCACACACAATACTGTGCTGGCATGGGAAGAAGTGGATGAGCAAGGCCAGCTCTGAGCAGACCAGGCACTCTGTGGGCACTGCCACGCTGGACACGCTGAGGTTGGTCATGGTGTTGGGCGTGGTGTGCACACGGCGAAGGCTGCAGGTGATGGTGGAGCTCTCTGAAGAAACCTGCTGTTCCCTGAAACCAGGAACATCCCCAAATGTGAGCCACACGCTCCAGATCCTCCTCACAGCAGCTCTGCACTGACCCCTGGCAAACACTCCGTGATGCTCAGTGATAAACCTGTGATCCCTCACTTGCCCTATTGGGACCGACTCAGCTGGGATTCTGGCTAGTTCTACCTAAAAAGAAAAGAGCAAGGATGACTAATATTTACACAAGCTGAAAATGCCCTTTTGGAGGGCAGCAATAAGGTAGTGACAGTGCAGTCACCTGCTGAAACCAGCACGCTGTCCTGAGAAATGTCAGTCTGCAAGAAATTACATTCTTTAAGCAAAAAAACTCAATCCAACACATGCTCCACTGACAAAATTCCTGTGCAAGATGTTTGAAGGGACACATTTCACCTGGTTTTCACAGTGGACCAGAGGCATGGCCAATTACAGCACTGCTGTGTGGTTCCTCCTCCAGCATTTAACAGGACTGAGTCTGTGCCCTCAGACCAAACTCTGCTTTCATGTTTGCAAAGCCAAAATGCAAACAAATGTTTCTCAGAACCCGAGATGAAGCCATCTTTGACTGGCTATAACTCTGCCTTTGGTGTTTTCTCAGCTATTTCTCTTATCAGCTGAAAAACAAGCATTTCTCCAGCTCTGGAATAAATTCCGTGGGTTCTGGTGCCCACTCTTTTGCTGCACTTCCTCTCTGCTTAGCCTTTAAATGTCTGCAACTGCAGAATCAAATGAAAGTAAAACAGAACCCAGAATGACTCTGCAAAGTTGCTCTTGGCTTCAGTGGCCAGACTCCTCAGGTTGCCTCAGGGCCCTCTGTAAGTCAAGAGGCTGAGTCTGCACTGAGCAGCATTAATCTGCTTTTCCCAACACCTGGAGGTGTTGACAGAGCTGTGGGAGCACTCTGTGGTTTGCAAGGGAGTTACAGTGACTGGTTTGAGCACAGGGTTTACCTGAATTTCTGTGAGAAGTCTTTGACAATCTGCACAATCCTCCCATCTGTAATGAGGTCTAAAGGAGATTTTCCTCTGTGGTTTGCATAATTGATATCTGCTCCTGCTTGTGCTAAGTAACAGGCAATAGCAGTCCCGACATTCAGCTCTACATTTCCAAGAAAGCCAGAAGCCTGCAGCTAAAAGATGTTGAGAAACACACTTTTGTTAACACAAAAAGTTTCTGTTATGTGGACATGATCTGTATCAAATTCTAAACCAAGTCTTAAACCCTGTACTTACAACCTCAAAGTGCAACTTAGCACTTTTTGAAAACACAAAAAGATCCTTCTGATCATTTTAAAACAAATTTTAAAGAAAAATGATCCATGCTGGATTTTCCAGCACATGAAATTATCCTTATACTCTTGGCATGTCCTGCACTGATTCCTAGAACCAAGGTCTTTACATCCATGAACAGAGAACAACAGCACAGGGAAATCCAGTTCAGGCTTTGTAACAACTTTGTCTTTCTTTATCCTTCAGCCTGATCCACCTCACCTCTCACGCTCTGCTGTCCACCCGCAGATAACTGGGGTGGCTGTGGTTAGCTGTCCTCATATTTTCCATGCCATCAGACAGAAATGAATTGCTGTGGTCCTGGGGCATGAATTAAACCCAGGACTCTTGGCTCTGCAAGCGGATTCATGACCTTTCCCATGTCAGGAAAGAAGCACAATGCTAATAAAAATATCGGGGGAGACGGGATGAATTGTTGTCTGACTATGTCAAGTTTCATGCTATAAACTCAAGCATCCCCTCAGAGGACCTATTTGCTTTCCCACAAGCAGGAAGGTTCGTTCCTCTTTGTTTCTACACTCCCCATCTGGACTGGCTCGACACAGCTTCCCTGCCTTCCTTCACCATTCCAACAGCGGGCGTTCTCCTGCCCTTGGCGCTGGAATTTCTCCTGCTCCCAGCTCACCTTGGAAAGGAGGGAGGGCCCCATGTCCCCCTCACGCTTCTCCATGGCGAGGGCCATGAGCTGCTGGCGTTCCAGGGCGATGTGCATGGCCGTGTCCCCGTCCTCGTCCTCGGCGTTGACGTCGCTGCCCTCGCCCACCAGCAGCTGCACCATCCCCACGTGGCCCTGGATCACTGCCAGGTGCAGAGGGGTCTGGTTACGGTTGTTTTTGAGGTTCACATCACAGCGGCCCTGGAAGGGAGGAATTGCACCAGAGTGAGCTGCTGCTGCTGCCTTTGGCTGGGGAACACCTGGGGGTGCCTGCTGAGGTCCCGAGCCTCAAGCCTGTCTTCACCCAACATTTTCCAGCAGGCTCCAGTTCCAACCCACTTTGTTCTGGCCCAGACACCCTTCTCCTCTCTGCCAGTGCCAAAGGAAAACACCCCTGGGGATGCCAACCCTTCTTCTTCAGTCTGGCAAAGGATGCCAGCTCTTCAAAGAGACAGTGACCCACACTGGGAAACATGGGGGTTTGGGAGAGGGGCAGATGGGAGTGGGACAGATGGGAGCTTTTGTTCATGGTGGGTTTGTTTTGCTTTTTTTTCTTACCTCTTTGATGAGAATTTCTGCCACTTCCATGTGATTGTTGAGAGCAGCGAGGTGCAGGGCAGTGAAACCATCTTCCTTCTTGGAGTCAACCAGCTGCCGAGCTCTTGCCAGAATCTTCTTTATGGCTCTGGAGTGTGGGAGGTTTACAGAGATGGAAGAGTTATTTTATCAGAAAAAAGGCAATGCAGAAGAGCCAGGCCTCTGTCTCTTCTGCTCAGGAGTTATGAATGTTCATATTTTAATAGGCAGCACCACGAGCTGACATAGGTGATGCAGAGCAGCCCCTCTAACTCACAGATTGAATTACAAGAATACAACAAAAGCCCTCAGTTGTCATTTAATAAAGTAATAAAGGGTAAAGTCACACTGCTTTGGAAATAATGAGCAGATTTATCCTTGGAAGAGTTCCAGAGGCTCTCAGTTAGACGCAGTCTTTACTACAGACCTTCTCCTGTCCTTCCAAGTGTGAACTCAAACACTTAAGCAGACACATTTCCAAGCCAAGCTAGGGAGGTATGAGAGAGATGGGATGGGGAAAAACAGGCAGGAATTTCCTGTGAAGGCATGAAGGAGGGCAACAGCTCTACCCTGTCATATCTATTTTCCTCCCATCTCTCCAGAACTACATCTGCCACCTTCTCACTGCTGAGAAAAGCATGAGTGAAGATCTGCAAAAGCCATAAAAATGAAATAAAAAAAAGTCACTCACAGCTTGTTGCCTTTCAGAGCAGAATAGTGGAGCAGGTTGAAGCCTTGGCCATTCTGGACAGTGAAGTCTATGTTGGGTACTTCAGTGAGGATCTCAATGACAACTTTGTAATCCAGAGTGATGGCATAATGCAGGGGGGTGTCTCCCTGGGAATCCTGCACAGGGACACCCGAGCAGAACACAGGTTACCTACCTCAGGAAGCCAAGGGAAAGCACCTAAAGCTGCTGACACTCCCAACTAGCTTTGAGATGCTGACTCAGCACAGTCCAGCCCCAGCACCACACAAGCACAGCCTAAAAATGGGCTGGGTCCAAGTCAGCATCACTGCCTGTCTTCAAAGTGTCACCACTCCTCACTGCTGGCAGCAGGAGTGTTGAACAACACCCATGAACAGCAGGTCAGCTCCCACTGGGAGCCTGAGTGCAGCACAGAGACTGCTCCTGGACTGAGCTGGGCAGACCCAAACCTGGAATTTCAGAGCACTGAAGTTTGAAGGAATACTTCCCGTGCAAGGCACAGCACTCCATTTTAGGAGAATGACTTTCAAACCCCACAAAGCAACAAGTGGTTTAAACACACACAAAGAAACACCTCCCCACCTCAAAAAAAACCCACCTCACAAGCAAAAAACCCCCCAAAACCCAAACACCCCTCTCCCCCAAACTCACTGGGAGGTTGACATCACAGTTGAGCTCACAGAGGGCCCTCACCACCTCGGTGAATCCCTGGCTCACAGCCACGTACAGCGCCGTGCACTTGGCATTGTTCAACAGGTCTGCACTGGCTCCTTTGCCAATGAGCACACGGGCAACCTCAGCCTGGTTTCTGGTTTAAAAGCAAGGAGTAAAACAGATCAGAGCTGATCCCTGAAAGGCAACAGAGCTTCTTGTGTTTTGTATCCTCGCGACTTCATCCCACTTCTTGTTAGTGTTAACCCCCCGCCCCCAACAAACCTTCCCAATTTGTGCTCTAGAATCTGCTCCCTCTGTTCTAAACCAACAGGAATTTCCCACTTCTATTGATGAATTCTTCTCTGGCAACAGGCAAAACAATTAAAAATTCCATCTTGCTCTGGAAAACACGTGCACTTACAAAAACCAACCAAACTGATCTCAAATCAATCACACCACCTCTCCCCCAACCAAAAATCTAATCACCAAAACCTCTTGGTCTGATTCACCCCAAAATTCCCAGCATGGAAACCTGGCTGTGGAAAATAAAGGAGTGTGCTAAGAAATGCTCCTGGGGGCTGAAGGTCAAAGGCCAATTTCTAATACAGGGTAAAATCAGAGAAAAGCCTCCACCAGCCACACATCCTTCCCACAGACTGTCCATTTATATCCAGAACATAAATTCTGCAGCCCTTTTGATCTTGCACAGAGACAGGAAGAAGTCAGGTATCCTACCCAAAAGCTGCGTAGTGCAGCGCCGTGTCCCCGTCGTCGTCCCTCAGGTTGACACTGGCATGTGCCTGCAGCAAAGCCTTCACCACCTCCAGGTGCCCCTGGTAGGAGGCAATTTGCAGGGCAGTTCTGCCCTGGTTCTTGGCATCCACCTGTGGGAAGGGCAGAGGCACAGCAGATGAGGAACGACCTTGTGCCGGAGCGGGACGGGAGCAGCGGCTGCGGAACAGCTGCAGGCTCCGAACTGCCAGGCAGGATTTGTGTCCCTCTGGCTCCACTTCCCACACACCAACTCCACACTGACCTTGTCCCACAATGTTTCTGAAAGGGAAGGGGACAGCACATCTAGGCAAGAGGGGAGAAGTGACAGAACAGAGAGCTGGGAGCCAGGGCTTTAATTGCAGCTCTCTTGCCAAATCACTCTGTGCCTGTGAGCACAACACTTCTGGACACCTCTGCCAACAGTTCCTTTCCCAATAGGAAAATGCGTGAGGAAATCAAATTAGCTTTGCATAAGGCTCTGAAGATGCCAAGTCCCCCATTGTTCTGTGCTGCTGCAGGTACTTCACTGGGTGAAAAGGCTGGAGGGGATATCACAGAGCTCAAGTGCTGCAGTGAGATTTGTTGAGAATTAAAGAGACTGAAGAGCAAGGAGAGGCTGTGTGAAAGGCAAGGAAAAAAAAGGGAAAAGCAGCTACTGAAAGCAGTGGGAGGCTAAGGAGAGGAGATGAAGGAGCTACAAAGGCTCAGCAGACTGGCAGGGGGAGCAAGTTAATGAACAAGTTGGTTTTTTTTTCCCTGCAGCTCGTTCTATGCAGCAGCCAGAGCAGGACAGGCAGGACTTCCCTTGGAACACCCAAATGATGGGAGAGTCATTCAGACAAGGAAGCCACTGTGCCCTTCTTCCATTTGCACAAGACAGACAATGCTGATAAGCTGGAGAGGCCTTGGCAAGCAATTCCAACCTGCACTAAGTGAGCCTCAAATCCAGCCCCCTCTTGCTGGGTATAACACTCTAAGAGAAATAACTAATTTGTTAATATGAGTATCAGAAAGGAAATAGGAATCTAAAAAAAGTAACTAATCATATAATGGATTCCTTACTCCTGGCACTTTCTTATCTGGGATCAATTGGACAACTGCAGGAGTTTGTCTGTTCTTCCCATCTCCAGAAGCCCCATTAACTTTGTAAATAAAGAACTATAATAAATACCAGACAACTAACCACCAAATCAGCTTCACAGGGGTTCCTTCACAATTGATCCTACTTTTGGTGGTTCACACATCCAGCTGCTCCCTCCAGCCATACAGGCACAGCCTCAACAAAACTTCTTTTTGTTACCAGCGGTTTCCAAGGACACTGCTGAAATACTTTGTTCTCCGGTGGTTCTTTTTTTTTAATCTGTTTATAAAGCCTGAACCCCTCCCTGAAGGAGCGTGAAAGAGCAAGAGATTTCAGGAGACGTGATCCTAAGTTTGGCACTCTGCAAGCACAGAAATTGTTCAGCAACAAGTCAAGCCCAGTTCTCTGCTCCAGTCAGACATGAGATAAGGCACTGCACAGATCTGGGCAGCTTTTCCCTTTCCTGATTCCAACAATATGATTTTGCAAGGTCATCTAAGGACAGACACAGCCAGACACAGCCCATGGCTTCCTTTTCCAACAGATACTTGGGCATCTCCTCCTGTTTTCATATAGATAAACCCCTCTCCCCCTCATTCTGCAGGTGCAGTGTCCACACAGAAAATCTGGCAAAAGTCAGCTTTGTAAATGTGCTATAAGGACTTAACTCTAGTTCAGATTTAATGCCACAAACTAGAGGCACAAAATACACACATTTAACCCTAAATTGAAGCAAAATAATGTTCCAGCTCTTAGGAGATATTAATAGGTCTGAAAAATCTATCACTTTTCTCCCATCCTCTTCCCCAGTGGACCACACAATTTTATGACAGCATCTTTAGGAAGAGCAACAAAAAATAGCCATTCAGGATGTGTCCAGAACTTGCCTTGTCCGGGTATTTCTGCAGGAGCTCCCGGACCTTGGCTGTGTTGTTGAGGGCTGCACAAATGACCAGGCACCCAGCGTGCTCTGACTCTGTCTTCTGGGACAGCAGCTTCTCCAGAACAGTCACCAAAGTACCTGAATGAGGAACAGAAAGGACCTGTAACTACACAACTCTGGGTAGTTACAGTTCTCAGATAGGGCAAAGTGAAAAAGTCTGGGCTCCTATCAAGTTGTCCCTGAAGTCTATCTTGAGCAAATAGTTTAAGATCCATCTACAAAGCAAAACAAAAAAACCCCTGGCAAGTCTGTCCTCTCTCCCACATGATCCTGACATCTAAAGGAAACAAGTATGGTGAGACCACACAAAAAATTTATGGGCAGATGTGCAAAACAGACAAAAACCCCTCTCCACATCATGTGACCCCAAATTCAACTTCAGTGGGGATTGGGCAAAATAATTATTGATTTCACAATACATCCCCCACACGGTCCTGGGACTATTTCACAAGCCTCCAAGGATTAGTATCCTAGTACAGGAAGCAGGATGGACCAGGAAATTGAGACAGAACAAGGCAAATAGTGAACCTAGGGCAGGGTTGTGGTCAGCATTTCCAAGTCCTAAATTCTGTATTTTCCTCTTAAGACCAGCTTTGTTTGCCCAGTAAGGCACAGCTGGGTCTTGGAGCTCTTCCAGGGAAGAACAGCTGGAGTTTAACACCATCTAAAGAGCTGCAGCAAAGAGTTCCCAGTCCCTGAAGGGTCAGACATCTCTCTCACTCTTTGACTCCTTTGCACTCTCTGTGGTCATGAGGTTGGCCTCCTCCTCCCTCTGGTAGGCTGTCAGGCAGGCAGGGTTGAAGGTCCAGGACTGCCCTCCCACCGACACGCGCAGATCTCCGTCCCCGTAGACCTTGATCACCTTCCCGATGTGCCCCAGGGTCTGCAAGGAAAGAGAAGGTGGTTCCTCAAAGGTCTCAGCCCCAAAGCAATGTTTCTAAGAGGGCTTCCCAAGCTGCAGCTCTGCTGTGTGAAGAGAAGTGACACCCTCGCAGGCAGCTCCCACTTCAAGGGCACCAGAGGGTTCTCACCAGTTTCCCTCTTACTGGTTTTACACAGAAGGCTTTCCCAGACACCTTATAAATGTCTGGGGAAGAAGGTGGTGAAACAACAAAATGAGGTTTTAAGAACACAGAGAACTGATCAAACTGGGACTAGGAAAGGTTTCCTCTGGTTGTTTAATTAACCTGTATTCCACTTTTTGGCCACACTGGTCTCATCAGACCATTCTTCCACTTGGACACTTCCCTGCCTCATTCCAGAGAATTAGGGAGGGTGTAAGAGGACTTGTTTACTTTGGTCAGTGAAACCTCTTATCTGAGCTGGTGGCAGCCAAACCCTTGGTCAGATTTCCCCTTTCCCTGTTTGCTTTGGGTGCTGCCACACGACTGTGTCACCAGGAGTCCACAGCAGGAGGGAACAGGGACTTTGCAGGGCCCCAGCAAGGCCTGAGCACTCACTGACCAGCAGGAGTGTCTGGGGGTGGGCAATGCAAGCCCATCACTGTGACTAATTGCTTGGGCAAACTCCTGGAGCTGCTGTAAACTCACAGGGGCCATCTCATCTGTCCACTCCCCGTGGCCAGGCTGGAACCGCTTCACTGTCTCCATATCATCGATCACTCGGACCACATCACCAACCCAGAAGGTGTTGAGCTACAAGAAAAGGAAAGACATAAGCTTTGGGGGGATGAAGCTACACAAAAAAACCCCAAAAAAACAACACCAGAAACCCAACCAAAAAAGACACCCATTGACTCAGAAAACACCCACTGACTCAGAAAACAAGGCATTACAAACCATTAGGACAACTACCCAGAAAGCTGTAATCACTGCACTGCCAAAGAAACACAGTCCAAGGGCTGGGGTAACTCTCTTTTAAGCCAAGTGCACATTTAAGTAGGGAAATAATTTGCAACAGACAGTTTTCTAACTTTTTGTTCTTCTTCAAGACATTTATAATTAATGCCAGTGTAAAAGCATGGGGCTTTCCTTGGTTCATCTCCTCACTACACCTGACCTGGCACTGGAGATTTTAATTCACTTTAATAAGGAAGCTAAATCTGTTTTTCATTTAAAACAGAAAAGAGAAACCACAGTTTATCTGTTCTGGTAATAAGCCAGATGCTCCCTCTGCTCACTGAGCTAAGAAGGGAGCACTGTCAAAACACACTTTTCAAAGCAGACTAGTTCTGTGCAAAACAGTCTGACATTGCATTTTCCCTTAATTTTGGGAGTTTTTAGCATTGTGACCTTGTTCAGGTCTTTCAGAATTTTGTGGTCTTCCAGCAGCTCCTTCTATATCTAATTATCTCTGTTCCTAATCATCTACATTTCCAACCTCTGGGGAAGGCCAGAGTTATGATCTCTAGAAACTCAGACACAGAATTAGAAGAGCTGGATTAAAGACTCAGGTTGTCCAGAAGAATCAAAGAGAAGTGAGACAAAGGTGCAGAAAGGAGAATAACACGGAGTAACAGGGACAAGGAAGAAGACAAAATCAAATGGCATTTATGTGGAAAAAGGTTGAAAGGCAGTCTGCAGTAGGATGAGCTAACTGTAGGTAAACTGTCATATCAAAGAAGCTGGAATTAAGAAATGGAATTTACCTGAAGAAATTACATTTGAAATGCAGAACTTCATCAAACTGGCCAGCCCAGCAGCCCAACTCCCACTGCCTGCAACCATCTGCCTGAGCTCTGATGGGCTGCAGGGAGTTCTGCCCAAAGCCACTGTGTTTGGCACAGCAGGGCATTCCTTCAGCACTTGCTTGTGCCACATCATGTCCTAACACAGCAGGGTAAAGGACAGCTCTTCCCTGCAGCATTCCCAGCTCTGGCTGAGCCCAGCACGTACCTTGGTCAGGGCTCCAGGATGGAAAGTCCAGCGGGTTTCGCTGTTGAACTGCACCCTCACGTCCCCTCTGTCCGTGATCCTGTGCACAGTCCCTGTCTGGCCAATGAACTTTTGATAGGGGGGAAAAAAAAGTAGGGGAAAGCCCCTAAATAAATCACATTGCTTCATAGTGGGGAAAGCAGGCATAGGCAGCTAAATTACCCAGCATTTCCAATCCACAGACTAACAGTGTTCCCAAACCTGCTTCATGTGACATGCAGCCATTGTCTACAAAAAGCAGGGAAAGGCTCCTTAAGAAGCTCCTTTAAAGTAGCAGCATACTGGGGAAGGAGGGTGGTAGGAATNGCAGCCATTGTTTGCCTACAAAAAGCAGGGAAAGACTCCTTAAGAAGCTCCTTTAAAGTAGCAGCATACTGGGGAAGGAGGGTGGTAGGAATACAAAGTGCAAAAAATCCTGGAAAATGCAGCACAAGTTGTCCTCTTTCTGAATAACAAAGGTGGGCAGAGACTACAACAATTGTTCTGCATTATAATACCAGCAAAGCACACTCTGAGAGGGGGAAAAAGGGCCATGGTGGAGGAGACAAAAAAAAAGGATAGTTGTGTAGTGCAGTGTTCTAGAACTGTTGGTTCTGGTAGGTCCTGAGGACCAATTTCTGAAATGACAGGAAGTTACTGTTTAACACCTCTTAAAAAATCTTTGTTTAATATCCCTCTCTACACCTGCATTCACCAACAACAGGAATTCAGGAGCACAGAGGTTTTAACAACCAACAGACACCGGGAGCCACGCAGCAACATTCAAAAACTACAGCTTTGGGGAATGAAGCCTTAGCTGGAATAAAAAATTCCTGGCTCTACTGGCAGCTTTCTTAAAGTTCCTGCCAGAGGATGCCAAGTCCCTGCCTGCCAGGCTGGAAAAAAAATAAAAAAGGAGGCTGATGCTCAGTTAACAGATTTCCACATTGGAACCAAAATGACACAGCTTGTCTTGACATTTTAAAGTCTGCTTTCAAAAAGTCTGCTCACCTACAGGGCAGGTTGGGCCAGGATGCATATATAAAGTGTCTTTTATAATTTTATAGCACTACTTCATGCTGTTCTACAGTAATAGGTGTCACTTCTATCTTTACTTCCTCTACTATTTGGGGTTTTTGAGACAACAGGTGACAGCAGAGTGAGAGCTCTTCAATTTAAAGACAAGACACCAGGCTAAGCTCCAAGAATATCATATGGGCTGAGAAATTTTAGCCCTGGCCAGGGATAGAGCCCACTGTTGACAAAACACATAACTTTCATTAGCAGTAATGCAGAACACAAAAGAAGCCAAACAATGAAAGGATCCAGAACCCCAAAGAAAAGGTCCATGGCTCATTTAAAAACAGAAAAAACAGCCATTGTTTTTTTTTGCTTCCAAGACTTCTGAGCAACTCTTGTGCAGGGCTCCACAAGGCAACTGTCACATAAATCTGAGCCTAAAAATAAACCTGACTCCAGCGTCCTATCACTAAAAAAATCTGTATTTGGGATTCAGTTAACTCAGTATAAATTCAGGAGATACCATGTTACACAAAGATGTTCTGGCAACTTCCTAACCAGTGCCTATTTGTGCAGTCTGAGACAGTGACTGATACTTTACCCAGAGGAGTAACCAGCCTCATACCTCAGCCATTTTGGGGTTCCAGCCTCCATGGCCCTCCTGCATCTCCCTCAGGATGTCGATGTCCAGCAGGCACTTCACCTTGTCCCCGTGCTGGAATGGGTGTCTGTCTGTGCTCTCCTTCCTCTGCAGCTCAGCTGGCTTTCCTAAGGAGAATAACACCACCCACAGCCATGCAGGATGCAGAAACACACTTTGTGCCTCACTCTGTAACATGGGCTGCAAATTAACATTAACTGGGGTGGAATGGTGCGAAACACCCCCTTTCTATTTGGGGTATGCCCTACACACTAGGTAGAGAAATCAAGAGGATTCAGCCTCTAATTCTATGAATTAAACATGAGGCAGCTCTAACAAGACACATTCTGTCCCTTCCCAGAGCAGGGAATGCCTTTGAAGGACGCCTCTCATGTCATGGCAGACATCAGGAGCTGTTCTTAGCAGTGCAGTCACCCACAACTGTTGTTCAGCAGACACACCCACCCAGTGCCCAAAATAAGTTCTCTTCCACAGGCAGCCACATAACTGGCTTTGAGGAGTGCCTTCCCCTCCTACCCTTCCCGTGCAGAGAGAGGCTGTACCACTGGAATGAACTCCCCATCCAAGCCTTCCCTTCCCCTCATGCTCTTGCCAAGCTGCTCAGGGAGAGGAAAGAATGGGAAAGGCCTGATTCTGCTCCTGCAAACACAGGAACAGATCCCTCTGTTTTCTTTCAGGGGAGCAAAAGGTGGACCCTGCACCCCATTAAAATAAACACAGCTAAGTTATGCATTGGTAAAGAAAAGCTGCAAGTCCAAAAGCACCAATAGTTTCCTCGGTTTCATTAGAGTTAAAAGTGAATTGCAGCAAGTTGCCAATATAGACATCACCTTTTCTCATCACTTTTTCTAATCTCTCTGCTGGGCAAGTATCTGGCAGCTCCATTCTCAGAAATCTCCCTTTGGTTACGCTCCCCTTCAACACACCTTTGGGCCCACCAGAACAACGATATTTGCTCTGTAAAAGCGTGGTGAACACCAGCTGAACCACTGCCTGTCTGAAGAATGAAAAACTGTCAGTCAACAGAACTGACACTGGGTTGGATTCTCTGTAAGAGTGGCAGTTTCCTGCATTTCCAGCAGGGAGTTG
Organism: Pachyramphus minor; assembly: GCA_013397135.1. Classification (NCBI taxonomy): domain Eukaryota; kingdom Metazoa; phylum Chordata; class Aves; order Passeriformes; family Tyrannidae; genus Pachyramphus; species Pachyramphus minor. Next base: position 582,861 of record VYXB01006186.1, read on the forward strand.
CCTTGGCAGAAGGTCCCTCTCTGGGACGTAGCTGTGGGCACCTCAAGGTTTTACCACAGTCTCAGCACTATTTCATTAACCACTCAGAAGTCAAAGCAGTATGATCACACAGGAGCCACTTCTCTGCCATGGCACACATTACGTAGGAACTTCATGAAAGCACCTGCTGGTTTTCTGCCTTCCAAGCAACATCGCTTTAGTGTCACCGAACAGCACCGTGCATCTGAATTTCTCAGCAGGTGACCTGGCTCTACACACCTAATTTCGGGAGATGCTCCTTGTAGTAGAAGCCCCCAGAAGCCTCTACAGTGCATTTCAGGTCCACTTTGCCCTTGTGCCCCACCCTGTAGACGTTTGTGGTTCCATCAGACCACGTCACACTGGCCACACTGCGCCCGGTCTCCACATCCCAGCCGCGGATATCGACCACACGGCCAGTTTTACCTTCGCCACCTGAGGGGGAAAAGTGAAAAAATCAGGAAAATTAAATCATGACACAACTCAGTTCGGCCAGCTAGGAGTGTAGTTAAACTCACTGAAAGCCAGCCAGCCATCTACTTTGGAATACAGATGTGGAAAAGCTGAATTCTGTGTAGAATTCCTCCTGGTGTGCACGGCCTAGTTAGGGAACGCACAGTGTCATGGCACCACACTGTGGCAAGACAAAAAACAGTGCTATAAAAGCCACCCAAGATCTTTAATTTCTCCCCAACACCAGCCAGGTGGAAGAGCATCAAATAAAGTTTGTTCTGGTGCTTCTCTTCACCTGCCCAAGCAAGGAGCAGTACACTGGAAAAACCCAGAACAGGAGGATATGTGTGTGGAGATAAATCGGGCTGGGCATAATGGACATGTTCTCATTCAAGAGACAACAGTCTATCAACACTGAAGCTCATGAAGGCAGTCAGAGTTTGCACATTCCCAACCCAACTCTGCTGCCAAGTCACTGGGGTAAGTCCCAAATGGGGACAGCAACATCTGTCTGTCTGAGTGGACAAAGAGCTTCTAATTGCCTGCAAAGTCTTGACATTTAACAGCCTAAAGGAGTTTAATTCCTCATATAACTGCACATCTGACTAAAAAGCACAATAAAAAGGCTTTAGTGTCAGTTCTATCAATGAAAGAGGACCAAACAGCTGTGAGTGGGGGCAGCTCCACCAAAACCAAGGCAGTGCTCACCAGAGACCACCTGAGGGGTTGGATTTAGGGTTCTTCCCACTGGTCTTGCTCATGTAACTGGCTTGAGGTCACCACCATCGTAAGCAACACGAGTCTCAGACATGTAAATGTCGATCTGATCTCAACAGGATGGATAAGCTGTATTGAGCATAAGCTGCTTTTGCTCTCAGACCCTGCAAGCATCCATGTCCTCCACTGAACCCAGGGCTGCAATAAATGGCAGAGTCAACTGCGGAAACCTTTGAACTTCTGACTTAATTCTTAAGGGACAAAAGGAGCTGTAAACATTACAGTGTGAACGGGGCTCTGGAATAGGAATGGACAGTACAGCTTCCTTAAGCCTGCAGCACTAACAGAAATTGCTATCAGTGAATTAAGCACAGTCATTACACCCAAGAACAGCTCTAAAAAAGGCATTTTTGTCCCTCTGCATTTTCAGCCTGAAGTTACAAATCCTACTGAAAGCAGAAACCATCTTCCAGTAACCACAGCAAACAGTTCATTAATGTTCCATGTGAAACCATCCTTACAGAGCATTTCTCCTCACTGTTCTTAAAAGTGTCCAAATAAAGGTATTCCACAGAGCTCCAGAGCAGAAAGGAGTACTGTACACAAAGCCAGACAACCCTTATTCCCACTGTAAATGAAAGCTTTTTCAGGAAAAGGTGGGTCTTTGTTTATCATGGTGTACATTTATAGTTCTACACAAGAACTTGCAGGGTGGTTCCCAGGAGTTTTCACATCTGTGAAACAGGAGCAGCAAAACTTCCCTCCCACACTCTCAATAGATGCATATGGTTTATGTCACAGATATGTGACAAAAAAACAATACAAGAAAACAAGGAATGTTTAATACTCTGAAGAACAGCAACCTGCATCCTCCGAGCAGCTCCCCAGAAGCTGCTGCTCAGCACATGCACTTTCAACTAGCCATTTGCCAAAAGGGAAAAATAAAATTTTATATAATTTATATTTTAAAAAAAAAAAAAAATCAAATGGTATTTTACAGGACATCCCAAAAGCAACTTACCATCCTGGTTACCCCACTCCCAGTCGGGGCCACGGACCACTTTAGCTCCCTGGAAAGTCCCTTTTAAGGTGATGCGAGTCAAATTCTGCCGAGGACTCACCAGGACTCTGGAAAAACACAGTGAGAGAAAACAAATGAATTTATTGTTATTCTTGACACCGTACAAAGCTCTGATCCAACAGAGGTCTGTCACAGAAGGACTGTCCCCTATCTTAAGGAGACGCTTATGGACTTTACTGGGGTGCCCAGAGCATTGATGTTTTGGGCAGTCACAGGGAGTTCAGCACATCCCATACCCTAAACTGCACAGCACAGTTCACCTGCTGAAAAGCAGAGCAGCTCACACCAGCAGTGTAGTGGCTACACCATTCCCAGGATCTCCCAGCCCTGTCCATGTGCCCTGCACTCCACATCCCAGGCACACACCTCAATCCAGCTCAAGGAAAAAGGAAAGGTACCTACGTGATAGTGAACAGGGGGTCTGATGTCCTGTTAAAGCAGCTTCCAATTCCCATAGTGCCACAGCAGCCTCTCTGCTGGCTCTGTGTGTGCTGTGCCCACTCTGCTCCCCAGCAGAAAGCCTCCTCATGAGTTACCAAGCCACCCAAATCCTCAGGGAGCTGTTTGGGCTGCTCACCCGGGGTACAATCCACTTTTCAAGGGGACTGCAAAGGTGCCCCAATCCATAGTCCCGGAGAGCCTGACAGGCTCTTGGCAACTCCCAGACCAGGCAGAGCAAACCAAGTTCAGCAGCTGTTCCACAGGGCAAGGGGAGGGGAAGCTTACTGGGGGTAGGGCTGACCTCAGAACACTGTATTTATTTTCCATTTAATACCTACAGAGAGACGGTGGAGACTCAGAAGGATAAAAAGCTTATGCCTGAACTTACTGTTTACTTATCCACCAAATGCTTAAGTCTTTTACCTTTCTTAACCTGCTGACACATCTCCCACCTGTGGTTTACAACCTCATGTGTTTAAAAAGAGGAAGAGATTATCTACACGGGCTCTTATAATCATGGAGTGTTCATTGTTCAGACTGCAGCTCAAGGGGAGGAAGAGGAAGACCCTTTATTTGGATGGTTGGGATTTTGCCTGGTTTAAGCACCAGCAAGGCTGGATGTTGTTATCAAAGAAGATCATGAGAGTGGGATAGGAAAAAGCTCAGCTAAAAAGAGACACTAATCAGCATTCATTTTACTGCTCTGTGTCAGACACTAGAGACTGGCTTCAAAAACCAGCATGGATTTGGGCACTGTGTCTGAAACAGCTCAGCTACAACACTGTTTTCACTGTATTTTGTTGAATGTTTTTCTAACAATTCATCAAAGATCTCTCAGTCAAGCCCTGACTGAGTGATAAAAATATACTTCTCTCCTGCAAGCCCTACTCTCTCAAGGGAGCTTTCAATGCAAAGATCTTCAGTGATAGTAAAATAAAGCACTGAGCTAAGCTTAAGCAAGATGTTTAAAGAGCAAAACAACCACGACTCATTCTATTCCTAGCAGAAGTTCCCTTTTGGTGTAGTCACACAACAGCAGTCATTTCCCATCTCAATAGCTCTCACATTAACCTGGCCAGCAAAGTGAAATTTGTGGCTGAGGACCAAGAAAACAAAGCCAACCACTTCAGATAGGAAGAAAAATGTTAAGAAACTCCACCTCTTGCTGGAGACAACCCACCAGAAAACCTTCCTTCCTTCCCCAGCCTCCCAAAAAACAACAGTCCTGCCCTGAATCACCCTGCTGACCAGCACCCAGGAGCGATGCAAGAACCTGATGTCCTGAGTCAATGTGCCTCAGGTTTTAATCTAATTCAACATGTTTTGCTCTCAACACTGGGTAACAACAGAAGTTATTCATGTGATGCTAAAATACCCTTGGGATAAATTTAATCACTGTGATACTGCCTTTAATAACAATGTTAATTATGACAGGCAAAGTCTGCAGCCATTTCTGCCCTAAAAATTCCAGTGATATTAAATTACTGTAGAGTCCAGAAAACACTTGGGAACATGTACTGTACAGAATGAAGTTATGTCTCTCTCCAGCAGGCTGGGAACCACTCCCTGGGGATATTCTGCCTGTGCTCAAGTTTCACTGAGGTGCTTACACAGCTTTTCACATCCCTGGGAGCTCTGCTCCACACAGCTCCAACAGCAGCATCACCCTGACTTTGTAGACACCCAGAAAGGCAGCAAGCCATAAATACCACATTCATCTCTTCAGAAAGGCACAGCTGTAAACTAGACTTTCAGCTCATGGTAGATACAAACCCCTCACAGGATGTACAAAGATCTGCACAGGGTAACTCAAGAAAAGCAGCACAAAGACCTTGCAGAAACTACAGATAAAACTGACCTCGATGCAAGGAATTCTAGATTCCCTAATCCCCCCCCAGCAAAGCTTTTCCTGAAGCACTTCCAGCAGAGGATAAAGGCAGGCAATTCTGACAGATGGCAGGGGCTGCTGGCTGCTCAAGCATGAACCAGACTAAGACAAGGGCGCTGGTGAGGGATCAGGATCACGGAAACCTATTTCAGGAGCTGTCTTTACAAAGATTTTTTCCTTTTCAATCCTGTCCTTCCTTGACAAGGCACAGTTCTTCACAAAACAAGCTGTATCTTTCTAACTCAGGTCTGGGTTGGGCTAAAAGCTCAGTGTTTTGGGGTGACCTCCAAAGCTTAGATCAGACTCCAGGTTTCAGACCAAGGCTATTAAACATGGACTAAAAGGGGGGCAGGGGTGTGTGTGCACCTAAAGCTCAGCACTGCCCTGCAGGCAGAAGGTTTCCACAACTGTGCTCTCAGAGGTGTTTATACACAGCCTTTAGTGGCACAATATTGTGCTGAGAAGATACAGAAGCACCCCTGAGCACATGAAGTGAAATGTCTCATCCTTTAAACATGGCTATTAGTTCAAAACACAGACTAAGGATGTTTTAGTGAAGGTTTCTCTTGCTTACAGTTTGGATCATGTAATTCCAGAAAAGATAAAGATAAAATATGTCATTAAAATGCAACCCCTGCTCTACAAATCAAACAGAATATTCCAAAATAAACAAGGGAAGCCCTAATGTGGGGATATGCAATGGTGCTCTGCAGTGCACATGGCTTTTTTTAAGGAAGCAGAGTTTGGTATTTTATCTGCCAAATTATAGTGGTTTTTAAAGTAAAATTATATTAATTCATTGATGGAACAAATTAATAAGTAATTTGATATTAAGAAATGAATTTTTTTACAGCTTAGGGAAAAAACACATCATCACAAGAAGAGGCAGGTTTGATTCAACAGCCACCAAAATTTCTGAGACTGACAGCTTAAACTGCCATTGCAGAAATAACACATGTTGAAGGGGTTACTATGTAAATAAACCTGCATCCCCTTTATTGGTCAGTAATCAAACACCCAGCAGTTGTCCCTCAGCTGCTGGATTAGTCCAGGCTCACAGTCCAAGCAGCCCCAGATGGAAGGCTGGATTATTAAAGCTGCCTTGAATGGGTCTGCACTGCACAGGCAAATCCAAACCAGTGCATGCACTTGTTCCTGTATCTGATTTCCAAATCCAGCTGGTAACCAGACTAGACAGAGCTGGTTTAAGAATTAGGGCTGAAAATAACTGCAATCTCTGTTTTGACTACAGGATAAAACACAATGTGAGAAAATACTTGTATTTCTTATGCTTGATTACACAGAATATTTCTCTGTGTGGTTTGCTGGCTCCTCCAACTCCATTGTTGGCCAGGGGAGAAAACAAGACTTGTGAAAAATTGTTGTGATTTATTGGTGAGTGAAGCCTAGAAAATAGTCTGGGTAAAACATCCCCTACTGAAATTCAGCTCAGCCCTATCCCTGAGCAGGTGATCCATGCAAAATTCCAGTGCTGCTTTTGCACTAGGATATAATAACACTAATATTTTGCATGAGAGGTAGATTATCTCAGGCTTGATTATTTGCAGAATCACCAGAGCATGCCTGACTACTGCAGCCCTAAAATAAACCTGATGAGTTTTGCTTTGCTGCCCTGCTTACAGACACTGATTTATCTTCCAATTACCAAGCACATATTCAGCAAATGGATACACAACTGAATAAAAGCTCTTCAGTAAAACTGAAGCTGTTCATCCTTCTAAGCCAAGGATGAGAGCCTCTCCCACAACAGCCACAGAACTCAAACCAAAAAAGACCAATAAAATATAAAAACAACTGGAAGAGGTCAGGAAGAGATTACCTCTAATAGCAAAATTAAAAAAAAAACCACAACAGTACTTCCTGCCACCAGAGGTTCAAACTCAGGTCATTTTAAGACCTGAAATAGCCTTCAGGTAAAGGAGTCTTCAAAGCCTCTTTAGAAAACCGACTGGGAACCCTCTGCAGCGTCTGTCTGGGGTTAAATCCTCCTAAATCCCAGGATTAGTGACCTGCTACAAGGAGCAACGTGTTGGCCTTGAGGGACTGGAAACTCCCAGCTCCTCATCTCTGGTTCAAGAAAGAGTTGATGTGACAGCTCCATCCCACAGTCCTACATTTGATCTCACCAGTGGCAACCCAAGGACTGTGTAAGCAATCCCAACTTCATCACTCAAATCCAAGAGTACAGGATGCTGTCAAACTTGTTGGGTTGCCTCTCCATCCACTCCCCTACAGCTTCCCGACTAATTAACACTCCAGAGGGCTCATCACAGCACTTTGCCTGGGTCCTGAGAGCAACACACTCCTGAGACTCCTCTTGAAGAACCAAAGGATCCCCATTCCCTGCCAGAGAAAGGAGGAGGGACAATCTTGGTCTCTAAAAGAGACTCACCCTGCATTTCACAGCCACTCAGCAACAAAACCCAAATCCACACAGCATTTACCGTGTCTTTTTAAACACAGAGATTTTGGGGGGCCTTAGGGAACTGCCAAAGGTTTTATCTTCTACTTTATTTAGCAAAAAAAAATAAAAAAAAAAAGACAGATGAGTCCTCTAAGCAAAAGTACAGTGAGTCATGAGCCATGCAATTCCTGTTCTTCGAAAAGGATGGTGCACTGCCTGAGGCAGTGTCTGTACAGCTCAGACCTCACTTATTCCAAAGAAATCCTTTCTATGGCATTGTTCAAAGGTGATCCAGGCCCTTTGTTTCACTTATTTTTATTTCTTGTATCAGGACATTCAATTCTTAACGCAGAGCAACCTCCAGAACACCAGAGCAATGAATCACAGGATTGCATCTGCATTAAAACAAAGATGTTCCTGCTTCTTCCTGCTCCTGCACTGAAGGGCACTTCTGGGGAATTCAATTTGCCAGCTCCCTGTATAAAAGCTCCTGCACAAAACACACATTGCATTGTGCCATCCAGCTCAGTCAAATGCCTGGAACAAAACCCACTTCTGACCCATGTGCTCCAAAAGCTGAGGGACTCCTAAGAATCACAATATGTACTCTTCATTCACCTTTAAAACTGCAGCTTTCCACAGCTGGAAGCTTCTTCCTTGAGGATTTCTAATTCCTCTCCACCCCTAAGCTCAGCTAGAATCAGTGCCTGCCACACAGAACAGCAGGAGAGGTGTTTTATTACCCAATTACAACTATTTCTGCTTTACCCTTACCCCTTACTGAGGCTCCCAGAAGCCACTGCCACATCTGACAGGCTCATGCTGTGTCCCTGAAATCACACACACACCTCTTTCCCTTTTTTCTTTCCTTTTTTTTTTTTTTTCTTCTTATCTGCTTGGTATTAACTTCACTGCTCCTGCTAACACACAGGGATGTAAATCAGAATAGTGCTACTTTAACAAAGACTGGGTATCACACTCTGGCCTACGTCTAGACTTGTTTTTACCTAATAAAATTAATTTATGTCACATCTACTTTAACCACTCAATGAGCCCCACTCACAGAACAAAAAATGAGCCACAATCACAGCAAAAAAAAAAAAGCAAAGTAATTTAGGAACAAACCAACCCAAACGCCACCAAAGCACCATCAGACTTTTGCTACAATGGGCATCTACCTCCAAAGAGCCTTCCAGTGCTTCCAGCACATTCCAGAGCAGTGCTGCAGTGCTCTGGGAAAGTCAAACAACTCACACAGGACAGCACTGGGTCTGGCAGCTTTACTGGCTGTGCTCCAAACTCTCTTTTCTCCCTGACAGCAACCACTTGCCTGCCCAATTCCAGCAGCAGAGTCTGGGCACAGGGCTGGAGCACAAGCCCTGAAAGGAAAAACTGCCCCTGGTACCTCTTTATTCAGATTCCTCAGAAAAGGAAATGAGCCCAGCAGAGGATGAGTTCCTGGGGAGGAACTGCCTAGAAATCTGCCTTTTGATGGGGGTGTTCCCAAGGGAATTCAGCTCTGCAGGGCTGGGAGATCCCATGCCCAGGGAAGAAAATCTGGGCTGCTCTGCAGCCTCTTACAGCAATTGCTGCCTACCTTTTTTCTTTTTTCTTTAAATGTGAGTAGGATTATGCACCTCAAGCTCAAAGAAAAGACACAGTCAGGCATCCCTGAGTAACTACTTGGGGATAATTATAATATTAATAGAAAGAGAAAAAACCCCACATGCCTATTTTTATACCTAATATATTTTTATACATATATGAAATCACAGAGCTCATTTCACAGTAGGATCTGCCTGGCTTGTCATATTAACACAAGCTCCAGAAACATCCTAATCTGGTGGATAAACACAAGCCCCAAAGCTCAGAGGGGAGATTCTCTGGACAAACATCCATCCCTTGGCTCGCACTCAGAATTCTGGCTCAACCACACCGGCACAGCTCTGGTAATTAACTCCATGGAGAGCTTCCCATAAGGCAGGAAAAGCAGCTGCAAATCCCACACCGCTGCCTTTAGCACAGTAATTACACTTCCCATATCCCCATGCAAAGCACTGGGATATTTTCAAAGGGAGGCAGAAAAAGGAAAATCAGTGACAGAGACAAGCTGATTTCTCATGACTCCTCCTGAAGGCAAGAGTATTAAAAGATTCATCTTCGTGCCCGCTTTAGGAGGTGCAAATAAAACTACCATGGAGACTATTTTTGAGTTCTTCCTCGGGGCGGGAGAATGGATCAGGAACGAGCATAAAATTACAGATGCTGTTCCAGAGGCATCAGTGCAAGAGCAAATGAGAAGTTGTTGTTCTTCAGAGAACAGTTCAGACCCAGCAACTTGGGAGGGCAAGATTCCTGTCAACCTCCACTCACTTATCTGAGAACAGCAAACCATCTCTAAAATTATTTAATTGAGGGGGGGAAGGAAAAGTAAAACCAGAGCAGAAAAACATTTTTAATTTTCACCTTAATCAAACTTCCCAGAAAAATTCTGATCTCTGTTTGCTGTGTTTTTCTCAAGCAGCTTCATAAAAGTGCCCAACTCAGCCTTACCCTGTTCTGCAGAACAGAGTCCCCAAACCTTTCTGATCAGCCAAGCCAATGAGTAAAAACATTCTGAGCACCCCCCAATACATATTTATTTATATAAAAATGCATTCATATAAAAATACAAATACATTTCTATATAAATATATAAAATACAAACACACATTCCTATATCAAATTAATTCGACACACAAATACATTTATCTATAAATGTAAAAATAAATGTACATACATTTATATATAAAAATTTCATTTGTATATAAATATATATTTATATATATTTACATGTAATATATAAAATATATTTATATAAATTATATAGAAATGCATTTATTTGTCTATAAATTACACGGAAATACATTTATTTCTATATAAATGATACAGCCATGTACCAGACAGGTGCTGTACATTATTCCTGCCCTTTGGCAGATCGTTTTGCACACCCCTGGGGGGTCCAACCCCCATTTTGGAGACCACTATTATGGAAGAGAGCCCCCCAAAGCCCCCCCTGGCTGCCAGGACTCACGGCTGTGAATGGGCTGTCTCGTAGCGCTCGAAGGAGTGAGACAGGTCGTGTTTGTTGTTCATGTAGCACTGGGTGCACAGGTCGTAGTCAAAGCACATCTTGCACTTCCACCTCATGCCACGGATCCCGTGCTTCTTGCAGCAGTCACAGATGATGTTGGGGTGACGGACACCTGGGAGGGCAAGGGCAAAGGAATGAGGGGTTCACACAAAATCCAGAGAACCTGGCTCTTAGAGGGTCTTGATGGAAAAAAATCATGTGCTCTGTGTGCCCTGAAGATGGTGCAATAATAGGATGTGAGTGATCTGTGTCTGTACAACACGTGTGATGTGTCTCTGTGCTGAGCAGCGACCCCAGGGAATGGCCTGGAGTTGTGTCAGGGCAGGGTTGTGTTGGGCATCAGGAAAAAAGGCTCCTCCCCCAGAGGGTGGCTGGCACTGACCAGGCTCCCCAGGGCAGTGGGCACAGCATCAAGGCTCCCAGAGCTCCAGGAGCGTTTGGACAACGCTCTGAGGGGCAGGGTGGTATTGTTCACTTTGGTCAAATAATATCTAAAAAATAAAATTCAAATAATTTTTTAAGAACAGGGATCCCCCACAGACGGGAATGCTACACAAACTAAGGCAGGAGATGGGTTCGCCACAGTCTGTGCTCCCTGTCCATGCTATACTCATCAATTTGGCTGTTGCCACAGAGCAGGAGGTCACGAGCCCCCTGTCCTTGCCATACTCATCAATTTGGCTGTTGCCACAGGGCAGGAGGTTCCAAGCCCCCTGTCCATGCCATACTCATCAATTTGGGTGTTGCCACAGAGCAGGAGGTTCCAAGCCCCCTGTCCTTGCCATACTCATCAATCTGGGTGTTGCCACAGAGCAGGAGGTCCCAAGCCCCCTGTCCTTGCCATACTCACCGATCTGGGCGTTGTCATAGAGCAGGAGGTCGTAGGCCCCCTGGAAGCCCGTGCGGTAGTTGGTCCTGTTGCCCTGGTCCCACTGCACCACCACGGTCTTGTCGGGGGTGGTGGGGCTGCCGGTGCGGCCGATCTCCACCACGGTGCCCACGTTGCCCTCGCCGCTGTCCTGGCTGCCCCACTTCCAGTCCACTCCACGCACCACCCGCATGCCCACCTGCATGCTGGCACAGGGCTCCACGTCCATGGATGTGCTCGGCAAACCCCTACAGCTCTGCCCCTCGGCGGGGCTCACACACGGGCAGGGGCAGCATGGTCAGCACGCCTGGAACACAACGTGTCACAAGTGGTCACACCCAGCACGTCACATCCCCCCCATCTTCCAAGAGCAACTCGGCCCGGGGCAGGCCTGACCTGCTGACGGCGTAAATTTACTTCACTCCACTCATGGTTTTTAAAAAAAATTTATAAAATAATTTTTAAAATAATACTTGCTTCAGTAAAAGCGGTTTAAAAGTAATTATTGGGTTGCTTGTAAGATATTTAAATACTATTTGCTTCAGTTAAGTAATATTTAAAAAGTAAGATGTGAGAAAATGCACTTTATTAAAAGGGGGATCCTCACAGCTTTAGCACAGGTGGGAATGATACACAAGTTAGCCAGACTCCCAAGGTACATAATCACCTGTAAAAACATCCAAAAGCTTATTCCAGATCTCTGTGTATGATGGAAGAGAACAGGGCAAGGAGTCTTTACACACTCCAGTACCAGCCCTTGACTCCAAACTCAGGAATAAGTGCAACAGCAACAAAAAAAAAAACAGTAAAGAGAGTTGAAATAAATGCCCAGGAAAGCACCAGCCCCATGATTTTAGCAATAAAAAGTCAACACCCACCTATTTTTCAGGAAGACCCTTCATATGCACCTCATCACTCAACACTGCACCTCATCACTTCACAGTGAGGAGTTTGACTTGCCCTCAAAGTTAGTTTTGGTTTTGGTTTGGGGACACAGGAAGTTTGACAACTGCATCTGAAAGAAACGTTTGCCTGTTTTCCCTGCGGTTTTTAAAAGCACTGCCAATGTCAGACAACTTTCAGTATTTATCAATGAGCAGGAGCAGGGAAGGGCTATTGCTTACCTGCAATTAGCAGAGCAGATTTTGTGCTGGGATCAGGCAAGGCTTGGGATAACCTTCCCAACTGTTGCCATGGCAATGGGTAAATGAGGTGAACAACACACAGATGCATCACACCCTCAATTTTTAATTAAATCAGGTTATCAAACCCTGGTTTCTCTCTTTACCACAATAACAAGACAGAGAAGAATGTGGCTTTCAACGTTTAGGACCTGGAAAAATCTACTGTGGCATCCTTTACTTTGGGCATCCCTGGGTCCCCGTCCAAAACACTCAATATTGTCTCAAAATCTGAAAAATCAAGACCCAACAAAATGCCAAGGGCCAAAGAGTGGAGATGCCAAAAGCAAACCTCACCCACTGCCACGACACAGAGCAGCTCAGCCCAGGGTGACAAGTGCCAGGGTGACAATCCTGGCCCAGCTCAGGGATGTGCTCAGACACAGCGACAGCAGCAGCTCTGGGCCCTGTGACGTGTTGTCAATGCCCCCACCCACCCATAAAGCAACTGAAACCACCAAGGCCTAAAAATAACCCCTTCCTGCAGCCAAAGAGCCCCGACTGAGCGTGTGGGGGAGTCGTTTGATGCAAAATCATGTCTCTGGCGTGCAGAAAGAGGCCGGTTCCTGCTCAGCTTCAGCACCTCTGCGGCTTCAGACTTTTCCTGCCACGCATCAACTGTGACATCCAGACACCTGTCACATGAGAACAACATCAAACCCCAGTGTCCTTGTGAACCTCACGTCATCCCTCGTTCTAATCATCACCAAAACACGCCTCGGGCGACTCTTTCATTGAGAGCTGTGGAGGTGGATGTAACATTGCTGAGCTGAAGGTGCACCAGTGTTTACTGTCTTTATGAAGGCAGGAATCATCAAAGAATATCCTTTTTAGACAGCACTGCAGGGCCTAATGAGATTTGTGTGATCCCCTCTTCCTCCAGATCAGAGACGAGTAAAATGGACTATTTATTCCTTCAACTAAAAGGCAGAACTGCATTTTTTAAAGGCTGCTGTGAAGCAGTGAAGAGTCTGAGAAAACAAATGGGAGCATCCAACAATGAAAAGGTGCAAGAGAAACATAGTTCAGTTATTCCTACAGGCCTTTTCCTTAAAAACCACCACCTTTCCTGTTTCATCCAAGTGAACAGGTGGTAGGTGGGGCAGGTAATAACGGAGGGAAAAGGAATTCCATGCTTAGGGAAGGAAACAATAAATACCACAGGATATCTCACATGAGGACAGAGTGACATTCCCCAGCCTGAAGAGTTTTATGCCATTTGTCTGGACCTTCTTCCTCTCCCCGGGAATGAGTGAATGAAACACCACAGGCTTCAGAACTCCCAGCATTTTGAGGAAGGAAATGCCAGTTCCAGCCATTACTGGTCACGAAAGAACATTCCAGGCTGTGCCACAAACCCATAAAATTTAAGTCTCTGCCGCACAAAGGAGGATAATCCCTTGCCACCTGGGAACAGCAGGGCAGGCTGGCACGTGACAGATGGTGACCTGAACACAGCAGTCCAAGAGCTCAGCGCCAACCTTGGCCCAGACATGTGGGGCCTACAGACAGACCCACACTTCCTGCCCCTTCCCACCAGCTTAATGCACTCCTGTGATGCTGAATTTTAATTAATGGGGTTGTCTGGGCTGCAAAGACACCACCAAACCCCTTGCTGGCTGATCCAAGGCCATCTTCCTAATGCGAATATTCCATTTTCCACACAAGAATGCACCAAATGCATTCTGCATTCCCATCTGCTCTGCAGGGGAGATGCAAAACAAGAGTAAAGGACTGTTCAAAACCTTTATGAGATGAATTACAGTGCTCTTGCAGGCTGAACCTTGCCAGAGCAGCATTATTTACTTCCTAAGTGGAAATGTTTCACTCACTGAAGCAAATACTCCTCCCTTGATGCTGTCTAGGTCATAATTATTCCAGGGAAGGAGAGGTATAGCTGCCAGAAATGATTCACAGGAAAAACATCAGTTTCCCCCTGGGAATTTAAAGTAACTATGAACAAATAATCCATTATAAGACATAAGTATATTTCTGAATCCTGAGGTCACATTCTGACCTTGTCTACTGTGACACAGGGAAGAGAAGCCCAGGCATATCTGTGAGTCCATTCCTAGGAAATCCCACTAATACTTTACTGGAACAAAGGGAAAACACATCAGCACCTTCAGCCCACATTTTAGTTGCAATAATTGTGGCAAATTTCTGCCAATGTTCAACTGCTCTGGAGGTAGAAGGTGCTCTAGAAACAGCCCAATATCCATCACACAGGAGACAAAGGTTGCTGCTGCTCTGGATACAGAGCAAACAGAAGCAGGGAATGTGTAAACAGTTGACAAAATCAGTGTATGCCACTTGGTGATCACATTATTTGAACAGCCAGGCAAACAGAGGAAGTGTTTAAAACAATAACAAAAAAAGCAGGTTTTTTTCCTCTCTTCCTCACACATGTTTTGCAGTTTGAATTGTCTTCTCAGGTGAGTTATTCCACCCTACAGAGATCTGCCTATCCAGAGGATGCATCCCTAGGCAATTGCAAATCCCACACTTTTCCAAAAGAGCAGCACAGGCTCAGACTTGGACACGTCCCTCATTTCTGCACATCATTTCTGAACACACATGGGGGTGGCTGCAGCAGAACTCCTATTACAGGGTCTCTTCACAGCTGCTCACTCGAGCCTGAAAACTCCAACCTCCCCCACTAATACTTTTGCATTCTTTAATAACAGCAAACAACCAGGATCAAATAGCCCTTGGAGCCCAAGGCTCAAAGCTGCTAAGTTAATTACCAAAGTTAATATTCATGCCAAAAAATTCAGACTTACCTCTCACTTTTCTTCCTCCTCAGCACAGCAAGGGCACAGCAAACACACATGTGCCCTCACTAACAGGGTGCAGTGCAATTGCTCTCAAGGATACACACAACTCCCACAAATACAATCACTATTTAAATGAAAACTGAGCAGAAAGCCAGCAAAACACAGAGTAAACAATCTAAACCATCCTTCTGGACCCACCACCATCCAAACATTGCCTTACACCTCCCGAGTGAGGCCAGAACTCCTCAGGTCTGACCCAGGTGTGCTGCCTTGGGCACTTCCAAGCCCAGAGAGACCCACCCTGCCTCCCACCACACCTGAGCCCCAGCATTCCCATCTCCATTTTCCAGTAGTTTCCACTCTGGGGACTTTTGCCAAGGCCATGGCATTTTATTACCTCACTTACAGCTCACACCAGTTCAATACCCAGCTCTGCCACTCATAAATCTCTCTCCTTGTCTACTCTGACCCCCCTCCAGCCCAGCAAAAGAACTGGCAGAATTGGCTGAAGTGAACAGTTCTATATTATTTCATAGACCATTTACAAAAGCCTGGAGAGACAGGACAAGGGGGAATGACTTCAAACTGACAGAGAGAAGGTTTAGATTGGATATTAGGAAGAAATTCTTCCCTGTGAGGGTGGGGAGGCCCTGGCACAGGCTGCCCAGAGAAGCTGTGGCTGCCCCATCCCTGGAGTGTCCAAGAGGCTTGGAACAACCTGGTCCAGTGGAAGGTGTCCCTGCTTGTGCCAGAGGGTGGGACTGGATGATCTTTAAGGTCCCTTCCAACCCAAATCCTTCTGAGATTCTGTGATACTCCACTGCAGAGCCACAAGACCTCAGTGATACTTTTCTTCCCTTTCCCATGTGCAGTCAGGAATTCTGTTTAGTCTAAATTTTGCAAAATGCCATCTCTGGCACAGGGGAGGGAGAGAAGAGCAGATGATGTTTTTGTGGCTTAAATATCAACAGCAGATAAATGAAGCCATTCTCCTGATAAACAGTCTCAGCTGAAAAACAAAAAAAATAATCAGAAATGGGGCAGCTGCCACTGGTAAAACCAATCAATCAAGAAAAAGCAAAAAAGCCTGTGAGGTTAAATAATTTCCATGCCTCAAACCTCACCTGCTCCCAAAGTATATTTAACTGTATTACATAAACAGAATAAAGCAGGTGATTAATACTCCTTTGCTCAGGGATTAATATCTTGTCATTTCAGCGTCAGCATACGAGAGCAGGGACACATCCCAACATCCTCAAACACGGGCACACAGGGGGAGGAAATGCTAAAAATACCCAGCCAGGCACTCTGCTCAGAGTCCCACCGAGAGCATTTTATCTCTGCAATCAACACTTGTCCTTTTCAAATGCCAGCCCATTGATCTGTTTTGCCTACACTGAATTTCACATTGCATTTACACTGATTGTGTTCTAGCACCCGGGTTGTTATGGTGAGAGGGGAACGTTCCCTTCCCTTTCAAGCTGTAGCAGCAATGTTTCTGAGGTTATCATGCTGGTTTACCAGCTATTCTTTCACCTTGTTAAAGGATGGAGGCCTAAAGAAAGCACCAGCAAATTTGTTAATATTCAGGACCAGTAATTTCTGGCAAACTTTTCTCAGAAGCTTGATCACAGCATTCCAGTTTCCTAAAAAATGGCAAACAAGCTCAGAATAGATGCTAAAAATGGAAGAAGTCATAGAGAAGTTGCCTATCTTACGTTTTGGGTTCATTATGGACAAGCATGGAAGGACCCAAGAGGACACAGAGCCAACTGAACTGAGCTGGCCTTGAACCTTCAGTTCTCACTCCACTCAAACTTCAACCCCCCCTGCGCTGACAACAGACCCAGAAAAGTGAAACCTGCTTCAAAAACTAAGCCCTAATCTGCACAGCCTCAGTCCAAACTGGTTTTGTCATCAAGCTCCATGGACTGAGGAGGGATTTTTGTCAGCGGTGAGTAACAAAATTAGCTAAAAAGAAAGTGACAGTATGAGGCACAAGATCCCCCAGGAGCACAGGACTTTTAATGAATCAGCTCCCTGCTAACTAATGGACTAGACCAGGAAATTCACTGGATTGCACAACGGTCAATATTTGCTTTAAACCATAAGAATGCAAACATTACCTTTGGGAAACACCACCGGCAAGACAAAAATAAACATCTGTCACAGGCTCCCACCAAGAGGGTTGTGGTACACCACAGAGTGCCGGGCTGGGATTGACTTCATTCTCTTCACAGCAGCTGGGATGGTGCTCAGGTTTGGATTTGGGACCAAACCAGTGTTGGTAACACAGAGGTGTTTTAGCTGGTGCTGAGCAGAGCTCACACAGCACCAAAGCCTGTCCTGTTTCTCACACTGCCCTGCCAGGCTGAGGCTGAGGGAACACGGGAATTTGGGAGGGAACAGAGCCAGCACAGCTGACCCCAAGTGACCAAAGGGATAACCACCATCACAGGGTGCTCAGGAATGAAAACTGGGGAAGAAATAGGAAGGGGGGGATGTGTGGAGTCAGTCTTTGCCTTCCCAAGCAGCCCTTGCGCCTAATGAAATCCTATTTTCTCAACTTGACCCCTGCAGCCCCTTCTCTATCCCACTGGGGTGAGAATGAGGAAGCAGCTCTGTGGGGCTCAGCTGCCCACCAGGGTTAACCCAGCACACACAACACAGCAGAATATCTTCTGCCAGGTCAGGGACATTGAAAATTCAGATTCCTAAGTCAAACCCTATGGAAGAACAAGTTCCCTTTACCAGCTTCTGTCAAACACAACAACTTCAGGCTCCAAATTGCTGAGCTCAGTGCTCATCTGCCCACTGGAGAATTAAAAGTGATTATAAGTGAAAGTTCACACTGGGCATCTAGTGGATGTCTCTTATGACATCCCACGAGATAATTGCTCATGAGCCCGATGAAATTTCCTTCTGGCTTTTGATGAACTGTGTTCTCTCCAGGAGGGAGGAAAAACAGCTCCAGCCATTTGCTTTAATTGGACCCGACAGTTTGCAGATTGTTGCCTCCAGCCTAGAAAAGCTCAGTAGCTGATAAGAATCCACTTTTTCCTCAATAGCAAATTTCAGAGTTAAATTTACATTGTGTTACAGTAAAAACAAACACACACACACACCCCTCCCTGCCCACACACGCAACCACTAGGTAATGTTGTTTAAGAAAGAAAGAAAGAAAAAAAAAGACAATTATTTGCTAAGTTTGAATTAAGGTCTTTTTCACTTTACATAGAAAAAAATGAGAGAATGGTATTTTAACTTTCCCATGCCCTCCATAGAAGATCCCTGTGGCAGAAGGAAAACAAAAATTCAGTAGCATTGCATCCCATCTGCCACCAAGAACCACCAACACTTTTCTGGCCCTTGGCATTAAGAGGTCAACAGTCAACCACCTGCATCCCTTGCAGGTCTTTGTGTGCCCACAACACTGACAAAAGCCATAATATATAAAAAACCAGTTTAATAAAGTCAAAGATAACCCACCCAGGGCAGCTAGAACATCTCCATTACTTAAAGAACAAGCTTAACTGACCCATCAGGATGGGTTTCAATGTACTTTATCATGCCTTGTGGAAAAGGATGGACTAGGTGGCCTCAGCAAAATCCCTTCCAGAACTATTTTCAATCATCTAGAAATAGAGGATCAGACAGAAACATATTCCAACAGTGAGAAATCTGTCTTGGCAGCGGATTTCAACTGTGCTCTTACTTGACATTGCTCTAATGTATTTCTCAGAGGCAAGACCATCTGGCCCAGAGCTGATGGTGTTGAGCCCTGGTTGAGCTCAGGTCTGCATCTCTCTCACACCAGCTATCAACTCCTATTTACAGTTAAAACCTGACTTAAATCACTTAAAAGTTTGTGAACCTCCAATCTAATCACACGATCGCCCTGTCTGTCCAGGAAGGCAGTCAGTGTCCCCACAGCTCATGCAAAATCAAAGGACTAACTTACTGCAGGAGTGGACAAATCAGGAAGAATTAATTCTGAAGTCCTGCAAGAAGAGAGGTGGTTGAACAGTGGGCTGAGAAAAGGCTCTGTGCTGGGGCTGCTCAGGGGGATTTCAGTGGCTGTACCCTCAGCAGTGGTGGCACAAGGGGATTACAAATCCTCTGAGTTAGGAACAAACACAGCATCCTCCAGTTTTTCCAGATGAAAAGTAGTTACTTCAGACTGGTACAGAGCGAGCTGAGCATAAAACCTGCCGGACCTCTGCTGAGCCCTGGGAGCTCATCCCACTGACTTCAGATCCCCTGCAGGCTCTCAGAACGGGCAACACTGCACTCCTGCCCGTTTCCAGCCTGGAACTTGCCCTTTCTGTGCTCTGAAAGGAGATCACAAGGTTTAAATCTAATCTACCCTGACATGTCTTTGGCCAGGGAGACATTGGCTGCGTAGGAGCAGAAGGAATTGAGCAGTGGCTGTTGCTTTCCTCCCTGGGACTCAGCGAAGGTTTGAGGGTCAGCATGTACACAAGTTTGTGCATTTTACAATTACTGATGTCACCTTTTTGCTCTGAGCATTTTAAAGAACACAGGAACACTCTGCAGAGGGGAAATGGAGCCACAGTTCTGCATGGGACTGGTGGCAGAGCCAGGAACAAAGCTCACATATCCCAGCTCCAAGTTCTGTTCTCCACAGCCTGGACCACACCAGTCACAGGACAGAAGAAAGTACCAACCCATGACCCAGGATGCATCCCTGCATTCCTGGGGGTCACATCAGGGAATCAAGTAAGATCAAGCCACTGACTGTCCTGCTCACACACATGGAGCTTCACTGACTTTCCAGTCTAAGTGCTGGAAGACTTTTTCTCTGTTCCTGGAGACTTCAACCACCACTACAACTCTCATTACAGAGGGAAAAGAAATATTTAAATCCTGTAAGTCTCCCAAGAAATAAGAAACTCCACTTTCTCTTTGCTTAAGAAAAGAAGAGCACCCAATGATCTCTCTCCCATCAGAGCTTACACTCCCATGAGAGTATATTGAAAAGTGTGCTGGTCTCCCTCCAAAAATGACCTTGATAAGCCAAGAATCAGAGAATCCTTGAAAAACAACTAAACCTCAAAATTTTCTGCTCACAGGACTTTCCATTCTACTCCTGGATCTCTGGAAAACAACAACTGAAAATGAAAGGGCATGATCAGTACTGCTGTGAGAGAGGTACAGTGACATTCATCCCTGAGTCCTGCCAGAGCCCAGGAGCAGTTCTGCAGCAGAGATGATGAGCAAGGCAAACAGATTTGATGGGAACAGGCAGGGACAACACGACCTCAGAGAGCTGGAGAAAGCCTTCAACTTCAGAGAAGCCAGGACTGGTCTCTGTGAGCAACCAGTACTACTGATAATACCAATGGTACACAAACAAAGGCACAAGACAAGCCTGTTTCAGAGACAACTGTCACAGCTCTGAACCCCATGGGGGTCCTGAAGTCACCCACTTCTTGATCAAGGCAGCTTAGGTGGCCATGGGCAATACCCCTTTCTAGGTAAAAATGCAAGGAGACAACTGCAACCACCACACTTGTAGTACTTCCACAGGTTTTGCACCTTCCAAGACATTTGTCCAAGTTTCAGTGGCTGTGCACGGCCTCCAAATTCTTCCAGACAATCCCAGCAGTGGCCACTGCAGACCAAAGCAGGAAAACAACAGATTCTTTATTCACGAATCTGGCACAGGATTTTCACAGCCACGGAGCTTCAAACATGCACTCGAAATAAATGTCAAAACATATGATGCTATACAGCAATATCGGAATAAGCAGAGAACTGAACCAAGCCAAATATCACACAAGTATGAAGATCCTTCCAGTGTCAGTGACTCAGAGAGCTGTGCTGTGCAAAGAGGAAGGGATGAAAACACATTTACCTTTGTGAAGGTTAAAAACCAGAAACTGTTAACAAGCTGCAGCCACACTTCAGTCCTAAAGGAATTTACATCCTTCCACCACAGAAACAGATGAGATTAGTACAGAAAACAGGCATAAGGTACTGAAAATACACCAGTGGTAGAGCTGGGACACCCCACCTACTGCCCTGTTAGTTGGAAAAGAACTTCTTGAAGGGAACCATCACCTGCTCAACAGAAGTTACCTGCTCCAGACTCAAACCTAGACAGCTACAACTTGCAACAGAAAGCGAAGCTCAAAAGAGGGCAAGACCTTCTCTAGCTCTGCCAAAGCAACTGAAGCTTTCCCTTTCCCTTTTCCATTATCAACATGTCACACAGCATCACTCCACTCATAACAATATGGGTTATTTACAGTAACTGCATCCTTTGACAATTCACTCATCTATACTCTGAAACAACAAATGAAAAATTCAACAGGTAATCAAGGGCAGAGGAAGGTCCTAGAAGAATGAACAACTGCATCATTCGTCATAGAAAGCAGTTTTAGGAGACCACGGAGCTGCTAAGGAGAGTAGAAATAAAAATGGTATCTCATTTGAGCCAAATAAACTCCTCCTATAGCAACAGAGAAGTGCAGAGGATGTAATAAGGCTCTCAGCCAAAAAGAGAGAAGGTTGAGCAGCAAAGCCAAGCTCAAGTGACCTCCATGAAGGTGAGCCAGAGCTCATTTGTTTCTCAGTGAGGTAGAAATTGGAATTTGTTACATTCAGAAAGTAATTCTGCAGCTGGGCGCCTGCAGGGAAATCAGAGCAAACACATTTAGTGCTTCCAGTGCAGCTGTACCAACTTCTCCGGGTTTAAGTTCGGCCCTTGCTTCCATGCCCCTTGTCAGACCGGGAAGATTGCAAATATCACAGAAACACGGGAGAGGAGAAAAGCCACATGTGCTTCAGTGGCGAGTTACACCCGGCACAAGCCGCAGGGACACGAAACGCCCCCGAGGAACCCCCGCGGGTGTTTCAGCTCTCACCTTCGCAAGCGAGGACTTACCTGCAGTACCTGTCTGGCAGCAGGATGTGTGCTCCCATCCTCCAGGGCAGCCAGGAGAAAGGAAAATGGAGCAGGAGGGAGCGGGTTCTCCTCACCGCGGCCCCAACCCCGCCTGAAGCACCCGGCGCTCCGGGCAGCGCTGATCCCGGCTTAACCCGCGCGGGGGAAACCGGGGGGAAACCCAACACACCTACCTGGGAGCGTGGGGAGAGCGGAGGATTCCAAGAGTCCTTATCCAGCGGCTGCTCTGCCTTCCTTCCCTCCTTCATCCTCGGAGCAGCAGCAGCTGCTCCGGAGCGGCCTGGGCGGGGTTGTGGGGAGCAGCAAAGGGGAAAGGCGCTCAGGTGGCAGCGGGAGCGGGCTGAGCCCCGCCAGCCCCCGGGGACAGCGAGCTCAGCACCAGCACCCACAGCACCCCCGGAGCACAGGCAGGGTCCCCCCCAGCGCCGGGAAGCGGCCGGGCCGTGGCCCCGCGGAGCTGCTGCTGCCGCAGCGGCGCCGCTGCTCGACCCCGGGGCCGCCCCGCCCGCCGGCGGCGGCACGACGGGAGCCGTAGTTCCTCCCGCCCCGCTCCGGGCACCGCCGACTACAACTCCCGGGAGCCCCCGGGGAAAGCGCCGGCACCGCCCGGCACCGCGGGGGTGGGATGCGGAAGGTGCTTGGGGAGCGGGGGTGGGATGCGGAGAGGGCTCCCGGGATGGAGGAGCGGAGGTGGGAGGGATGCGCGGTGCTGTTGGCGAAACGAGGGGGTCGGGGAGGCTTTAGGATGGCTTAGTCCGGCAGGTCGTGGGTTTGGCGGGCTGCAGGTAGAAAGGGAGCGTGTTTAGGTTGGGTATTAAGGAGGAAAGGGGGTATTAGGAAGGAAAGGAAGGAATAGGGTGTTAGGAAGTTGGATATTAGGAAAATTGGGTATTAGGAAGGAATTCGTGGCTGTGAGGGTGGGGAGGCCCTGGCACAGGTTGCCCAGAGAAGTTGTGGCAGCTCCATCCCTAAAATTGTCCAGGGCCAGGTTGGAGCAACCTGGGATAGTGAAGGTGTCCCTGCCCATGGCAGGGGGTGGAACTGGATGAGCTGTAAGGTCTCTTCCAACCCAAACCATTCCATAAGGGAGATTTGTCCTTGTTTGGCAGGTGGCCAGGAGGGCTTTGAAATCCCCTTCCCACTGCTTGCCCCCAGCCTTCTGCCTGCATGAGATTACTGCCACCACACAGGAATCTGAATGCCTGGACTGTAGAATCATGGAATCATGGAATGGTTTGGGTTGGAAGGGACCTTAAAGATCATCCAGTTCCACCTTTCACTAGACCAGGTTGCTCAGAGCTACCTCCAGCCTGCCCTTGAACCCAAAAGCACAAGTTAGTACTGTGTTTATATTGACTTTCAGAGGCAATTTACGAGTTTGTGTCACATCTCTGATGACGATACTGATGACACTGTTCAATTAAACCTCTCCTGTCTGGGGTAGGACACACACAGTCAACTGACTGTACCCCTGCTGAGGTCAGAGACACCTTGAAAACGTGCTGGCTAAGTGAGGTAAGACCTTGCCAGTGTAACACCCTGCTCTCACAACAGGAATATGGCAGCAGGGTCATAAAAGAAAATAACGTGTGCCTCTTGCCCATCAAGAACACTCTCAGAGCCCTAAAACTCAGAGGAAACAAAGAATCAGGCAGCAGCGTTGCCTGGAGCTCATGGAGAGTGAAGAGAACAAATTTCTGAGACAGTGCCACAGCACAGTAGCTGTTCCTGTGAGTTTTATGCCTACAGGGTACAAAGGACCTGTCCAAAAACAAGCTTGTCAGTGCCATTTGATAAAGCCAAACAGGAGGACTCGGTGTCCCTTGTCCTCTGTGTTGCGTAAAAGTGATGTTGGCCAGGCCAGTTAAACACGCGTTGGGCTGACTGTGAACATGTGAAATGATGAATTGACCTGCCTTGGCCCTGACCACAGCTGCATTTTATGCCACCCTTTGGCCAGGAGGTGAAGGCTGAGTGCTGGGAAGGATTTGGGGAGGTGGGAAGTGGGTCTGAGCACGCGCTGGTGCTCCCTCCCTCAGCTTGCTTCTGTCCAGGTGGATTTATGTTAGTGCAAATGTAGAAATACACTGGAGACAGGTGAGTACAGCCAACATCAGTTGTCTGAAAAGATCCATTCACATCCAGAGCTCCTGCTCTTGGGCTAACCCAATAAATACAGACATAACTCAGGCCTTCTTTCTACTGCCCCTTGTTGTAGATGTGAACTTGCACGCTCAGGCTCGGAGCTGTGTCAGGTTGTTTCTTTTGTTTTGTTTTGTTGTGGGTTTTTTTTTCCCAGCTAATCTCTCTTTAAAAAATTAAAAAAAAAATTGGAAGAGTGGGTCAGACTGTTTGTGAAGGCACCTTCTCAGGCATCAGCAGGCCCAAAGATTAAAATGCAGCAATGAAAACTCAGGTTGGGTGTTAGGGACAACTCGGACGTTGTAATGTTTTACTGCAATGGGCTGGAGTTGCACAGCACTGGATATGGGAGAGAAACCTCTGCTCTCACGTGGCCCTATCCTGGTTTTTCAAAGACATTACCGGGAGTCCTTCTTTGCCCACTGGATGCCGCTGTTACACAGAAATATCCACCGGCTATTTCTTAGGCTTCTTTTTCAGCACCTTCTATCGGCCATGGGAGCCACTCCAGGGTCAGCCAGGCCATATGGATTTAGCCCTTTTAACCTGCCTTTTGTCCCCCAAAGGGAGCCTCCTTAACATTTTGCAGCTTCCTGACACAGCACATGGAGAACTTGGGCTGCCAAGGTGTGATGGCAACACCAGCAGCAGGAATCGAGCGATGTTCTTTGAAGGTGAACTGCACATGGAAAAAAATCATGTTGTCCAAAATGTGCCTGGGTATAGAAGGACAGTTTCCCCAAGAACTACCTCCTGCAGTGCTGTTTTGCATGCTTAATACAGGAATTTGTCTGTGGGGGAAAAACTGGGCCGGAGAATTCTCTCCTTGAAAGCAGAGCCTGGAAGGAGCAGCTTTCCCTGGATCCTGCACGGATGTTACAGTTACACCTTGTGGCACTGCCTTCAGAGGCACTGACCTGGATAAGAACAGCAAGGATATGTGTGCTTCCACTTTTTAGAGAGAAATGAGTGGTATTTATAGCTCAGCTCGGTCTCAGAACAAAGGCAAGTGACCTACATCCAGTGCCCAGCTTTGGGAATTAACTTTGAGGAAATTCAGTTCAGACTGAATTCAGCAATTCAGACCTAAATTCAGATTTAGGTCTCTCCTCTGAAGCAAATGGAACCACGGCTTAATAGAACCCAAACCCAGGGGGAGTTCCTCTTTATTCCTTTCCAACAATTTTTAACACTGTAAAACAACTGGAAAATGTACCAAGAAGAATAATTAAGAGCAGTTGTAGGGGGTGGGTGACCGAGAATCTCCCTGTGTGAGATAATCACCTGTGCCAAAAGTTCTGCTGTTTGAAGTGAATTTGGGGGCCCCTTTTCCTACCCTGGCTGTTCCAGACAATATCTAAGACAAGACCCATCCAATGCTTGGCACCAGTGAAAAACAGGAAAACTGGATCAATCTGTTTCCTCCACTCTTTTGACCTTTGCTGAGTGTCCAAGTAGTGCCAGGTGAAAGACTGGCAGAATTCTGGGATGGCTGTGCCTAAAGCCCAGGGTTGAGTGGAGAAGTCTAGTCAGGAAACTCCTAATAAATTGCTAAATATCAAATTCTCCCTTTGCCCTCTACCCACTTCCACTGAAGCACATCTAGAGGCTGAGAAAAAAAAAGCTACATGTAAAAAAAAAAATATATATAGGCAAATTTCCATTCAATGACTTCATCTAACTTCACGGTTAAAGGATTTCAAAATCAGAAATGTCTTCTCAGCCTCCCCTCTGTAATATGGTTTATTTATTGTGCTGGAGGAATACAGCATATGGAATTCTGCAAGGGAAGCCTGTCCATGCTGCCATAATTAGCTGGCAGTGGTGACAGCAGGCATCTTGGCTTCTTTATTGTTTTAGAATTCTCAGCACTGTATTATGGGGTGAATTTCTACCACCTCAGAATGCTAATGCTTGGGGAAGCCTGTGAGTAGTGCAGTATCCTGCTGCATTAATGTAGCCTTCAAAATCCCAAAGTGATCCCAAGTGTGACTGCAGTGAAATCAGTGGGATTACACCAGAGTTGAACGTGGTCCCAGCCCCAGAGTAGACAAGGAAACTAATCCTCCTTTTTTTCCCCTGCTCCTGCAGTTATTCAAACGTCTTACTCGTGTACCTGAGGTCAAGTTGTGTAATGAATGATTGGCTTCGTTCCTCGCTGCACCAAGGGGAATTAGGTCCTTGTGCCTCCCTGGCTGCACTGTGCACACAACCCTTTTTATGGATACTGCTTGTGCTGGAAATGTTGCCAGGTCCTGTCTTAAAACCCAGTTAATTTTTAGAAGTTAAACACGCTCGCCACAGCCCCACCCTTCCAGTCCTTAACGAACCAGGAGCCCCCGGGGTTGGAGATCTCTGCAAACAGCGGCTCCTGCGGCAGCTGAAAACCTGGACCAGAAAATCCTGGAGCTCTGGGAGGGTCTTGGAAGGGACATTCCATCTTTGCTGGAGGACTGTTGGGGAAGGAGACTGGTCCTCCCCTCCTTCCCCTACCAGAGCCCAGTCTGCACTCCTGACCATCCCTGTGGTGCCCAGGGAAGGAGATTCCAAGGGTTCTCGTCACTATTTTCTATCCGTGCCCCAGATATGAAATCTGGTGGGAGGAAACTGCAGTGGGGAAGGTGAGACACTGCAGTGTCCCTTTGTGCTGAACTGGAGGCAGGGAGGACATGCCAATGGTAAATAAAAAAAGAGCAGAGAAACAGGGGAGTAACTGGCAGTGTTTCCTAGAGAAAAAGCTGGAATATCAGCAAAATTGTCCTGTGCCTTGTTCCTCAGGATGTTTGTCAGGGCACTGTAGGACTAAACTAACAGGCAGTGCACTATCCATCAGCTCATCGTCTGGAGAAGAGGGGCTTGAATTACTTTGCCCTAAAGGGGCTTTTTTCTTGTCTAAATGATATAAAGAGGGCTGGGAGAGCCCCTTCCCACAAGGTTCATTATGTAGTGTTATGTAAGAAGCAGAGTCTGTGCTCCTTGAGGTTGACTTTGCAGGCAGCTCTGGCCAGGACCTGCATTTTTGTGCAGGAGCTGAGGGCCTGCAAGCCAAATTGGCTGCCTGTGCCTCCAGCCACAGAATCTGAGAGTCACAGGCACTGCTGCACATTTTAGCTCCAAATACAGCCTCTGGTATGAACAATGTGCTTTAACACTTCTGGGCTGGTCAGACACGCAGAGGTGGAAATACAGGCAGGTAACAACTTCTCCTATTTAGAAGTCTCTCTGTAATTAGCTTGTTGTCAACTTGAGTGTTGGCCATGGAGAGGATTTCTGACAGGTTACTATAGAACAGGAGCTGATTTCCATTTTTATAGCTCCATGTTGTTCTCTCTGTTCAAGTCTTACAATTAAACACATCCCTTCCATGCCATGGAGGTGGGTGTACACCTGGAAAGAGGCTCCTGAAGACCTTGGGAGGATTCCCATATAGTCTGAGTGGTAGATGAGATCCTCCTGTTCTGCAAACAGATGTGGACCTCAGACTCAGCTTCTCTGTGGTAAATACACTTAGACTGTGTTCCCCGTATCTGTGTGCAGAAAAAATGCTGAGTGAAATCTGCAGAACCAAATACATGATTCAGGAAAGTCTATTCTATTTAAAATCAACAATGATTAAGCAGTATGTAAAACCTCACCATAAATCTCTCAAAGGCTACAATTTACACACAGTGACAAAGCAGAGATGACTTAAGCTCTTGGCTTATGGGGGTGTTAAAAACCAGCCTGAAATCCCCCTGGCTGACACCTCCCAAGCAGGGATGGCAGCTGAAGTTGCTCACAAACGATCTTTCCAGCTTGATGTATCACGTGTTTATCTGAATAGCACAAAACCAAACCCAAAGTTCAACAAAGCAGCCCTGTGTCCAACTGTGGAGGCTGCCTGATTCCAAGAGAATGCTTGTGCAGGCATGAAGCTTCCTCTGGAAAAAACACTGGAGCAAGATCGTGAGGAATTCACATCTCTGTGTCAGCCAGAGATGCCACATGGTGCAGCAGAAAATGCTGGAGGAGGAGGCAGAACACGCAGATCCACTGCTGAGTGTTCTGTGTCAGCTCCACGCTGAGGGCTTCTCCTCCCACCATCACCTGTTTGGCTGGGGAGTGGACTCCCTGCTCAGCCTTGACTAAGCCAACCACTCACACAGGAATACAATTAAAAGGTTCTCTCTGCTTTTCCCAGCAATTCCCCCAGGAGAACACAGTGACAAATCACCCACATCCCCCACAGCAAGGAAAATGTCTGTACTTGCAGGTACAGGTGAGAGAAACTGTTGGATGATCCAGAATGCTGATGGAGACTGCCTGAAATATATATTGCAAGATAAATGCAGGGAGCAATGTTTTGTGGTGTGTAGGGTGGTGCCTTGCTGGGTTAGTTTATGAAAAGGTAGAAATAAAGCCCAGCAACACAGAGGTGCTGGAAAGAATTGCAGAATGGTGTGCTGTGTTGGTCAGACTCATGTCTAGAGTCCTTCCCCAGCCCCTGTCACAGCAGGTGAGTTGAACACAGGGAGTTTGAAGCAGATGTTATTCATTGAATAGGAACATAAAGCTCAGTGGTCATGTAGGAAGAAAAATGTCAGTGTGAGTGCCGGTGTTCTCTCTGTGGCACAATTTCTCTCCAGCTAGAACAGAGCCCATGAGGAGCAGAAGGAAACTGAAATCCTGGAAATAAATTCCTTCACTCTTGGATGAGGAAGGCTCCTATCTGTGGGTGAGCCCAGCAGGCTGTGATCAGTCCTGCCAAACTCTTCTGCTGTGGGAGGGGCTTCACCCACTGCCTCCCACTGGCTTCCCTCCAGTGCAACCACCTTTTTCCACAAATGCTTCTCTGGAATGGACAGTTGAGGCTTTAACCGTGTTAACCACGTGCAAAGACTTCTCCTGGCACCTCTGCCTTTAACCTGACATGGAGACAAAAGGGTCCAGTGAAAGAAGAGGAGCCAACTACCACCCTGGTCTTGGCTGCCTGATGCTTCAGGGCTGAGCAGAGCATGGAGTCAGAATCCTTCAGAGCCCTCCAGTTCAACGAGGCAAAACCCCCTTTGCTAGTTTGCTATTGTTTTCTGGCACGCTGCATTTTTATTACCTTTGGAAGCTGGAATGTTCCCTGGCTCTAATAAAAGTGTCTGCTCCTTGGACAGGCAGTAAAGGCTTTGCACATGTTTAAAGGGCATTGGCTTCCCTTTAAACGGCTTTGTGAGCGACACTGAAAGCAAACAGGCAGTGGGGTCACAGGGCTGTCACTGTGCTGTGATGCATTTTCCCTGCAGAATACGCTCTTTGCTCCTTCTCATTTGGTTTTGGCCCTTTGAATCCAATTCTCATTGCTTTGGATTAAAACTAACCCAAATCCCAGACAGGTTCAGGACTCAAGGCAAAATATCCTCTGCAGGAAGATTTCCAGTCCAAGGAGTGAAAGATGAGGTGGAACTAAAAGGTAAAGATGCTTTCTTTTTCCAAAGGAATTAAGGTGCAATGGCTCTCTACTCTTCTAGGTGATGAGTTTGACCCTAGAATCTTGTCAAAAAGACAAGGTTTATGCTCATTTTGCTCCCCTGTTCCCATTCTCCTGTGAGTGGCCATGCCCACAGTTTGCTTGTCCCCGAGGTCTGACAGGGCTGTGAGAGCACCAGGGGTTCTCAGGATCCCATATCCCCACTTTCAGGCACAGCACTGGGATGACTCAAAGCACATCCTCAGGCCCTGGGGAAGAGAATGGAGAGTGCTGAGCCAACATGGCATCGTGGGGCAAAAAATAATTCCAACAAGGCATCCTGAGAAATGGTCCCATTGGCAGCTCTAATGAATCCTAATTAGAAGCTGTCACTCCCTGTTATGGGAAGGAAGGAATTGTTCAGCTTTCCCACCCCTTAACCTTGGAGGCATGGGGATGAGACCCATCCCTAGGAATGGTTAATTTAGGGCATTTTTGCTCCTGTAAGAAATTCTTTGGGAATTTCAATGTCGGGAAAGGGCAGGTACCTCCAGGAGTGCTGGCAGGTTCTTCTCATGCTCTCAATTCATGCACGTACAGATGCCCACTTGAGAACACTTTATCTTTTACACATTTGTGCCTGTCATTTCTCATTCTCTGGACTCCTGCCTCAAACTCCTCTCCTGTTCAGTCTGTTCCCTGCCACATTTATGCACTGGATTCCCAGAGTGGATCTTCCTTGGATGCACATCCGAGCCCCAACAAGTCTGTGGGGTGACAAGCTCCAATTTCCAAAGGTTGTGCATGTTGCCAATTGTATCAGTAGCTTTACAAAACACTGCTGTGAAAGTGCAACCCCTGAGCAATCCAGCCTCCCCTGTGCCTCCTGCTAGCACATTCCTTGCATCCATCTTTTTGAGACACACAGGTTTCTCGACAGCATTTACACAACCTGGCTGAAAACACCCCCCCAGCCGATTAAATGCCTGCTATGAAATCCAAAGCTCCTTTTAAAAGGATGGAGTTTTCCAGGACTGCAGCACTTGCACAGATGGTTAATACTCATGGTTTGTTCTACGAGGGGAAAGAGTGGCATTTTCTTTGCAAGCACACACAGTCAGAGCTTTCCCATGGGAATTGCTTGCTTTGCTCAGATTATTATTTTAAAGCTGTCAGCGGATGTGATCACCCACTGGATTAGAGGGAGCAAAGGAGATGATCAGATAATCTCTGAGGCACAAAGCATTTTGAGTTGGATTTGAAGGGAGCTCTGTCACCTGTGGCCCATTTGTTTAGCTCAGGGTTCTCCCTCCTTTCTATTTTCCTAAAAATGTTCTTGCCTAGTGGCAGTAGACCTGTAGAGATGTGGGATGTTGTAGCAATTTGGACAAGGAAGAATCCTCTGAATCACACAAATACTGGCAAAGCACGAGCAAGAAGCAAAGCCTTGGGCTCTTAACCATGGCTGTGCAATTCATCTGGCCCTAGATCTGGTGCAGAAATACAGAATTAAATCTATAACTGCCTTTATTGCAGTGTAGAAGAGTAAAGTGCTTGATTCCAGAAGTTCTGTCAGTCAAATCTTTCTCAGATAAACATTCCCTAAGTCAGGATTTTAACCTTTTCCAGACTCCTCTCTGTCAAAGCCTCAGAAATTCCCAGTGTTTCTCAGGCAGGAACCAGCACATCAGGAAGTAATTAATGAGAGCAGGAGGAAAAAAACCCAAAGAATGTGCTGAATAGAGGCAAAACTGAGACTCTAAGCCCTCATCCCATGGGCTGCCTGCTCAGTCCTGAGGATGCAGACAAAAGACATTCCAGCTCCTGGCAAAAGGCCTGAAGAGATGCTGGAGCATCCAACAACCCCCCAGGACATTTGTGAAGGACACAGTGGGACAGGGAGACTGGAGCTGAGATATGTGAACCAGGTTATCCCTGGTCCTACAAGCAGGTGATCCATGTGAGACAAAGCCTGCATGGAACATCCCATCAGTGCTATTCTGAAAGAAAGAGCCAAGCAGCAAGCCTGAAATAATCAGTTAATTCAGTAAGGAAAGTCTATAATGTTTTCTGGAAGCTGCATCCAGAGCCAGGACCACCAGCCAAATCATCCCATTTCCAGTAGGCTGAGTCTCACCCAAGGTCTGGCAGACACCTCAAATCCACTTCAAATAAAAAAAACCCACCAAGAAAAAGTTACTTTGGATAAATCATAACCTTACAGGAATCGCTGTGCCTCAGTTTTCCCATTGACAAATTCGGGTGGCAGAAATGCCACTCAGCTGATTCCCTGCAGTGCTGTAAAGCTCATTTGATTAACATTTATAAGGCCACACGTGATCCTTAGAGGGGAATTGCTGATGAAGAATTGTTATGATTGTTGCTTATTCCCCAGACGCCTGAAGTATGGAACTTGGCAGGATTCCAGGGGAAAAATCCTTGTGAGCTAAGAGGTGAGCCAAGCTAACAGTGAGAGCTGGTGCAGGCAAAGAGTCATTATAAACCCGGGGGTCTTAAACAGATCCGAGCTCAGAGCATGGGCAAGGCTTTGTCTGTGCCATGAAGTGCAGGATCATGGGATGGTTTGGATTTGAAGGAACCCTTGGGGACCATCTAGTCCCCTCGTGCATGACACACCTTGATAAAGGCAGGTTGGGTTCTGCCAGGAGAGAACAGCCCACTTTAAAGGCAGGTGCTTGGGAGAGGCTCAGCTGCCAGGAACACCAAGATTCCTCCCAGAAAAATGGTGCCAGCACAAAAAGCTCTAGCTGTCCATGGAGAGCCAAGAGTGTCCCACCAACTACATCTGAGAGACAGAGGGTCAGGGCTTTCTTTCCTGTGTGGAACAGTCCATTTTCAGCACAGTGCTCCTGCAAGTGAACGACAGCCCTTCCACCCAGGAAAGAAAGCCCTGACCCTCCATCTCTCAAGTGCACTTGGTGGGCCACTCTTGGCACTATGTGGACATAGTGTTTCTGTGCTGGCACCTTTTGTCTGGGAGGAATCCCCTACGGTTTTTCGCTTGCAGAAGCCCTGTGCTCAGGTTGGCAGTCTGCTTCCCAAAATTCAGTGCTGCCCTTGGAATCCCCCATCCCTGGAAGTGTCCAAGGCCAGGCTGGTTGGGGCAGGAGCAGCCTGGCATATTGGAAGATGTCGCAGGGGGTAGAACCGTTCTGTGATCGTATGAGAAAGCCGCTCACGCCGTTCTCCTTGTGCAGTTCTCATGCCTCTATCAGCTCATGTTTTTAGCGAGATTTTAGCAGCTCTTAAAACCCCGCCGGTTTTAAAGCACTCACGTGAGGATGCCCCCCCCCCTCAGGGAGGAGGAGGCACCTCCCGTTCCCAACAGGTGCCGGCATTCCCGGCTGTGGGTGTGGCCGCTCCTTGGGATCAGGGAGGGGAAAACACGCACGTGGGAAAGGGTCGGGGGCTCAAGGCTGGGTTGGGGGGCGGCGGTGCCGCTTCCTCCGCGGAGGAAGGCGGGTGGGACCCCCCTACACCACCGGGACAGAGGCAGCGGGTCCCCCACGGGTGTCCCTGGATGTCCCCGGGGGCTCGGGGCGCTGCGGTCCCCCCGGCCCCTCCCGCCTCGGAGGGCGGACTCGCCGCCGCCGCAGCCCGGATGCCACCGCCGCCGCTTTCCTGGCCCGGCTCCCGGCTCCCGGTGCCGCCGCTTCCTCCTGGGAGCCGCGGGGAGGGGGCCCAAGGGCTTCTCCTCCCGCCGGGTTATTTTTTCCGGCCGCTGCTCCAGCGGGGGAGGTGGGAAGAGCCAAAGGCGGCGGTACCCCCCTTCCCGCCCCCCCCGGCCGCTGCAGCACATGGGAAGCAAAAGTTTTCCTCCTCCTCCCGCTGCTCCTCCTGCTTCTCCTGCTCCTGTTCTCTCCCCTCCGCCGGCTGCCCTCGCCCCGCAGCCCCCCCGGGCCCCGCATCCCGAGGATGCTCCCGCGGCCGCTCCGCTCGGACCGGGAGCTGCGGCGCTCCGCGATGGACAGTCGGGAATAGAGCGCGGCTGGAGCCTCTCCCGCTGCTCCGGGCGCTGGGAAGGAGGGAAGGCGAGAGTCGGGTCGCATCTTCCAGAGGGATCTGCGAATTTGCGGAGGAAAGGGGCTGTTGGGCAAATTTAATCAGATGGTTTAGCAGCGCCGGCGAGGCAGCGCCGCATCGCTGTGCTCGGGCCGCACCATGGGCACCGGCATGTGCTCCAGGAGGCAGAAGGGGCTCCTGCAGACCGCCTTCTGCCTGGTCACCGTGGCGTGCCTGGGCTCCGGAGTTTTCCTCTACAACCACTTGCAGCAGAAGGTGCGGAACGCAGAAGCCCTGGCCCAGAAATACAAACAGCAGCAGGAAGCGCTGTCAGCGC
The DNA here is from genome assembly GCA_013397135.1 of Pachyramphus minor. Classification (NCBI taxonomy): domain Eukaryota; kingdom Metazoa; phylum Chordata; class Aves; order Passeriformes; family Tyrannidae; genus Pachyramphus; species Pachyramphus minor. The sequence goes on from VYXB01006186.1 coordinate 616,713, forward strand.
AGCTCCAAGGTGAGTGACCCGCTCTGTGTGTGTCTGTGTGTGCACACTCTGCCTGAACTTCCCTCGCTCCCATCACTGCCTGCTGGTGGCTTTGCTGCCCGAGCCTTGGGCACGTTCAGCTTTTGGCTTTAAAGAGCCCTAAGATGTTGTGCCCGTTTCCTTCCCCCCGTGGGTGTCTGGAATTAGAACAGCCGTGAGTCTGAATTGCTGCTCGCAGCGAGGGGAGCGGAGCGTGTCGGATGGGCGAGTTCAGCTGCGTCACGTCTATTCCATTTCTTCTCCCTTTGGCTGCAAAAATTAAACCTCTGTGAAGCAGCATCAGCGCAGACAGGGCTCGCAGGGGCTGGCTGGGCAGGCTCCGAGATGTGGCTCCACTCTCTACCCTGTGTCTGTCCGGGAAGTGAAGGGAGAGGGAAGGGATCCTTCGGTAAAGTTTGTTGCCACACTGTGCTGCCCATTGCCTTTGCGAGGAAACAAGCCCACCTTCTTCTCGAGAGGTTGATCCGTGACTAGAAAGGTGTTGCCGGCATGTTTGGGGCTGATGGATGCCCCGGCACACAGCTCCCAAAAAGCAGGGAGGAGGAGGAGTAAGAATTGGCTTTTCTGAGCCCACTGACCAGCACTTGGCTCCTCTGGCAAGAGCTGCCAGAGACCCGAAGGCAAGCACGGTGTGGGTATTCCTCCTCCCCCTTTCTCCCCTCAGTTTTCCTCCTTCCATAAATACCTAACTGTGGGGAAATGGCATTTTAGCCCACGGGGAGATCTGGGCAGGGAAGGCTGAGGACACAGGTTACTCCATCCATGAACTCTTACCTCCTTTGTCTAGTCTGTCATCCCAGACTCAGTGCATCTGCCAGAGCGACCTTTCCAGCAGCTGTCACCAGATTTGGAGTCTCCAGAGGGATTTGCTGAGCTCCCTGTGGAGAGGTTTGGTGGGAATCCACCCTGGGGAGCCAGCACTTGGGTGTGTAATGCTGGAGGCAGGGCTGGGTCTGGGTGCCCACAGAGTGAATTTTATGTGGACAAAATATTGTTTGCTGTGGTTCTACTCAAGGTCAGGAGATGCATTTAACCCTTTTCCCCCCCTCTGCCAAGTCAGTTTAGATCACAGTGTTTATATTGGAGCTCTTCCTGAGGCTAAAATCAAACATAGGGTATCCATCATGACCTCTGTGAACCTACTCAGTGATACTGTTTCCAGAGCCTGTATTACTGAGGAATTCTGCAGGTCTGTGACTCAACGTTCCTGTCTTTCAGGGTTAAAACTTCTCTGGTGGTTCTGTGTTCCCTGTTGTGATGCAAATGTAACAACCTCCAAGGGCTGCTTGAGCCCAGGGCTGTGTATTTCTGTTTGTAAACAGGGAGAGCAGAGTGTGGTGTGTTCCTCTCCAGCAAACATGCTTTAAAAAGCCAATCAGTCTTGGAAAGGCATCAAATGTGTGTTTAGATTCACTGCTATTATCTTAGGCCTGTTTCCATTCCTTCTATCAGTCAAACACCTCATGTGTTGCTCAGTCCCAGCCACGATTTCCACCTGCATCCTGGGTTTGGCAGATGCAAAGATCAGCAGGGCAGAAGTTAACCCACATTCCTTTCTGGAGTGTCAGCATCTCATGCTCCTCTTGGAGAGTGGAGCTGGTTCTTTGGAGAATAAGATGACAGTGGCAGCCTCAGGGAACTACAGTTTTGGCAACAACAGGCTCAAGCCAACAACTGAGCCAGGCTTATATTTTTTCCACCCAAATATGCCTGAATGGCAGAGCTGCAGCCTGTTGCTGGGGTTTCTAACCCCCCTCCTATTCCTAAATACAGCTGTTGCCATGGCTACCCTTTTTTATTTTGAGAAGACACTTGCTCGTCCAACAAATTTAACAAAGGCAAGGCTTCTTCTTGGATTTGCCTGGTGGGAGAATCCTGGTGAGTGGCAGAGAGGAGCCCGTTCATGGAAGACTTGCAGTGCAGGGCTGTCTGGCTCCTCTGGCCCTGGCTCTGGTGTCAGTGCTCTGCACACAGCAGAGCAGGGAGCTGAGGCTCTGGGCTCCCTCCCTGCCCTGTGCTCACTTGTTGCATGGCTTTAATTCCTGTGTCTTCCACGTCTTGTTCTGTCTCTCCAGCAAGGCACTGCCAGGCACTTCATTGTTTCAGCACCTCAGATTCTGCATTTTGCCTCATTTGGCAGCAGGTGACACGGTTCCTTTAGTGCTGAGTTCTGGCTGAATCCCAGGATTGAGACACTCACCACCCTCCATTCTCCCTTATAATTGCAAATTGTTAAAGACTTCCTGGCTCCCTGGCCTGCAAAGCTGTATTGTGCCAGGTTGGTTGGATGAGTTGCTAAATTCCACCATGAAGATGAGTATAGAATAGGGAATCATAGAATTATAGAATATCCTGAGTTGGAAAGCACTCACAGATGTCATTAAAGTCCAATTCCTGGCCCAAGAGAAGAGACACCACTGTGTGCAGTGCTCTCTGCAGAGCTGAACCCACCTTCTCTGGGCTCTGGACACCTGGAGGAATGGCAGGAGATATTACAACTTTCTTTTCCAGTCACTGGGGGTTACTTATGGGAAAAAAAAAGGGTCAGGAGAGCCAGATTTTGTGTTCTAAAATCCAGAACAAACAGCCTGTGATGTGGAGCTGTTCCTGAAGCCTCCTCTGCTCAGGGATGGAGCACTAGGATCTGTGGCTGTGGGTGTTGCTGTTTTGGGTGGGGTGGGACAGGACAGGTTGCTGTGAGTGTTTGCATGGTATGAGGTTCCCATCACATCANTGCAGGAGCCCCTCGTTACAGATGCTTTTCATTGCTGGTATGAGGTTCCCATCACATCAAAGGTTGCCCTCAGGAGCTCTGCTGGATAAGACTGAGAGAAAGTGAGATGCTTCTGGCAGAAACATGAGTGCCCAGAGCTCCCAAATCCTTGGGGAAGTGGCTGATGTTCTCAAGGTGACAATTTCCTTGAACAAGTAGTGAAGGAGCACCCAGGGTGTGCTCAGCTGGAGAAGCCCTCAGGGTGACATCTGAGTAGTCTGTTGGGAAAAGTGTTTCTAAAAATAAAGCTGTCATGAAGTAGACACTTGAACAGCTGCAGTGATGGCTTTAGCAGTGGTGCTCTGCAAGGGAAACCTCCCTCCAGATGGAAACCACGTTTTTCTGCTGTAAGGTTTTGAAGAATATGGGAGTTTCCTCACTCCAGACAAAGATCTTAACCCAGTGGCCGAGTCCAGGGGAAGCATCTTCACCATTGGGGTCTGTCTGTGTTATCTGGGGAGGGTAACAAAGAGAAAGAAGGAGATAAAGTGGCTGTGATGACAGGAATTCCAGACCTAGGGCACTGGTCCTTCCTGCTCCCTGAGGGAGGACAAAGTGACAGAGGATTTAGGTGAGTTTTGCTGCTCCATTATGGCCCAAGTGGAGCTGGCAGGCTCTGTAGATCCACTTGGATTGAGAGCATGAGTCTCTTGGGACTCTTGGCTTGACAAGATTTCACTAAGGAATGGATTAGCTCTTCTTTTATGCATGAAAACATCACCCCACTTAGTTAATTTTCCTGAAGATTGTGTGTCATGGCATGACCTGCCCCCAAAGGTCTTGGCTCTGGAGGGATCTTGGCTCTGGATCTTGGTTTCTTTTAACACCTCTCCCCTCTGACTTGCTGCCCAGTGCTGTTCTGGCCTGGTGTCCATCTGTGCCAGGGGCTGAGGAGCCTGTTCCAGCTGAGTGCTGTGGCTCAGGGAGAGCTCTTGCTTTGCATTCAGACATCAGAGTGCATTAAAATCACCATCCCTCAGGAAGCTTCTGTGGTGCTTTGATTTGTCACGTGGCTGCTGCACAAAGCAGCCTCATCCTTGTCCCTCCTCTGCTCCTGTGCACAGTGCAGGTGCTGTTTTGGGTGGGATGGGACAGGACAGGGAGCTGCCTGGCTTGTTTTTCCTCACTGGCCTGAGGGCCAGTCAATGGAAGGGGAGAAAGTGTCTGTCCTGCATGCAGTTGGTGACCTGGAAGGCTCTGTCTTAACCCTGGCTGGGCACTTGGCCAACAAAGACACAGTTTAGCCCTTGGCCACTAAAGCAGCTCTTGGGCATCACAACTTGGGCTCTGAAGCAAAACCCGAGTGCAAATACCCACACAGGGTGAGGGCAGTGTGTTGTATTGTGAATATCTGCAGCCCAACTGTGCCCTCCCTGCTCCAGACAGTGGAGGAAATACATGGGGGCAAAAAAGCACATGGGAAGAAACGTGAGGCTCCTCTCATGCTGTGCCCCTCTCTGCTCCCCAGTGGTGTACGAGCACCGGTCCCGCCTGGAACGGTCCCTGCAGAAGGAGCGAGGGGAGCACAAGAAGACAAAGGAAGGTGAGTCCCTTGCAAGGGTGTCCCAGACAGGCCCCCAGTTATCCTGGGGGAGAGGTGTGTGCTGTGCCCAAAGCCTTCTCTGCCTCAGGGCTGTGTGTGGCTGTCCCTGAGTGCCCCCAGGTGAGCTGAGCCCCGGTTTGTGCTTGGGGAGCAGTGAACTCACGTGTTTATTGTCCCTGGGCAGAAGGTGCTGGGAGGGAGGTTCTGTTCTCTCATACTCCTACTCATGTCCTCAGTGCAATCTGTGAGTAACAGTGCCCAGGATGTGGTGTTTGAGCACTTAAAGTGGTGGCTAAACCTGGCACCAGACCATGCTTTTTACTTGGAAATATGTCAGCTTTCTTCTAAAAGTGATTTGAAGATGCTGAGCTCTACAAGTGCTTAATGATATCAGCATCAGTGCCCTCCACGACACACGGACAATGCAGACTGTCAGATCCTTTAGAGCTGATGTATATAAGTAGGCATAAACATGCAGGATATTTTAAGACCATGAAATCCAGCAGGAAACAGAAAACCAAGAGTTTAGCCTTTCAGTGCAGTGCTGTGCTTGGATGTCAGGCCCCTCTGCACCTGATTGTTGCTGGCGACGTAATAACTTGGGTTTTATCTTCAAAAATGTGTGGAGTAACACCAGTGTTACTTACTCCAACATGCTCTGTGTTTCTGGAAGTGCTGCCATGCACCATCCAGGTTTGGCTGCATCACTAAGGGAGAAGCAGCTCCATTTCTGCCACCTCTAATTTATTTGGTGGGGACTGACTGAGAAAATATATCCAAATATATGTTACCTAGTCATGGGACATTCCCATTTTAAAGAAGGTGGTGCAGATGAGATCAGCAGATTCACTCCTTTTGGTCTCACAGGAGCTTTGGTTTCTCTCTTCAAAGTCTTTTCTTTTCAGAGCGCCCCAAATCCTTCTGCAGCCTCAGTGACATCAAACTGTGGCCTTTTGTGTGCTGAAGTAGGAAATCACTGATGCATTTGCCTATAGAATGGGAAAGCAAAGACATTTGGGTGGACAGCTCTCATGGAAAATACTCCCATCTTTCCAAGGGCATTGAGTGGCTTCCTGGCAGCATCTGCATTCCAGCTGATTGACTTGCAGCCTTTTGCTCAGCAAGGGGCTGTTTCCCTCCTTCCCTGCTCCAAAATACGAACCAGATCCCTGTTAAATTCCAGCTCATTAAATTGTCTTCTCTTCTTCCACTTCCAGATTTTTTAGTGTATAAGTTAGAAGCTCAGGAAGCTCTCAACAAGGAGAAGGTGGGTAAGGTTTGTTCCTCAGAGTGTCTGTGTAACGTTGGTAAATATTTTCCTGGTACCAGGGGGGTTGGGAGGCTGGGGCTGCTGTCTGGGAGGGCATGGTGCAGGGTGAACTTTGGCTGACTCCTGGGCAAGGCTGCTGGTGTGTGAGGATTTACTTCATCTGAGGGAAAGGCTGCACACTGCTCGAGCTGCTCTGCCTGTTCTCCCATGTGTGAAAGCCAAGGAGACGATTCCCAGCTCCTGGTGTAGCAGGGAGCCCTGTGCTGCAGTCTGAAGGGAGAATTGCTGCTCCACGGTACAGAAGAGTCCTGGAGAAACTGAATTCAAGGCACACCACGGGGAACTTGGAGGAGAAAGACCACGTGGTGTGGGGAAAAGCATATCCATTGTTTTCTGTCTCCGGGGATTGTCAAATGATTTTCACTTGCCTGTGGACTTCTCTTTCAGTGGGGAAAAGGACTCTTCAGTGAGGGTTAGGAAGAAATGCATCCCTGGGATACAGTCTGTCACATTCACTTAGGTTATAAGGCTGGGTTTATTCCTTTCCCAGAGCATCTGGTGATAAGATGCTGGAGAAGGGGAATCGCTTTTAGCCCCTTCATCTGTGGGTCAATGTCTGTTACAGAAAAGCTCAGTGATGAATATCTGAGTTTTTTTAACATGTGCTCATTTGCTGGTGATATTTATGATATAAATTGAACTGGGGGGTTGTAGTGGGAATGTCTGCATGGGGGTTAGTTTGCACTTCCATGGTGCTGTTTCGTGGATCAGTCACGTTGTTTTAAGGTCCCCCAAAGGTAGGCCCCATGTTTGGAAACCTGCATGTCCTGGGACAAACTGCAGCCCCCTCAGGTACCACTGCTGCCCTGGGGACAAAGTGGTGACTTTCACCCCTGCTGTGAGGAGATGTTGGTGCTGTGGTGAAGAGTGGAACCTTGGGTGCACAGGAGAAGGACGTGACCCTGAGCAAGGCACGAGCAGAGCTGCTGAACTGGTCCAGACCCCTCTGTGGGCACACACAAACCCCTCTCCACTGCTGGTTTGTGCCAGCTGAGCTTAGTCTGGCTGATGTACCCTAGTTACAGAGCTTGCTTTAGGCTCCCTCAATTGCCTAGTGATCCATTTTTTTGTTAAATGGAGCAATTTGGGTGTGTAGGCGACGGGCTCAGCTCTGCTGCTCTCTGCCTCCTCCTCAGCTGCTGCCAGGAGAGCTCAGACTTCGGGGAGGGGGGTTCACTGTGCACAGCTCCTTCAGTGCTGGGCCTGGCCTAGATACAGAGCTGGAGGCTGGGAAAAACTACTCTAGATGTGAATTAGGAGTGCAGTCAATGAGCTGGTTTGAAAAGGTTCTTTTCCAGCCCTGCGTGTTCTGCCGGTCACCTCGGTGGGCTGGTCCCAGTCCCTACCTGTGTGTGTGAAGTGGTTGGGCAGGTGCTCTTGTGGCTTTTCCTCCCTGCCTTGGGTTTTTCTGGAATCTAATAGCACTGTTGAGTCTTTTTTTTTTTTTTTT
>VYXB01006186.1:623867-640344 GCA_013397135.1 Pachyramphus minor
TTTTTCCCCAGCAAGACTCCATGAACAGATACGGGGCCCTCAGCTCCCAGCACAAGATCCTGAAGGTAAGGGAGGAGGCTGGGTCATGGATTGACCATCTGCTGCACATTAAAGGATGCTCCTGGGAAGGGGAGCCCTAGGAGGGATCCAGGGTTTCCTGCAGTCAGTGCCAGCACAGAGGGAGGAGACCACTCCGTGTTGATCTGCATTCCTTCCTGACTATTCAGGTCCAGGGGAGTTTCCTATTTATTTTGTATCAGATTACAGCTTTCACCTACACCTCTGTTCAATGGCAGCCTTTGTGCAGTTTATCACACAGGATTCTGCTGTTCAGCCTGCTCCTTTTTGGGTCCCTTAGTGTGAAAATGGGTCTATTCATCGTAGCTTGCCCTTTGGGCTAACACAATATATTCCAGCCCATGTAAGAGGCTCAGAGCAGGGCAGCTCCTAGCATTTTATAGCTTATCACATGCCCTACCTGGAGCATATCTTGATGTTAAATTTTCCTTCTGTTAGAGCAACACAACTGGGGCTGGTGATGGTGGTTTTTAAAGGTTTTTAGCTGGAGCTTTGGCAGGGAAATGGTAATTTAATTCTGGGCTGTAGAAAGAGGGCTGGGTTCCAGCAGCCCTTAGCACCACTGGGTTGTATTTCCTGAGCAGAGCTGGACCTCCAGCTGCCTGGCTTTTGGATTCAAACTGCGGGAAAAGGGAAGTACAGTTCTGTCTCTTGGGTATTATCCAGCACTGTGGGCTCTGGGAACACTTTGCAACAGCAACATTCCTCTTCATAGCAACTGCAGGCTGAGCAGAATGCTCTGGTTTGCTGCTCTCGAGGGGACATGGAGAGTGTTTCGTCCTGGCTCCCCTTCTCTAGCTTCCTTTTATTGGAGGGGTGGAAAAAAACCCCTCACCTATTCTTTTTTAAGCTACATTTACAGCTGCTGAAAGACAGCCCAGCCCTTGGGGCTGTAGAGTGGGGGATTTCAACCCCAAAAAAGCAGCATTTTGCTCAGCTTCTGCTAGTTATGAGCCTGTGAGTAACACTTCTGTTACTGGAGCCCAAGCAAAAATGCTTCCCACTGGAACTGGCTTCCTCAGGAGGAAGACTGCTGCCAGGATATCATCCACTTAGGAAGTGGACATGTCATACTGAACAGAAGCAACTAACTCTGCTAAATTGCAGGTCCCAAATATGACCAAAGGGTTCCACGAGCCACAGCACATCTGGCTTTGGTGTCCCTGGCCTCTGCTGTTCTCCTGACCTGCACTGAAATCCTCCATGGCTGATTTACATCTGGAGCTGGCACAGCAGCCCAGAGGGGCAAGGGCCTTGACTCAGTCCAAAAATAGCAGTTGTGATCATTGCCTGTGTTGTCTGGATTCCTGCTGGGGCCAGACTTTGTCTTACAATTCCTTCCTCCCTCTTGAGTGGAGATGAAAATGTTTTGCTCCCATCACTCTGCAGAGTGTATCCTGGAATTCACTGGAGCAGGCAGGCAGGGAGGGGGTGGCTTCAAACAAAGGATTTTTGACATGAACTTCCTGAAACTGCTGGAACATGAAAACTGGCAAGGAGCTGTGCCCTTCCTTTGCTTGTGGCTTAAGGCATCCACTTACTGATTGCACTCTGTATAATGCTGTCCACAAAGCTGCTTTTGAATCCTGGCAGGAATACCTGGCTTTGAGGTACTGTTATTTTCTTCTCCCCCTCCACCTGCCCATTTCCCCAGAAACCTCAGTGACACAGGTCTGACACATTTGGGCACTACCTGTTTTCTGAAAAACAGAGGGAAGGTGAGAGATGAGAGAACCTGCTGCCCTGAATTCCTGCAGCTGATTTGGAGAACTCCTGATTTTTGGAAGATGATCCAACTTCTGAGTGATAAGATTTCTCCATATTGCAGTGTGAGCACCAGAGAAAAGCCACGACAACGTGGTGTCTGTATTCCCTCAGCCCAGCTGCCTCTGGGCATGACCTGCACAACACTCCTGTGCTCTGTCCTGCACTTTCTGCTTGACTGGGAATGACATTGCAGCCAGGTGGGAAGACAGGAGAGGTTCCTGGGTTCCTCAGGATACCTGACCTGGGTGGAACTGCTGGGTCAGGAATGTTCTGCCTACAGGTGATTAAATTATCTCTCTGAAAAATAGTTTAGTGTGTTCCAGACTCCCTGCCTGCCAATGACACAAAGGCATCTTTGGGTTCCTCCTCAGCTCTGCACACACTGGTCCCACCACCCTCAGAAAGCAGCTGAGAGGGAGGATGCTCCATGTGCTTAATGAGGAGGCAGCCTCAGGTGCTGCCTGTGACCTTGGGCAAGGCACTTATCTCCCTCTCCAGCTTCCTGCTGCTGTCAGAGGATGAACATTCCCTCCCTTCTTCCTGCCTGGGAGCAGTCTGGGGACACACATTATGCACATCACCTTCCAGGCAGAATATAGGTTAGGAATTAATTGACCTGAGCTGCTGAGGACATAAAATTCCTTGAATTTCTTAAGAGTTTCTTGTTCAAATCAATCCTCACTTGCTAATGTTGGCAGTTTCTGATGTGTTTAGTATCAAAATGATTTTAGGGAAGTGGTTCCTGTGCAGAGCTTTCTGCCAGGGGCTCTGATGAGAACTGCAAGTACCTAATGTCTGTGAAAATCAAAGCAGGAATCTTCTGTGCTCTTTATTTCCTCTCCAGATCTTGTGATCTGATTAACCTGACATCCTTGTGTCTCTTCTTTGCCCTGGCTCTGAGACCCCTCTGCACCAGCAGCCTTTTCCTCTGCATCACATGTATTTTTGGAGCACAGCTATATCTCTTTTAGTGGAGCATAATTGCTTCAGGGGGAATGCCTGGGCCACAGACACTTTGTTTTCCTGGGGATAAATGCAATCATCAATAGCATTTAGAGGTTTGGGTTGTTTTTTATTAAAAAAAAAAGATTTATTTTTTTTCCCCCAGGAAGGCTGATTGAAATGGCTGCCTGAGTCCTGAGGGGGGATGGTGTGGCAGGGCCAGGGTTCACCTGAGAGCCAGTCAATCTACATACATAATTGGTGTTGACAAACTGAATGTGGAAGGAATCTCTCTGGGTTACCATGGGAACAATGGGGGAAAAAAAAAAAGGAGGTGAATTCTGGTTCAGCGGGTCTGAGCAAAAGGATGTTTCTGCATGTTTTGTTCTTGGGCCCTGCAAGAGGGGAGGGGAGAAGGGAACAGCTTTTTAGCCCACTTCTATCTGCTGAATTCTTGGCCTGCTTGAAATAGTCTGTGGTCTTGGGAGAGTCTTGTTATCCCAGAATCTGATGCCCCATGTTACTGAGGGGGGAGTGTGGGCTCTCTCTGGTCCCTGTCAGAGCATGTGGTGTCCTTGTTCTCTCTGCTCCATGGGAACTACCCTTGCAGGTAAAGTCCTTCTGCATGTCTGGGATTATGGAGAGGACCTTGGATTTGTGGAATATTCCATAGGGATTTGGTCCGATATCAGCAAATATCAGAGTGTGTGTGCTCTCAGAGCAGGGTGGGAAGGAGCAGGAGTAGTTCCTGTGTCCCAGAGCCTCCACCTCCTCCAGGCAGGAGTGGACTTGCCATAACATTCTGCTTCCAAGGAGACCCCAAGGTGGAGTTTAACTGGCATTTCACATCCCCCCTGAACCACTGAGCACAGGGAATATCTGACCACGCCTGGGATTTCTGGCTGCCTCCTTGGGGGGAACAAACATCTGCCTCCCCAGGCAACAGAGGCACTTGGAGAGCACTTGGCAGTAGCTAAATTACTCCTCTCCTTGTGCTGACTCTGTCACTTCTCTCATCCCCAGAACCAGCACGACGATGTCAAGAAGCAGCTGCTTGACCTGCAGCTGCAGCACAACAGCCTGAAGCTGGAGCACCGTAAGACCCTGGAGAGCCAGAGCCAGAAATACGCCCAGCTGCAGCAGGAGAAGGACAGCGAGGTCACCAACCTGCAGGGTGAGTGTGGGCAAACACCAGGCTGAAGAACCCAGCTCAGGACAGGGCAGAGGCCCCTCTGCAGGTCCCCAAAAGGGTCTGTGAACACCTCAGGGACCTTCCTGTGTGACAGTGTGCAGCATCTTGGCCCTTCTGGACCTCAGCTGGAGCGTTGTCCTGCCCCGGGTGGTGATGCAGGAACAACCTGCAAATCCTAATGTTTATTTGAGCCTGGGAGCAAATTAAACATACCCCTTGCAATTAATGTTGTAGGGCTATAAAATGCTTTTGATAGTGCAAGTATCATAGACAATACTGATCCCTTTAATTCCCAAAGAGTGGTTTCTATTTAGTCTGCCATTTAATTACATTGTGGGGCTTTTAAGGTTTACATCTGTTCTTATTTGATTAGGTCTGAGAGTGAAATGTGATCATGTTTTGTTTGGTTTTTTCCCTCTGGTCAACAAAGCCCACCGCAGCATCTGATGGGCACTCCTGGGCTAGAAGGGGGGAAACTGAGGAGAAATAAGTGAAACCTAAATATTTGATTATCTCTCTTCCTGAAATCCTCGGCCCCCACTGCTCAGGGCTGCTAGATTGGCTCTTTTGGAGGCCAGAGAGGGCTGTTTGTCATGGTCAGAGGTCTTGGCAGCATCTGTGCTTGCTCTCACCTGGCCTGGACTAGCTGCCTACAAACACAGGGTAGCAGGTAAAGTGGAGCCCCACAGGGCATGATTCCATATTTCCTTCTGGCTGCAGGAAAGGCAGAGCCTTCCATTCCCAGTTTGATGTCAACCTTTGCTGCAAGGCAGGAGCAGAGCCCCCAACCTCAGTGGCAAACTGTCCTGTCCCAGGGATGAGCATTACAGAGAAAAGATACACCACTGTAATCAGAAATATCTCAAATATTGAGCTGAAACCTTGTGTGCAATTCAGCCCCCAACAAAAGGCTGAATCCCTTCCCAGTCCATGGTGGCAGGTGCAGCTGTGCTTGCAGAGAAATCCCAGTGCATGCTGTTCTGGTGGTGGTTTAAGAGAGATTCAGGATCCAAAACAGGGCTGACATTTTTTGACACAGTCGTTGTTTTACCCTGGAGGGTGCAGGATTATATCCAAGGCAGTGAAACATCAGTACATGGCTTGTCTTGCTGCTGAAGTACTCAGGAGTGTGCAAAGAGCTTGAAAAAGCCCAACCTGGGGGCTGCAGGGCAAAATGTTACTTAAAATCACAGGAATGGCCACTCCTGAGGGCAGAGTTGTGCCTTGATTGCTTTCTGTGAGTGGGTCGTGGGTATTTTGTTTGGCCATCAAGAAGCAGCTTCTTTCTGAAGGAGGAGGGAAGCTCCTTATCACATTTTGGGAGTTCAGGAGACCTGAGAGACCCTCGTGGTTGTTTCTTAAGCTTCCAGTCACCACAGGTAGGGACGGTGAGTGCTGCTCTTCAGCTGCAAGGGGTAAGAGAAATGAAGAAGCAAAGATCTTCCTCTTGAAGCAACCACAGGGAGAGCCTGACCCTGAGAGCAGTGGTCAGCAAAGGCTCTGGAGAGAAGGGTGTTCCTTGGAGTGCTGGAAGGAATTATCACCGGGTTTGTCCATCTCTGGCTCGTGCTTCGCTGTAATTCCTGGGCACTTGGGGAGATCTGGGAGGTCCAGGCTAATTTATGGTAAGAAAGGGAGATACTACACTTGGAAAAACAGCTCTTTCAAGCAGATTTCTTCTCCTGCTGCAGATACAGTGTTTAAACTCAGGGAGGAGAGCAAGCTCCTTCGGAAGGCCCACCAGGAGGTTCACTCCCAGCTCCTTAACGCCCAGGTAACCAACCCGGGGCTGCTCGTGGGACACTGGGGTCTGCATGTACATCAGGTATCCTCTAATCAGTAAATCTTAGCAGCTGTATTCCAGTCTGGTGAGTTGCCTAAACCACTGCTGATAGGTGTTGGTAGTGTAGATCCATCCAAGGAAAATTTTCCAGCCTGGGGTCTGTCCCAGCAGCTGAAAACACAGGTAATGCTGCACAAGTCCCAGGGGTTCAAGGCAGCATGAACCAGCATATTCTCAACCCTGGAATGCCTCCTGTCACCTCCCCAAATCTCAAATACTTCCAAATGATGGTGGATTGTCCTTGTTTATGGCTATAAAATTAATTGCAGAGAGGAACAGCAATGCAGAGGGGCCTTGCCTGGTTTGCTGACCCCCTTAACAGGCTTTGGATGGGCACAAACTTTGCATCCATCTGGGTTGTTCTGACTGGGAGCAGTATCCTACAGGTTCATATCCCACTAACTTGGCTGCCTTCTCCTCATTCCTTTTTTAGCTTGGCTGAGTGGTTTTGTTGGGGTTTGTTTTGTTGTTTTTAATGTTATTTTTAAGGTCAGATGTCAGGGGGAAGAACTGAAATCAACAGAGCCTGCTCAGGAATTAATTTCCTGCTAAACTTTCCTTGCTGCTTGGAAGCTTTCCTACTCAGCCCTGTCCCTAATTTGGTCCATTTCCAGGTACCCTGGCAAGCACATGAAAAGCTCTCCCCCCTCTCTTTGCTATAAATAACCAGGGTGGAAGTGGGGAGCTTTTCCTGAGTGGCTTTTTCAAGCCCTACTTTTCGGAATTGGAGCTGAAAGAAATAAGCTGCAGGAGAGAGAAAAAAAAGTGTTGCATTTGCTTAACAGTCCAGGAGAATTGATTTTCATTTGTCTTGCAAAGTAAATTGGATTGTCAAGTTGGATTATGCCAATTATTGTCAGCCCTGCTGAGATGAGCACATCCAGGGAGAAATGCTGCAGCTGGAAGGAAATAAGTTGACCTGGAGGTCCGTGAGTGTGAGGCACAGGAGGAGAGGGAGGCACAACTAAGACCCAGGGTACAATTTTCATGCCAAGGCAGGAGTTACAGCAATGGCTCATGCACTGAACAGGAAAAGGACCAGTGTCACAGCTCAGCACTTCCAGGGTAAAAAGGTCCAATAAGATGCAAGACTGGCAAAGGGGAAATGCAGAATATCCACGAAATCTGGAGGGAAAGCTGAAAACAGGCTTGTCATTAATGGTTGTGTATTTTCTCTGACCTGCCATATGTATAAAATACATCTCCTTAGAGCCCATCTATGCCAAATAAGTGGCCACAAAGGGTGGCTGTTCCCAGTAAGGAGGTGCTTAACCCTGTTACTGGGGGAGGTTTCTCTGTGTCCTTCTCACCCCTTCAGGCCCAGATGGAAGAGTTCAGGCAGCTCAAGGAAGCTCTACAGAAGATGCCAGGCTTCCGAGGAGGAGGAGGAGCTGGGAAGGGGCAGCAGCCTGTGGTGCCAGCCCACAGCCAGCTGCAGCTGGCGAGGCAGAAGGTGTGGTATTCCCAGGAAAACCCTGGTAGGAGCGTTCTGCAGGGCTCCTCTGGATTTCCAGCCCAGGGAACAAGCCCAGCTCCCTCCAGCTCAGAGTTTCCTGTTGTCCTTTCTTCCTTGCAGGGTTTTCCAGTCAATCAGGAGAACGGGATCCCGCTGGCATCCCCTGTCTCGGGGTTCCAGAAGCCGGCAGAAGTCCCGGTGGTGCTGCAGGGACAGAACTCCTACAGCAAGGACGGCCCGAGGCTGCAGCCAAACATACCCTTAACCCACCCCACCCCACCCCAGGATGCCAACTCGTTGCCAGAGGCTGTGCCAGCCTGGCCAGCACGACGTGGGGACGGCCACGTGGTGCGGTTCACCCGGACCATGAACAGCCTCCCGAACGGGAACCCAGTACGTTCCTGCGGCCGGGCTCGCGGGGCCTTTGCTTGGGAAGCTCAGAGCTCTGGAAGCTGTAGTGCTCTGTGTGTGTGTGTGTGTGTGTGAATCCCACAGCCCTCGGGTGGTTTCAGGCCCCTGTGCACTTGTGGTTTCACCACCAGGCTCAGAGGGGTGGGATAAGGTTCTTCTGCCGCAGCTGCAGAGAGTAAACTGTAAAATCAGCCCCCGCTGCTTCCCAAGGTGATGGGAAGTAAATATCTAAAAAAAGACAATAAATTGCAGTGTGGCTAGACTATAATTACAGTAACTATTATAAGGATGCGGGGTGGGGGGTTTAGATGTGGTTTTGTTCCTCTTTCCTTGGAGATTCACCTCCCCAAGACAGGCCTGGCAAACAGGGCCTAAATTATTTCCTTTTGCCTTGGAAGGAGAAGGGGCCTGTTCTACTGCAGGCTGGACAGGACTGTTGGTGTGTTCTGGAGCACTTCTGAATCTCTGCTCTCTGGTTAAGGGACTTTCTTGCCCATAAACCTGCCCAAATGCAAGATTTGGGGGTCTGTGATTAGGCTCTTTTGTGCATCCCACGTGTCTTCTCCCCAGGACGTGAAGATGGTGATGCGCATCCAGGTGAGAAGCCACGAGGAAAGCCAGGCTCCTGGACTGGCCCTGCCTGGTCCCAGACAACCCTCTACAGCAGGAAAACCTCCAGTTCCAGACAACCACCTCTCCACAGGGAACAGACAGGGGCAAGTGCAAAGGTTGGTGACGCACAACTCCCTTCTGGTCTCAGTGTTTAGGCTGAAGGTCTCTCTCTTCTTGTGTTTACTGTGGGTCTACCTGAAAGGTGGTTGAAGGAACAGCCTTTCCTTGGTGTGTTACTGGTACTGTCTGGTCAGGATCTTGTTGTACTGGATGCTATAAGGGCACTGGGAAGATTGTTTACTGTCTCAGCAGCACTTGCAGGAGACTGGTTTGTTTTTCAAAAGGGAAAAAAAAGGTCTCTCTGCAGCTGCAATTCATCAAAGTCTGGCCATAATCCAAAAAGAGACTCTGAAAATAGTGCTTCCTCCTATAACTTATTTATCCCCTGTGTGTGTCCAGGTCCTATCTGTTCAGCTTACCGGAGCAAACAGGATTTCATGTCTGTTTTATCTGTAGATGAAGCTTCTGGATTTCATTCTAGATTCAGCCTGACTCTTTCTTCTCTGTTCTATTTTTGTTTGTTCACTTAACCCGTAACCTTCCCAGGGCAGGGACTGTGCTTTTCTTGCCCCTTTAAATGGCAATGTCCTCCCCAGGCTGTGACAGACACCACCTGCACAGGCACAGGAGTTGTGCTCATGGGATGTTCTTCTGCCTGTTCAGGGAGGGACTCGTGTGGGTGCAGCTGAGGGTGGGGTGGTGGTGGCAGAGTGGCCATGCAGAGCCAGGTTACCACCACTCTGGGAGACTGAAAATGCAAATATTGACGTGTTTGGCAACGCTTTTGGCGAGGACAGAGATCCTGGCGTGTTCGGTGCGCTTTGCTTTTCCTGGATCTATCATCAAGGAATTACGGAGCAGCTGGAGGCTGTTGTTTACACTGGGGGAGATTTGTGATAAGGAGCACATAACCCAACCTTGTCCACGCCAAGAGCAATAAGGGACCTCAGGGCAGCACAAAGAGGACCTTAATCCAAAGCCAGGAACTGCTGCCTTGGGTGGCTGAGATTCCACGTGAGCCCTCGATGGGGCAGTTTGCATTTTGATGCTTTTATAAGGGAGGAATCTGAGCTGAGGGCTGGGTTATGACCTTACTTACTGAAGGTTTTGTATGCTGGCTTAAAAAGCTGCTAAAGCCAAGGCCACTTGTCCTTTCTCAGCTTTTAAACACAGAAAGTATTTTTTTTATTCTGCTTGCCATCACAAAATATCTTTATGAAATATCTCCTGATGCACTGAGGCAGGGGGGTTCATGATTTGTTTCACACCCCTGTTGCAGCTGGAAAGACATAGTGAACAAGGTGAATGCCCAGATGGATGAAGAACAAGCACGTGGTTACCCAAAGAACCTTCAGTTTGAGCCCCAGCCTGGGCAGGAGGTGCAGAGGGACAGCTCCCAGGCCCCCAGCCAGAGGAGAGGGGAAGAGCATCACAGAGCTGAGCAGGGAGGGGAGAAGGAGAGGACGGATGAGGAAGAGCTAGAAATGGGTATGGTTTCCCTAATGGCACTGGAGGAGCATTTCTCTGCAAGCACAGAGCTTTGGCTGCCTCAAATCCCTGCTTGGCACAAAGTTAAGACACTGGTGACACTGATACACCACTGACTGTGCCTGTTCCTTGCAGATGCAGGAGTCATTGAGAGGGAGGAGAACTTGCACCCTCAGAAAGAGGCTGTTGTCCAGGAACCAATGGTAAGGAATGGTAGAATCATAAAACCACAGGGTGGCTTGGGTTGGAAGGGACCTTAAAGACCATCTCATTCCAATGCCCTGCCATGGACCAGGTTGCTCAGGGCCCCATCCAACCTGGCCTTGGAAAGTAATGGTGTCACTTGTCATCTGGATGCAACTCCAGCTTGGAATGAGAGTCCAATAAGTCAATAATTCCCCAGAAGTTTCTGGAATGTGCAACTCCAAACTCCTCAGATCTGCAGGGATTCAGAGGGATAACAAAGACTGGGGGTCTTGTTTTTACAAGCACTACCAGGCTTGGGGAGGCATCACTAAGTGCTCCAAGCCAGCACTCTGCTTGCCGGGAAGGCATCGAGCCTTCTGCTTCTCAAGGGGACATCCTGCCAGGTACTCACAGGAGGCTTTTCTTGTCCAGATGCCAGATGATGCTGCAGATCCTGCCCAGGATCCCAATAACCAAGGTGAGGATGAGTTTGAGGAAGCTGAGCTGGAGAGACCTGACTTCGAAGAGAAGGTGGGAGGTTTGGAGAAGTTCAAGGAGCCCAACGTGAGAGAAGAGTCAAAGGAGAAGCCACCAAAGGTGACTGACATGAGGGCAGCCAGTAGGGCCAGGGAGGGACCCCCAGCTGTGGATGAGGGGAGGCAGAGAGCTTGAGGACTCAAAGGAAAACATCATCTTCCTGGATGGATCCGTAATCCCACTGCAAGGACGTGACAGGCAGGAGAAACCTCCTTCTGAGTGGTCAGTCCCAGAGTTCTGGCTCTGTCAATGATATGAGTATCTGCTCTTCTGGTCAGTGCAGCCTGTTTATGGCTCCTGGAAGCAGTGACAGCACAAGAGAGCTCTGCCTCCTTGTTTGCCTCCTTGCAGATGGAATCCATTTACTTCCCAAAGTGTTTCTTGCTGCCTGAAGCCAGACTCTGCATCAGGGAAATGTTGGCTTGTTTTGACAAGCAGCTGAGGGTTGCTTGTTTTAAAAAGGACTGTTTTATCTGTCAGGCTTTAAAATCATGATTAATAGCGAGATTAAGGAAGAAAAATAAAAGACATCCAGGCCAATGAAATCAAACAAGAGAGAGATGCTGGCACCAAGAGAGTAACACCTCCTTGACATTAGTGAAAATGTGGAAAGAATTAGTGACATCAATACCTGGCTTTCAGATGAGGCTGTGCTGTGTTCCCTAAATAAATCACAGATTCCTTGCAGTCCTGGGACTTGAGGCAATGGCCCTGGGACCCTCCTGCTGCAGGAGAAACCTCTCTCCACAGTGGAAGGAGCTGGGAAGAGAGACTGGATGGAGAAAGCACAGGGAGTTTGGGTTGCCTGATTGTCTCTCTGCTCCCCCTGACTCCTGATGCAGCCCAGACTTCCAGACCTGGGGCTCTAATGCCAGAGAGCTGTGTCCCTGGCAGGGAATGGGAGCAGGCTGGGGCACTGTCCACAGTATCTGACTGTATTTTTCAGGATGCTGGCAGACCTGCCAAGCCCAGGGAAGACCCAATGGATGACTATCAAGAAGATCAGGAGCAAGAAATTGTACGACACCAAGGTTCTCCCCCTTTCCCTCTCTGGCGTGGTTGTTACCTGGGAGTGTTGGGAGCCAGGAGCTGGGGAGGGCTCAGCTTTTAGGGAGCCAGGTGTGAGCACTGGCTTCAGGTTTGCCTCTGCCTGCCCAGTGAGGTGGGTCTCCAGAACAACTCTGGAGCCCACCTACCTCTGCTCCCTTTTTCAGGGGTTCAGAGGACCCTTCGTGCTCTGTCTCCCCTCCTCTTTCTGTTTTCCCAAGTTTCTGAGGTGGGCTGGTTTGGTAGAACAGCTGTACTCAGCAGCAGCACACTGTGCTGCTAGTTAGGGTCTCCTTTTCCAGGCCTTGCTGACTTTTTTCCTTCCTGGCTGTTCCCTCTGCACCCAGGAGGATCATGGAGGTGAGGTGGATGATAACGATGACCTGGAGCTTGTCCAAGAGCGGAAGGCCCGTGCGGGCCTACAGGGAGCTGGTGGCAAGAAGGACGACTACTACTGAGAGATGCTGAAGAAAAATGGGATACTCCTGGAATGAGGGGACAGGAACTCCTCCTGGGAACTGGCTCCTGTATTAAACACTGCCCAGAACAAAGGCAGGAGGAGGTAACTCTTGCAGGCCCTGAGCAGGGGTCTTGCAGACGTGCATTACATCTCCGTGTGGGGGCTGTTGGCTCTCTGGTCGATGGCATGGAAGTGCTCTCAGACTGTAGGAATGATTTTATCCTGCTGCTTTTTCTTAGAAGCACTTTTTGATTTACTGTGTTCTTCACCTTCTTGTTTTTCATATCCCCTCCAAAGCTGGAGAGGCGTTTTTGGTTGGTTTTTGAGGGTATTTTACCCTCCCTGGGCAGCAGAGTGGTGCCTGAACTGGTCCCTGGACTTACTCGACTGATTGCTAATACAAAGGAATCTCTCTTCATAAAATATTTTGCTCCATGGTGTTTCTTTAACACAGCCTTTTTGCTCCCCTCAGTAAGGTGGGAAGGGACTCAGAGGAAATTATCCTGCTCTTTTTCTGGAGCAGTGCAGGGATGATAACCAACCCTGAACCCCCACAGATGGGACTGTGTGCCAGCAGTGTGTGTGTGTGAACAACTGGATCCTCTTCCTGGTGCAGAGACCTCCCAGTGACTCGGAGGAAAAACCTGTGGAGTTCTCCTTTCCTTGGCTTTGAGCCATGACAGTCCTGCTGGGCTCAGAGCCTCCCCATGTGATGCTGTGCATCTTGGTGTGGCAGTGCTGCTGCTCCCTGGGTTCCTGGAGATGGGGGCTGGCCTGAGCTGGGACAGGCTCTTCTGTGCTGGTGCCAGGGACTGCCATGCAAAGAAATGGGAAAGAAGGAATATTTGCAGCCCAACAAATGCAATTCCATCCTGTTCAGCTCATTTCTAGTCTCCCAACACTTGACAGGGAGCTCAGATCAATTTTGCATCTTCCAGACAGGTTTTAATCAGCAAGTTGGGTATTTCTAGTGTTCTGTTGATGCAGTAGATTGAAATCTGTGGTTTACTTGATCTCCAAAAGACATCTTCCCTGACCTCAGGTAGAAAGAAGGAATGAGTCAGCTGGAGTCCCCAGGATTTAAGGAGGCAGCTGAAAGGAGAGTGGGCTTAATCATGATATCTCAAAGCCCAGGACCTGTTTTAGTCATCCTAAGAGGGTAGAGCTGTCACACTCTCTGTCTCGTGCAAGAACCATGTGTCTGAGCTGTCTCCTGCTCCCTTATCACCACTCAGAATTCCTGGACCCTGGGACCTCACTCATCACATGAATGGTTTGAATGTGGTCACCTGGTAAAAGATCAGAGCAGAGATCTTTGTTCTCTAGTTGAATTAGTTAAGCTTTTTTTAATCCCTGGTTCAGGGCATATTTGGTAAGCACTTTTAGACATTTGGGAAAACAATATTTATTTCCCAATAAGCTCAATCTTTTTCATTCTGACAGAATTGATTTTAGGGGTTTTTTTTTTTGCTTCCACTGGTTGTAATGGAGCTTGAAATTTACACTTCAGAGGTCTTTTTGGTTCTTCAGTTTTTATTTTGCTTGTGTTTCTTGCCAGCATGATCAGCTGTGCAAGTCCAACTCTGGGGTAGAGTGGAGCAGTCAGAATAAGCAAAGGTGCCAGAGGCAGAAGAGCAGTCAGTGGTAGTACCAGGGAGTCTAGGAAATGATCTACTAGCCCAGTGCCAGAGCTGCTCATGTAGCCCACTAAGGAGCTCACTGCAAAGCTACAGGAGGGTTTAAGACATCCAAAATGCCTTGAAATGGTTAATGCTGCCTTAGTGCTTTCTGTGCCAGCCCTGCTGTATGATGCAACACTGCTGGGCCCTCAGTGCCTACTATAAATAGCACACTCAGAACAGATTAGCTGGAGTTGCAGTTACTGGTTCAGAGCATCCTGATCAGAAATACCTCCAGTTCTCAGCTGGGCCACCCAGATGTCATTGTTTCACAGCTCAGTGCAGGATCCATGACCACACAGACTGTGGCCTGGGCACCAAACCTTTGTGCCCAGGCTGCCCTGGCGAGGTGTTCAGTGCAGCTCTGTGCCTGCTGCAGCTCATTCACTCCTCTCCTGTGCTTCCCGTGGCCTGTGACTGTCAGAGCACAGAAGTTCAGCCCCTGCTGGAAGTGAATCAAGCACTGGAAATAGAAGCCCAGTGGGGGAGAGGCAGCACACTGATTCAGACTGCAGGAGCTATCTGGATTAGGAGGCAGAGTCTCTGGGTTTGCATGTCTAGGATGAGTAATCCTCAAAGTTATGACTTGGAGGGAACTGCAGCAGCTCAGGCCTAAATGTAAAGCTCCCTGCTAGGAGGCTGCTTTAGCAACCATATGTCAGACACTGCCCTTAGCCGAGAGCTGAGCATCTCTGCTCTGGGGATTGTCTGCCCTGGCCATATCCAGGACTAAAATTAGTGGAGTGTTGCATGAATTGTGAGCTGTGGCTGGTTAGTGTTTCCTAGCCTGGCCTACAGCAAGTTGCCCCCATTTTAATACTAGTTCACTGTTTCCTCTAACAGGAGACAATAAACCCAGCAAAGGAGAACCAGAAGAGCTGAAAACCCACAGTGCTGGGTCTGAAGGCCTTAGAAAGCAATCTGGGATGCTGCTGGTTCACTGCTTAAAGCAAATCCTGGTGTTTTGCCTGAGCAGTGAACTCTTGAAGTGATGACGTGAGAAGTCCAGGCTGAGTTTTATTGCAGGCTAGGGCACAGAAAGAAGGGCTTGGGAAACAGCTGGATTTTACTAAGAGAAAAAACAAGGAGACAAAAGGTTCATATGAAGCCAGCACAGGCAAACTGACCAAGCCAAAGCATGTGAGTTTGCTTGGCTCCTGCACAAATAATTGTTTTATGCTCAGAGACACAGTGCAGGGCTGAAGGACATGGGGCAGAAGGTGTAGTTAACCTGTAGTGTTGGTACAAATTTTTTGATGGGTTCAAGGTTTCCATTGCTGTGCCACCTATTTTCCTTCCCTGTACCACATGCCAGACCCTGCTGTCGGATCTCTCACCAGAACTCAGAGTGAACTGCAAACCATAAGCACCCTCAGAGGCTGGTGCCAGATCTCTTCCCTGGTCATGGAAATCATAATAGCTCTGGAGTGCAATCTGCCCTCCACAGTGGTTGGGAGAAGAACACAAATTTGAAAGAGGCAAAACTTGCTTGATTTGGCTCCAGCCATTTCCTGGACAGCCTCACATTTCTTGGGAAGGGCTTTCAGATCTTCACTTTTGCATCCAGCTGGAATTCCACAGGTAAGTTTGCCTCAGCCACCAAGAAGTGCCTTCAGCAGCACAGCACCTCTTATTGCTCTGATAAGTGTTTTCCAAGGAGAGCAGCCATAACTACAACTTCAGCATCCTTTTCTGTGCTGATTCTATTTTTTGATTGATACCTCTTGGTATTAAAAGAGATGTCTAGCAACTTGTTATAGGCTAGCAGACACCCCCATTAAATTTGTTTAAAAACTAGATGTGGAAATAACTTATAATACTTGGTATTGTTAAATTAAAGAGTTCATTAAGGACCATAGACTTTAAAAGGCCAGTCTTTCTGACAGGAAAAGGAATCCTGATGTCAGATCCTTGAGTTGTGTTGATGTTGCATCAGCAAATGAAACTATTTAAACAAGTTCCACCTTGCTACAAATAACACCAATTTAACTGTTCAAAGGCTCTTCCAACACTGCTTAAGTCTGTATTTTTATCAGTGTTTCATTAGAATGCTTTTGTTTCCACATTTGGACCAGCCTATAGTCTTGTGTACATCTCTCAAGGTCGTTCTGAGAGCATTAATTACGGTGTAATGCTGGGATGGAGCACTGCTGTCTCCTGCTGTGCTGCACAATCAGCTTGCTGGCTCCAGGTCCAAGGGGTGGACTGGGGTTGGTCCTGCTGCAGAGAGTGGAAATGGCATTTGGCAGAAGACAGGAGGAAGAGGAGAGCATCCTTTTTCCTTCGTTCTCCCATTGTGCACTAAGACCCAGAGTGTTATCCCTGCTCTCAGCTGACCGCCTGGGTTAATTTAAATTTGCAGCGCCAAGAGGTTAAAGCAGCCTGGATCTGAAGATATAACCATTTAAAGAAAAAAAAAGTCTGTGTAGCCCCGGTTTCTTTCAGCAACCTTTGCATCAGCTGGAGGGGAGCTCTCCCACTTTCCCCAGCCCTGACGTGGATCTGCATCCCTCCTGGTGCGAGCCCCTGGGAGGGCAGAGGCACCTCCCGACCATCCGCTGGCACATTTCTGGGGGCCTTTAGCCATGTAACGGTGATAATTGCATTTTTAGGAGTTAAATATCAACAAATGCTTATGTTCTGCTATAAAAACTGGAGGAGGATCCTGTGTAAAACACACAAAAAATGGGTACATCTACCCCCCCCGCCCCACCCTCCC
>VYXB01006186.1:647771-670092 GCA_013397135.1 Pachyramphus minor
GGCCGCCGCTCCGCCTCCCCGCCGCCCGCCCCCGCTTGGCCCGCGGCCCGGCCCTGCTGACACGTCCCGTCCCCGCCCGCCGCGCTGCGCCGCCATTTTGTGCGAGCCGCGGCCGGCAGCCGCGGGCAGCAGCCGCGCTTGTGTCCCTGTCCCTCCCGTCCCCGCCGCTGCCATGCCTTCCGCGCCGCTCCGCGTGGCCGTGGTGTGCTCCAGCAACCAGAACCGCAGCATGGAGGCGCACAACATCCTCAGGTAACCAGGGAGGCGGGATGGGGATAAGGCTGCTGGCTGGATACCTTCCCTTCCTTTCGGCCCGGCCGCTGCGGCCTGGGCCGCGCCAGGGCCGCTGCGCTATCAGGGCGGGCCGTGCTCGGTGCCAGGGCTGGGGACACCGTCCTGTTCGCGTCCTGTTCGCATCCCGCCGCCCCTGATCCCTCGGCCAGGCCGGGCTCGGGGGTCCCGGTGGCTGTTCCGCCCTCCCTGATGGACCCCTCTGGACCCAGCGCTGAAAACATGGGCTGGGCCCTTCCACAGGCGCCAAACAGGGCCCGTGTCTCGCTGTTCGAAAACTTAAATGTTCCTCTTTTTTTTTAGACTTTTAAATTTTTTTTTAAATTTTATCCTCCCCCCCAATGCATCTGAAGGGGACCCACGGGGAAGCCAGAGAGGGACTGACCTGGAGTAGTAATAGCAATAGGACAAGGTGTACAAATTGAAAGAGGGGAAATTTTTAGCTTAGGTGTTCGGAAGAAGTTTTTTTTGCTGCGGTAGAAAGGGTGGTGGGGCACTGGCAGGGGATGCCCAGGGAGGTTGTGGCTGCCCCAGCCCTGGAAGTGTTCAAAACCAGGTTGGACAAGGCCTTGAACAACCTGGTCTGGTGGAAGGTGTCCCTGCCCATGGCAAGGGGTGGAACAAAACGATATTCAAGGTCCATCCCAACCCTTTAACATCCTGTGAAGACTGGAACCACGCCATGCCTTGAAAGGGAGCCCTTTCCTCTCGCTGGAAAACCAGACCAAGTGTTTGGGTCAGAATGTTAAATGTCTTTGAGATTATAAGTGTTAATTTGTTTAGAATTCCAGGGGTTTTCAGCTTGGCTGAATTCAAAAGGAGAGATGAGAGACTGAGGACAGACTGACAGGCAGGAGGAGACCTGATCTGCCTGAAATCATGTCCCTAAATCTTCCCTTTGCACTGCAGGAACATGGTGAAGGTGGTTGGGTTTATTTTATTAAAGTTCTGCGAAGAAACGTTCACATTAGAAATACCCGTAGCTGGCATAAGAAGCTGAACAACTATGTGTAGGTTGTGTGCTACATTTAAATAAAAATAATAGCCTAGGAAGGAAGAAATAATAGAAGCATCTGGTTCTGGCAGCCATCTTACTGAGAGCAGCATTTCGTGCTGTTAAGGCTTAAACTTGGCATCAGATGTTACCCGTGGAAACATAATGCTGGTTTTTTTCTGCTAATAACACTGAAACTGAGTTTTAATTGCAACCTGAGTACTAATGATGAAGTTAAATTTACTTCCAACGTCAGACCTTTTCCTTCCTCTCGTGTTTTCACAGAAGAAATAAATCACTTCCGGTGTGACTGGTGTTTGGCAAACGTGGCAGGAAAATGTTTGTTTGGTTTTTTTAAAAGTCTGTTCTCCTTTAAAATTTTAATTAAAATGTAACAAACTGTATTTATTTGGAAAATGTTTGTTTGTGTAATTATGGCAGTAGTTGGCAGAATAAAGATAAGGAAATAACTGCCCCATGGAATGAGAAGGGTGATTTGCCAGTAAATGTCAGGAAGATGTCTGTGTTGGCTCAAAGCCCATCTGCCTCACCAGTTCAGGCAGTGTCTTGCTGTGTTGTTGCACTGCAGTTGGAAAGAACACATGATTAAAAGAGGAAGAAACTGAGGAATTATGAAACTTTAAAGTATGCTGTTAGTGGATTATGAGACTTTAAAGGACACAAGTTCTATCAGAAAACAAAGTCTGGGGTCCAGCCTTCAGTGTGTGCTTGTGTATTTTGTAATGAACCAGGTTTAAACACTTTGTTCTAATTTTCCAACAGAAAAGTCAGACTGGAAGTCTGTGAAGTTTGATAGGATAAGAGCCATCACCACAGGGGGCTGTTGGGACATGGAAGCAAAGGGGAAACAGGAACAGCAGTAAGAGCTGTGCAGAAGGACATGTTCTTCCTTGTCAGACTGGGTGTGTGGAACCAGTCCCTGGGTCACATCTTACTCATCCCACATTATTTATCACCTGACGTGTGCCCTCAGCGTGCTGGGGTGGGGTGAGAAGCACAACAGGCCTTGGTGCTGTGTGAGCACTGCTCAGCAATAACAAAATATCCCTGTGTTACCAACACAAATCCAAAACACAGCTCATGCTGTAGCTGCTGTGAAGAAATTACCTCTACCTCAGCCAAACCCAGCACGTTCTGGGGGTCTTTTTGACTTTTATTTGCCTTCTTTTATCTTGTGTTACCACAGAGCACACAAGCAGGTCATGGTTCTCTCTCAAACACAGAGGAGGGAGGCAGAAGAGTAACTCTTCTTTTATAACCGAATGTTTTTGTGCAGCAACTTCCCCATTTCCGTTTGTGTGTGTTTCCTTGGTAGTGCCTTGATGGCCTTGAAAGGAAGTTACTAAGCTCAGAGTCTCTGTTCTACTGGTAATGAAAACCTGTAGGATGCTGATACACACTTAAGCCACATATTCCTTTGTTTTAGGAAACAAAGTCTTAGAAAATTAGGAGTGTCTTAGTGGCAGCAGAGAGTTTTTGAAACCACAGGAGCTAAAACTTTAATTTCATGTTGATGGTAAGACTTGTAGTTCAACATTGACCCTGTGAGAGAACTTAAGTTGCACCAGTGCTGTTTGTATAAGTTGTTAGTCACAGCCTCTCTCCTGCCATCATCTGGCAGCAGCTAAATGCAGTTAGGTGTTGGCATTTATATTTCCTACTTAAACTGTATTAATAAGCCCTCAAGAAGAAGGAAATGTTCTCAAATTTTTCGATCAAAGCACTTCATTTGGCAGCTTATTAGTGATAAAGCCTGTGGTGTTAGTGCTGTGTTAGTGCAGTGCTGTGTTGCTCTCAGCTGCAGTTGTGTCCCAGTGAGATGAGGTGTTTGCAGTGAGCCCTGAGGGTTTTTGGAGGGAAATGCTCATGGGCACATGAGTTGTGCATGTGAACTCATTGTCCTGAGCTCTGGGCTTGGACTGAGGGGAGCAGAAAAGGAATCTGTACTACACTGACTCATTCTGTCCTTAATATATTGGTAGTTTATCTGCATCAGTCTTGATGCTATTAATAGAAACAACTTCCTGAAATTTGGCACCATTTATAGTTTTGTTAATGTTTAAGCTCTGCATTTGCAGAAATCAGCACTAGGATAGTCTGTCAGTCTGTCTCACCCATTGCTGTTCAGGACAAAGCTGGAGCTCGTTGTTTTCCATCTCCTGGGTAGTTTTACCAGACCAAAAACAAATACTGGATATACCTTGTCTTGTAGGAGCTGTTCTCTTTCAAAGAATAATATTAAAAGAAAAAAAATAAAAGTTAGTAGTTAGGAGGAAGCCATAGAAGAAAAGATCAGTTTGAAACTAAACTATTAGCATTGCAGTTTCTTCTATACATGTTATAGCTCACTTTGTGTCCAGTAGAAGCAGCAGAATAAAAACATGGGTCTGGAAGAATTGCAGGGAAAATAAATTACCAGTGACTCATAACTGCACCAGTTACATGTGATGGAGGGCTGGGAGGGGCAAAGAATTGCACTTTTTTCCTCTTGCATCCGTTTTCAGTCATTAGTCCTGCGGAAAGAAGCAAAAAATCATCATGTATCCTGTCTGTTTACAGAAATAGGGACCTATAAATAGTTGCTGGAGGAAAAAGTAGGGAAGCAAGAAAAGAGAAATGAGGGGCAGTGTCCTTAAAGGAGGAATGAAAGGAAAGAAGTGTTGATAGTTGCAGAGCAGTGTCTGAGCTCGGGGCAGAACTTGATCACAGCAGTCTGTGCACAGAAGCATTTTGGGTCACTTTGAAGGCACCATTTGAAGGCAAACAGGCAGCTTGAATCGGTGCCTTGTGCTGGATTTCCTTGCTGGCTTGTACGTGCAGACCAAGGAGTCCAGGGCTGACTCTTGCACTGGTCCCCAGCCTCCTGTTCACTGTTCTCAGAGGCAAACTCTACAATTTTGGGGTTATTCTGGGGGAGTGGGAAGGCACAGGCGTTGGGTTATTTGCCTGCTTTTTGTCTTAACATTGTTCATTCAGTCTCTGCTGAAAATCATTGGAGCTGGAGGTGGGAGCCCTTGAAAAAAAATACATTAAGTCATGGTCTTGACCTGTTTCAAGTTACATTGTTGTTATAGACCCAAATGTTTCAGGACTTCTGGACAACAGCAACAGTATCTTACCATGTAACTTTGACCATTAGACCATGAGAAAACAATCAATTTTTAGTCCTGTTACCACACAAATATATTGACATGTTTGTTAATATTATTGAAGGATGTTTTGAGGTTCAAGTACAAATATTTTGGTTAATCAGAAAGAACATTTTGACATTACCCCTAAAGACAAGCAGCTTCCTCCTTCCCTTTTTTTAATTAGAACTATTCAACAAGTGGTTGTTCATGGAGCAACCCCTGGTTTACCCCACAGTTTTAGGCACCAGCCAGCAGAATATCTTCCTCCTTGTGTAAATGTAATTACACTGGATGGTTTGCAGTGCACTTGAGCAGAGTGCCAGGCACACAAATATTTGCCCTGGGCTGATTAAATTACACCAGAGGTAGTTCAGGCAACAAAGTGAGAGGAATAATGTAGTTATCCCAGGGACTTTAGCAGAACATTTAAGTATTAGTCAGTTGGTACTTTTACTTACTTTCTTATATGAAGAGAAAAACATCTCTGCTTGTACTCTGTTGTTGAGAATTGAATACAAAACACATGCTTTCTTGCAAATCCAGGCTGTCTGAAAGCACCAAAGAAATATCCAGAAAGCTGTGTACCATAATTGTGAGAAAATCCCTATCAAATATAGGTGCTCCTTGAGAAATGGTGTGTGAGTTGGGATTGCAACCGTAAGGAAATCTGCACGTTGGGAATGCTCGGCAGTGTGGTTGCTGAACTGTGACTTGGCTGATTGCTAAGGGGTGTATTTTAAAATTCACTGTGTTCTTCAGCACTTTTCCTGTTGAAGATCATCCAGTCTAACCTCCTTCCCTCTCCCCTTCCCTCCTGTCTTGCAGCAAACGAGGATTCAGCGTTCGATCCTTTGGCACAGGGACTCACGTGAAACTTCCAGGACCAGCACCGGACAAGCCAAATGTTTATGACTTCAAAACAACCTATGATCAGATGTACAATGATCTGCTTAGGAAAGACAAAGAACTGTATCCCTGTGGCATGGCCTCTTTAAAAAATCCAGTGTGGTTCATCCTTGAGAGGTGTAATTCATTACTTGGCATAATGCATTAGGAACAGAGAGTTGCTTGACTGGCAAACTTAAAATGATTTCAGTTTATAGGGTTTTTTTTTTTTACAATGGGCCTCTAATGCTCCCCTGTAAATTGCTGAGTTACAATGCACACATCCCAAATGCTCTTTTGTAGTGTGTTAACGTGTTTAGCTCTTGAATGAAAGCACATCAGCACTCACAGATTGTCCATTGCCTGCACTGCACTGTGGATCACACGCTCTCAGTGCAAAGACTGTCCTGATAATGGATCTGGGAAGAGCGACCACCTCGACATTAATGTTGTATTTAGCTCAGACAAACTGCCAGGTAAGGTTTACAGATACTTTCTCTGGGAGAGAGGATACCTTTCATTAAAGAGCTCACCCTTCTCACTGAGGCTTTCATGGTACATGATCTGTGCACCAAGAAAAAAATAATCCTATAGTGTATTATAAAGAATGCACATAGGAGAGCCCAGTAACATATTTAATCCTGGAGAGCAGAGGTGATCAGGGTTAAGCACACTACTAAAACCCATGAATAATGTCAAACTGCATGATTTTAAAATGCCTGTATTTAAATTTTTTTATTTATTTTTAGAAAACCCACAAACCTACAAAATTGGGGCATTCACTCTAGATACTCATTTTTTCCAACAAAGATCTTTTTTTTTAAAAAAAATTCAAGATGTAGGATATAGTCTTACTGGATCACATGTGATGTGCTGGTTTATTTGTTGTTGGTTTTTTTTAATCCCTCTGCCTAGAGAGAAAAGGCAAATCTTGCAAACCCATCATGATGAGGTATGTCATATCCATATCTTGATTAAAAGAACTGCTTCAAAAGAAAATAACTTGAATTGAGAATTAATTTTAACAGGCACTAACGACTGGTGATTTCCCTTTTGCATCCTTCATTGCTGCTGTGCTGACTACAGCAGTATTTAAAAAACCCAAACAACAGAAAGCCTGCCCAGCCCTCCCACTGAGCATGTTTAGGAGTTACCATAGTGGTTCTGCTCCGTGCTGGACATGGTTACTGTGTTCCCCAAATGTACCTGCAGTGTCACAGTCAAACCTTTGCTCCAGATGAAGGAAAGCAGGTTTAAACAACGGCCATTTGAAGGGAAATAGGGCAGGAGCAATTGCCTCTGTGACTTTGCTTTTTTGATTCTCGGCTCATTTGAGGTTTTCAGACTGAAGACTCAGCACAGAAATCATCTCCCTTTCCAGAAATGGGTTTTGAGGGTAAAGACTTTAACCAAGAGCAGACCTACTCTCATCAGCAAGGTGTGGAATAGGTTTTTTGTGAACCAGGGGCACAGGGACCTCAGTCCTTTTGGGTGAGCATTGCTTCCTGGGGGTGGTGGGCATGTGGACATGGCCTGGGTTGGGGGAGGGCCTGCTCTTCTCCTGGGCTTGGATTGGGGTGGGGAAACAAAAGGAGCTGTGTTTCCATGTGATTGAGCTGCTTGTTCTGTTCCCCAGCCTTGCTTTCATCAGCTCAGAGGACATGACTCCCACCTGTAGCCTTCCCATGTGGTCTGAAATAGTGTGTCCTGGGGACATTCCCATACGGCAGCGAGGAGCCACGGGAAGTGTGAGGGCTCAGCATTCAGTTCTGCCTCACTTGGGAGTGATCTTCCAGTCCCACATGCCAGCAGGGATCCCAGGCACTGTGCACACCAGATACTCAGTGAAATTGTGGCTGTGAGGGACACAGAACATTCCCTGCCTGAAGAAATGACCCCAGTTTCAGAAAGCAGTGGTCACAAACAGCAGTGTTGGACCTCCCCCAGAGCAAGTTAAAACTGTGTTAGAGAGAAGATCCACTGAACCTCTCCTTGTGAAAAGGGGGGGACAACTATTAAAAACCCACTCTACAGAGACTAAAACCACCTTCATTATAGTTAATTAGTGAAATATAGAGCACAGGCTCCCATACCTTGAAGGCATATGTTGAATTTAAGAAACACAGGAATAAGAGATTCGGTTGAGTAGGTGGTTACAGTGTCTCTGAAATGGAAGTACTTTCAAAGCCTTTTAAGATGTGGTAGTTAAAACTTATAGTTAAAATAAGTACCCACATCTCCCATTGCATTGGGGGAATATAGCATTTAAATTCCCTGAGCCCTACTAGAAGGCTGTGACAAAACCATTCAAAGTTCTGAATGTGGCTTTTTACTTCCTTTTTAAAAAATACTCCTCTATTATTTCTAGGACAACAGTAAAGGATTGTACTGCTAATCTGGAGCAGACATGGCCATGCAGCACCTCTGGGGCTGTGTGTGTAGTACAGATACACCACCTTGTGCTTGCATGTGTAATCCACCTTTCCAAGATCATGATTACTTGTCCCTTGCAACTGTGTGAGGGGGTTTGAGGACTTAATTCTAATTATATGATGATGACTTTAAAGGTGAAGCAAAACCAGAGCAAAACTGGTGAGCCCTGCCTTCAGGTGAACTCAAAAGTTAGTCAAGGATGAAACTTGCTCAACACCAGTTTAAATCTGTCAGCAGTTGCTTTTGTGCTCAGGGATAGGAACTGTTCAAATGGAAATTTGACCAAAATTCTGCAGCAGTAGCTCCTGGGTTCTTTATCTGTGTTGAGTAACTCCCTGACTGATTGTTCCTTTCCTTTTCTCAACGCTGGTGTATCTGTGACCCTCACATTAAAGCTGCCTAATGATTTCCATAGATAGGTGGGTATTTTTAATTAGGATCTCTAGGCAGCCTGCATCTAATCTGCAAGCCTGGCCTCTTGCTCTTTTCCCTGTGCTTTACCTCCTGTTTTAATGTGACCTGCTCTCTAGCTGTAGATAGGATTCCAGTTTTAGCTCCATAGTTACATGAGGATATAAAATTGAGGAGAGGTTGGAAAAGGTGTCCTGAAGAAGTTCCTAAAGGTGTGCTTGTTAGAGGGAAAATTTCAGAAATGAAGAAGAGAAGCTGGCTTGGTACATCTCACTTGAAGACATAGTGATTCTTTTCTGTCAAAAAAAAGGTAGTGATAATCTTGGTGATTGGGATCTAGTTCTTCTCTCTGAACTCCATGCTGAAGCTGGATGCCCATGTGCTATTGCCATGTAGCTCAGTCTTGAGCAGTAACTTATTTAATTCTACTTCAGGTAAGCTCTTCATGCATGTATTTACCTTACATCCTATCTCTTTTTCTCCGTGGATTTTGAACTGATAAGCAGTTGTCAGCTTCTGTTCTGAGCTGTCATTCCAGTGGTCAGGAGGATAGCTTCTGTGTCTGGAAACCACTCTGAGATGGTTTATTTTAGATATGTTTAGGGTTGGGTTTGGTCTTTTTCGTCTCTGTTTTTTTTCCTACAGCTAAAAATAGCTGAAGTCATGGCCTGCATGTCAGTGGCAAAACTCTTCCAAATGCAGTACAGTACAAGTCTCATTTTCTTCCTTAACATTTCTTTCAAAGTACTTCAGTGCTCCTAGAAATAAGAGGGAAGGAATGAGGGTGGAAAGCAGTGTTTAAACTGGATTTGAACAGGCTTCTAAGAGGCACATTTGTGTGAATCAATATGCTTCCAGCCATAGCTGAATTCTAATCCCTTTTTCTCCATGAAGGATCATAAGACCAAAACACAAAGTCCCAGGCCTCTCAAAAGCAGCAGTTTTCAGTGCTTTTTTAGTCTGACTTCTGATCAGAATGCCTTTAATCTTGGCTTCATTTACATTAAAAAGGAAATATATAAAATTATTAAAAATATATAAACCAGAAATATATTATTTAAGTGTTATTTCCCCCCAGTGTTTGAACTTAGGGACATGGTAGGAACTGCAGACTCCAATCTAATATGAAATGCTTTTCAGCATATAAAACATCCTCTGCCATCTTGTCAGTCTGCCAGGCAGCCTTTGGAAGGTTTATTTCCTTTGCCAAGGTGAGTCTTGAACAGATGCTCTAAGGAATTCTGACTGAAGGACCCTATCTGAGGCTGAGGACTCTTGTAAAATCCAATTAGAATTGGAGTGATTTCATTTATTCGCCCGGGTTTGGCGGTTTCATCCCGACTTGAAAGAGGGGAGCACTGAAGACTTCACCTCCCATTAACACAGAACTTCTGTGCCAGCATAAGGGATGCTTATACTTCCCCCTCCCAAAAATGATTCCAAATCCATTTCCATTTTCATGGTAGTGACTGTAATTTCTTAAACTGGCATTAATTGCAAGCCAGTGTTGCACTGAGGACTGTTTCCTGCAGACTGATCCAGCGTGTTGCTTCCCCTGCCTGCTGCTGTTCCAAAGTGGCCCCGCTGTCTTTGTGATTGTGTTCTCAGGTTTCCCAAATGCCTTAAATGAAATGGCTTAATTGATTGAGGGTTTGTAATGCTTGTGGTTTGCTTTATCTGAGCTTCCCTATCCAGCTCTAACTCCAGGTAGCTGAAAATTACCTTTGAGTTTCGCAGCACAAAGCAGTGAGAGCAGCAGAAGGCAATTTGAGAAGGGCTGCTGCAGCCCCTGCTTCCCTGAGACGTTAAATGGGGTGACTCATTCTCTCTCCCAGACCTCTCTCTCTCTCCTCACAGCTTCCTCAAAGCTCTTCCCCCCCTCAGCCCAGTCCTACGACATTTGCTGCTCATCCTCTGGAACCTGGCACTGCTTTCCAAACCTGACAAGAGCCTCTAAAAGTCATGGGTGACACTTCTGAGCTTTCTTGCCCACTGGTCCTGACAGTGACTGTTGTGTTCCTTTTTACATGTCCCTGTCACTTACTGGACTTGGCAGTAGTTTGAGCCAAGTGATCAAACACTGGATATTCCAGCCATGCAAACTCCTCTTGAAGCTCACACTTGGATGAAGTTCATAGTCAGCTGTTGGATGGCATGGGCAGACATGCCACATCTTCAAAGTCATCTTGTGGTCTGTCTCTGCCATCCTGATCTTCCTTTAGTCCCTTCAGTTACATCTGTGCCATCCCTTCTCCAGGTCTTTGGCGCTCCCATTCCTCCCTTTCTTTTCCCCTTTGACAGCTTGTGTCTGTCCAGTTTCATCCCCAAACACTGTTTCAACTGTTCAGCACCAACAAGTCATTGGCATTTGAGCTCTGGGCTTAAACTCAAGATGTTTCCTGCTTCTGCTGCTATTTGGGTACGTACCCTCAGCTTTGGGGCTCAGCCAGGCTTGAAGGAGTGAGCAGGGCTGCCATGTGCTTCTATTTGGACCAGCTGCTTTGAGTAGGCTCAGCTGGACTTCTCTGTGCAGTTTGTAGCTTAAAAATCCCAGGTTATTGTCCTTCACAAGGAAAACCAAGTTGAGTTCTTCGCAGGTCATTAATGCAGGCACAGATGTTACCAGAAATGTTACTGAACCCAGCTTAATGTCTTCATTATGGTTTGGAATGGCATATTTTAGAATCAAAGAATCCCAGAATGGTTTGGGTTGGAAGGGACCTTGAAGATCATCCATTTCCACCCTCTGCCACGGGCAGGGACACCTTCCACTAGCCCAGGTTGCTCCAACCTGGTCTTGGACACTTCCAGGGATGAGGCAGCCACAGCTTCTCTGGGCAACCTGTGCCAGGGCCTTCCCACCCTCACAGCAAACAATTTCTCCCCAATATCCACCTAAACCTACTCTCTTTTCATTTTGAATCCCACAGAATCATAAAATGGTTCAGTGTTTAGAGCACCACAAAAGACTTGTGACCAAACTGGTTTGTACTAAACCCAACCAATTTCAACTCAAGTGAAAGGCAGTTTGTGCTCTGGCTGTGGAGCGAAGGCAGTTCTTGCACCTATGATCACCAGGCTTGGAAGGGAGAATTTGTGGTGCCCAGGCCCTTTTTCAGGCTTTCATTCCCTGTAAAAGGAGCTGATGCTGAAGGTGGAAGAAGGTTGGGCAGCCTCTCCCACAACATCCTTTAAGGAAATATTTACTTCCTAGACAAATTGCCAAGCAGGCAATGTGAGTTATTTGTAATGCAGCTACTAATAAATAAATTCAGATGATGTAGAAAAGAGACCTGCAAATGCAGGTGTGAGAAGCATCCTGCTCTGCTGCTGGTTCTCCCAAGGAAGAAAAGCAGTGTTTGAGTGTGGTGGCAGCTGCACCACAGGGAATAATCAGCATGTCAGATTTGTTTGAAGATGTAGAAAATTTGGGTGCCAACCATTAATTTAAAGTTTGGGGGTTTTTTTCCCCCTAAAAAGTATGTCTGTGTTTTAGCAAATGTTCTTTGCCCAGTTATGTTTAATAAAGTGGCCTCTAGTGTATTTTTATAGAACAGCCTGGGTTGGAAGGGACCTTAAAGCTCATCTCCTGAGGGAGGGAGGGAGGGACACCTCCCACTACCCCAGGTTGCTCCAAGCCCTGTCCAACCTGGCCTTGGACACTTCCAGGGATGGGGATTTTAGATCACTGTGTAATTAACTTATATATCCCAAAACTTTCAGCTCATGTCTCTTGGGAGCTTCAGCTTCACGTGGGAGTTAAAATGAAATTTACTGAATACTTGGATCAGTAAGATCATTTTTCCATTATCACACAGGATTAGAGACTTAATGCTCATGTTCACCCTGTCAGTGACACAAATTACTGATGAAGTGGTTGGAGGGGTGAGGGACATGTGGCAAAAGGCATTTCTGGTGTCTAGGACAGGAATTTTAAATTTGGGTAGCAGAAGCTGTGAAAGCTTCAGGGGTTTATCCAAACACACACATAACTTCTTTTTTTAAATACATGTGTATCTTCATCACTAGAAACTGGTATCTTTTGCAAAACCCCAACTTGTATTGCACCATCTCCTTTTTATATCAAGTCTTTCCACTGCTGAGCTGTCATGCAGGCATTTCATCACACTGTGGATCTGTTTAGCATAGTCACTGCAATAAAGGTGAAATCTGAATTAGACTCCCTGGAAAAATGGGGTGGATTTCCCATGCCAGGGGTTTGCAGGAGGTGAAGGCCTCTTAGAGAAATGCAGGCATGTTCTGTGGAGTGTGAGCATGGCAGGGCTGGGAAGATGTGACAGCAGGAAAAGCCAGGAGAAAAATCAGGAAAAGCCAGGAGAAAACCTTGGGAGGACCTGCTGAACAAGGGGCTGCTGAAGAGAAAGAGCAGAGATGCACAGGATAGGGAGCATGGAGTTAAAATCTGTTGGAGGGAAAGCAGAGCCTGGCTTCAATGATTCCACATCTGGCAGTGTAGTGGAAACTACATTAATGAGTTGTAGTGTCTGCATTCACCTGAGCTCAGGAAGAGAAAGAAGCTGGGTTGTGGTTGTGCAGTGGGTGCAGTCATGCAGAACACATCCCCCTGCCTGCTCAGGGGGTGCTCTGCTCCTCTCTGCCAGGTGAAAAAGACTTCAGACAGTGTCATGAATCTTAACTGCTTATTTCAGTCTCCTTTTATAGGCAGATGGACCCTTGGAGGAAAGAAAAAAAAATAGCTGTAAGTTGGCAGCAGAAAGCTCGGCTGTGAGGCAGCAAGCTTGTGTGGGTTTTTGGAATATGCGTAATTCTGTCTCCAGGCTCAGTCAGGAAAGCTAGGGGACAGATGCCAGCAACATTTTATCCTAGAAAGGGAAAAAAAGAGAACCCAAAAAAAGTGTGTGGGATGTTGTGGATTTTTATTTTTTTTTCCCTTTTGAACTGCACGATGTAGAAACGAGGACTACGGAGCCCAGAAAGGGCTCCCCTTCCAACAGAACAAAGCAGCACAGCCAGGTGTTGACAGATATTTTGAAAATGTAGTCATTTTCAAAATGCTCTAGAAATAACCTGAGGTCTAAAATGGCTACATCAAAGTGGTTTTTTGGTTTTTTTTTTTCCCAAGCATGACAAACCCAAGGAGAGTTTACAGGGGTGCTGAGAGGAAGCAGTGGGTGCTGTGGTGTGCTTTGGGCTATAGAGGACAATAATAACATAAGGAGGAATTTTTCAGGAAAGAAGAGTGGTAAAAGGCTTGGGAGCAACCTGGAGAAAAGAAATGTGGTAGAAGTCAGTTGGCTGAGAGAGAATCGACAACATATATTTGTGATAAACAGCTTATCGTTCTGTTTGTGGTGCAAAATTGAAATCTGAAGTAGTTGAAGTGCAGTGGTGCAGACACAAAAGAATTGAATATATTCTCAACATCAAGGAGGTAGAACAATGAGTTCAGTTTTTGACAGAGCTTAAACACTTGAAAGATGTAAAAGCTTTGGAGGCTGTTTGCTTGAAGACTGTTCAAGAACACTTGGGAGCACGTGGTGCTCATCTGGCTACCAAGGGGAGTAGAACTTGAGCTACCAGAGGGCAGCTGCAAAAAGGTAGGCAGAAAGTTGTTGGTCTTTTGTTCCAAAAATATTAGGACTGTTTTCTGGAAAGAAATACATGTATGTGACCTTTTCAGTGAGGAAATAAGCCAAGACGACCCCTTACATACTGCTGCTAATGATTTTCTTTTCTCAGGAACCTGTTACTTCAAGAAATTAGAGGCTGCTATTTGAATGTAAAAATATCTGCTTAGATAGCTAAAAACACAGCTGTGTCAAAGTAAGGAAGAGATGCATCTGCTTCCAGGCTTTCTCCATGCAAACCTTTCCTGGTATTCCTGATTTGCCCATAAAGCTTGGCCTTCAGAGGGAGTTTGGTTTTACTCAAGCAAGTAGATTTGTGTGACAGTCAACCCTGGAGGGCTCCTGATGGAACTGCTCCTGATGGAAGGCTCAGGAGACAGTGGGATTGGTGAATCCTGCCTGAGAGGGGGATGCAGGATGTTAAACCTCAAGGTTACAGTAGCAGCACAAATATAGCTCCCAAGCAGCATAACAGATTCCTTTCACACAGTGATGAGGCTCTGACAGGCATAAAGTCAGTGTTTTTCTGATTCCCTAAATGGGAATGTATCTTGGGATATTTTTAAGGGACGTGCTTCTGTTTTTTCCTTGACTTTCTTTGGGAGTTCAGTTGCATAAACCCAAGGCCCAGGTAGGGCTTTGTGCAGGTGACACCACAAACACCCTGGAAGTGCCTTTGAAGAGGGAGGCCCCTGAAGGGAATGTAGGACATTCTGCTTCTGCAGACAGAGCAGGCTGGGTGCTCTAAACATTATGGGTATAAAAATAGTTGCCCAAGAAAATTTAAATTACCCTGATGGGGGTCACACTGTCATCTTGGTAGTCTCTTAATTGGTCATTGAACTTTATATTTACAAACAGAAAGAATCTTATTTTAAAGGTACAGTAAAAATTTAACTTGTACTGATCATTTGCTAAAAAACATGTCTTAAAGTGAAGGTACTTAACTCCAGCGGCTTCAGATACACACAGAATGGAATTTTACACATGTTGGACAGAAATAAGAGAATCAAGCCACGACCAGAAAGATTCCAGAACTGCAAAGATGTTTTTGATTTGATCCTAACGTGTGAAGAAAGAGTCTATGATCAAGTAGTAGAAGGTAAGGACCTTGAACTGATAAACCAAGTAAACTTTGGGTGCTTTTTTTCCCCCCCTCCTCCCTGAAGTCCTTCACAAATCTGGAAGCGCCTCTGTCTCCTCCAGCTACTCCTGCTGGAACACCAGTGGGGACAAGAGCTTGCACTCATTGCTGCAGACTTTGTGCACCAGAGCTGGGATGGCTGAGCACTTGTTTCTAAAAGATGTTGGCAGCTACAGGGAGTGTGTAGCAGTATTAAGGGCTGACATGAGGAAATTTGTAGAAACTCAGATACGTGGTTAGTTTGGAAATGCCTGTGGATCTCAAAACCCAACAAGTTGTATGTGATGAGCGTTTTTCCACCCTGGAGCAACAAAGCCTTAAGATCTCTTCCTTATGCAACTTCCCTTCCCTGCAGAAGGCTTCCTGTGAGCTGCTGAGCAGTTTATCCACATTAAATACCTTCTGTACAGGTGGAGAAGCTGTTCCTGAGTGGTGGTAGCACTGTGCAAATGTGCCACAGCTTTGCCTTGAATGAGTCAAAGTGAGATGTACCAGAGGCATCAGGGCTGGGGGTTGGGTCCCACATAATCTCAGTGCACAGGCTCCATGTGAACTCACCCAAAACCTTGAGCTCTCAGCAGTGACTCAGTCCCTGGGCTGAGAACCTTGTCTGCCTCTGGAAATGCTGGGTGCAGGATTTAAGGAGTTCCTTTCCCACCGAAAAAATAACCAGCTGAATTAGTATCATCCATAGAACTTGGAGGGCTGTTGCCTTGGCTTTTCCATCCCCAGTGGTCACGTCACAAGCGATGCAGAGCACAGTTGGGCTCCTGGAAACAGAGCAGGCAGTGTTCTGAATGCTTAGGGGAAGGGTTGAAATGTGTAAGTAAGTGCTGAGGGCAGCTCTGGTACCTGAGGGGGCCTTCAGCAAGTGCAGCTTGTCTCCCATAGAAAGTAGCTTTCTCTCTGATATTTTAGGTGAGTATCCTGAGGAAGGGAGGGGAAGATCAACAGTGCTTTTTTTAAAAATGAGCGATTAAAACCCTCCAGGTGAGGAAGCCCAAAATCCTTCTTGATTTTTGGGACTCCTGATCGTGGGCTTTAAAGAGTAAAGTGAGCAGAAACCTTTCTTGAGCAGGGCAAATAAACTGTCACGACCCTTCCACAAATCTGAATTATTCTGTGCCCAAAATCCATTTCTCATCTTTGAAATGAAAGAGACAATGTGTATGACAATGTTAAATAAAAAAATATTCTAAAAACCAGTTTGGGAAAGACTGATGTGCCAATGCCTATGCATTTTTAAAAACCTTGTTAATACCTCGTGTAGGACATGATACAGTTCCACCTCAAGTGTTGCTGTTACGTGTGTTTTGTTTTCAAATAGATTTAAATTCCAGAGAGCAGGAGACGTGTCAGCCAGTCCATGTGATCAATGTGGACATTCAGGATAACCACGAGGAGGCCACTCTGGGTGCTTTCCTTATCTGTGAGCTCTGCCAGTGTGTAAGTAGAGAGGGCTCCTTGCCCGGGGGTGCCTTTGGCTGCACAGGGACTGGGCTTTGCTTGGTGCTCCCAAAATGTGCTGCACATCCATGTCAGGCTGCAAGTTCCCAAATTATTCTGGTTGTTTTCAGAGCTGTTGGGCAAATAGGTGAACTTAACAGGGGTTCGTGGTTTGCAAAGTGGAACAATTTTTTTTAATGATGTGGGATTTAAACGTCAGAGTTGTTTTCAAGAATCCCAGGATTCTTGAAAAAATTCATATATAGGTGTGTTTCATAGCACCACAGTGGAACAAAACAATGGTGCCCCAGCCCTTGGTGTTAAGACTGAGGTGATTTGTGGAACTGAGAGCAGAGGAAGGACCTGTGTCCTTTTACACTGCCCAGGTTGAGGAGTTCACCTATTCCAGGGTGGCAACAGGCTTTTTCTTTTTTAACTCCAGCCTGAGTGGTCTATTTTGGTCTCAAATCCTTTCCAGATTCAAAAAGCCTAAGAGGGTTCAAGGACTTGAAATTTTAGCCATCTGTTCAGTGTGCCTGGAGCTATTCTGGAGGGTTCTTATCTGGTGGGGAGGGATGTTGCCTACTCAACAAAGTACCAGTGAAGTGCCAGTTTGGTGGGTTGGGGAAGGAAGGATCTGCAGATAAACAGAGAGCAGAATATCTGTGTTTTAGGGAGTGCTGGCAGTGCAATAAAGCACCCAGGGCTGCACTGTGGGGCACAGCCTCTGCTGGGTTAGATTTCCCAGCAAGCCAAGAGCCTGGGATTGTTACAGTTGTCTGAACAGCATCATATCCTTGGAGTCTGCTTGCTTAGTCTTTTTTCTCTTGTAGATACAGCACACAGAAGACATGGAAAATGAAATAGATGAGCTGTTACAGGAATTTGAAGAGAAAAGTGGAAGGACTTTTCTTCATACTGTCTGCTTTTATTAAAGCACATCTGTCTCTTAGGCCTTAATACAGATGAGGAAAGCATGTGTTTAAATTTCTGATTATACTGTATTTTCCTGGAAAATGAATATTGATCTTTTTTTTGTTTGTTTGTTTGTTTAAAAGCTCCTTTTCAGTGTCTTTTTGTTTCAGGTGTTCTGTCACAGGTAGGCAGAGGTACTGGTTGGACTTGTACATATGAAATGATTAAAAGTATACACAAAGGCCACCTATTTAAAAATTAAATTCAAGGGTTTTTTTAAATCTACTTTAATTATTACAAGTAGGTTTTTAATTATAAAGAGAATGTTTCTTGAATATAAGTTTATAATGTATTTTTCCAGCTTACAAATTTATTTTGTTTCAGTTGTGCTTCTTTTTTTTTTTCTTTTTTTTTTTTCTTCTTTTTTTTGTTTGGGTTTGTTTTGGTTTTTTTTATTTTAATGTGACAGAATGGCTGAGGATGTGAATGGAACAATGAAATAACTGAGTATCTGTATATTATTAGCTATAAAGTTGGAAGCATCCAATAAAAATGAAAAACCTCTAAGTTTGTCTGTTTTCAAAGAGGCAGCTGAGGAAGTGCTGGTTCTTTTTGAGGTAAAACACAAAGTATCTGTGTGAGATGAAGAAAACTGAGAGGCTGTAACTGTAGCAGGCAGGGCCCAGGACAATGGGGAGAAATGGCAAACTCCACTGTCAACAGAAATAACTTAGATTTGTTTGGGTTTTTTTTTAANGACAGAATGGCTGAGGATGTGAATGGAACAGTATCTGTATATTATTAGCTATAAAGTTGGAAGCATCCAATAAAAATGAAAAACGCCTAAGTTTGTCTGTTTTCAAAGAGGCACCTCAGGAAGTGCTGGTTCTTTTTGAGATAAAACACAAAGTATCTGTGTGAGATGAAGAAACTGAGAGGCTGTAACTGTAGCAGGCAGGGCCCAGGACAATGGGGAGAAATGGCAAACTCCACTGTCAACAGAAATAACTTAGATTTGTTTGGGTTTTTTTTTAACCAAAGTAGTTTTGAATAGAAGCATTTTCCTCCCTTACAGCAGCAGGAGATGTGGTTGTCATGGCTCAAAATCCAGGAAGTGGGTATGTGTGTGCAAACAGAGCACAAACCTGCTCAAACTGATAAAAGTGAACCCAAATTTCTGCACATTCAACATGTGACTGGTAAAGTGCTGCTGCTTACAGGCAAGAGAAGATCTTAAAAGTTGTTTTGTTAAAGGAACCTGTGAACAATTCAGAGCAAACAGAGGCTCTTCTGGGACAGCTGAGGACAACAAACATCAGGTTGGAAGTGAGGCAGCATCAAATGGGGGTTTGTGCTCCTGGTTTCTGCCATTCCATCACTGACCTCTGGCAGTTTACAGGAATTACCTGGTTCTCCTTGCTAAGTGTTTTGCACATGCAGGAGTTTGGGACAAGTACTTCCAGTTCAGGCCAACGTTACCCCTCTGTGCAGACAACTTTGGCTGTGTGGCAGGAAATCCTGTGGTGGTGCTGCTTAACCTCTCTCAGTGAACACACAGGTATTAAAGAGCAGCATTTGGGGTTCCATGCCTGAGAACTGCAAGTCCACATTGGAAAACACTTCTTGGCAGCTGCAAAACAGGAAGTCTATCAGTCAGGCCCCCAAAGAAACCTTACACCTCACTGCTCATGGGATCTTGGGGGTTGGCTGTGGTTTCAGCTGCTTTGTGGTAGAAATTAGACCTCTGCCAGCTCAATCCGTGTCCTGGACAGTGTCCAAATGGGTCAGTGCATCATCCTCGGGTCCTGGGAGTGTTTAATATCCCTGAATTACCTGGGCTCTTTTTCTTTTCTGTTAAAAATACTTAAAAATGTCATGGAGAGTGACTGCATCAGAACAAATAGGGGCTGGGGAGCTGGAGCAGCAGCTGTGATAAGGTTTGCAGGGTGTGTGTTTTGCAACTGGCTTGTCCCGTCCCATTTTGTTCCTGGAGACTCTGTGTTTGATGGATTTCCTTGGCCTCCTCTGCTCCTCCTCGTTTGTCTGTCTGATACCATCTCTGTTACCATGGGGATATTTACAGCCAAGGGAAGGAGATGGTTCTGTGAGGACTGAACTGCTTTAGTTGATCTTTTTAAAAAGACATTCCAAGCAAGCACAGTGCTGAGTGTTTTGAGCAGAGCTTTCCTTCCCCATGCGGTACCAGCGCTGAGTTCTGCTCTTGGCAAGGTGAAACCTGGGGAGTGTTTGAAAAATGTTTTTACTCTCAGCTTAATTCATCCTAAACAGAGCTCTTTGTTGTTGTTTCACAGAAAGGCAGGGAAAACCCACACAGGATGTTTTAACCCAAGTTTTGTGTGTATATGGAGATTCACAGCAGAGTCCTCTTTATTACAGAAAGGTTGCACTTCTCGTGTGTGTGGTTGGCAGAGAATTCTGGCTGCTGTAGTGCTAAGTATGGAATAATTAGAACTTCACTGCATCTCTTAAATAAGAAGCCTAAAACCATAACAGAGTCTACAGGATGTTGCAGAACAGTTCCTTCCATCCTAAACATTCTGTTCATAAGCCAGAGCAACACTGAGAGCTGGTCATTTGTCACAGTGTGCAGAAGGAAGGATGGATGGATTATCTGGAAGGACAAGTCAGTACTTTGAATGGTCCACACTCAGTATTTCAGATTTCTGTGAGCATGACTTGTTCTTCAGCTAAAGCTGCTCATTCTCTGACATGTTACTTCTCATTTAACTTGAAAACATTATGCATTTATGTGGTTACTTTGTCTCCACACGCTTCATTTGCGTTGAAATCCTCAGACTTCAAAAGCTCAGTTTATACAGGGGTTTTATGGTGTCCTAGTCTTGTTTGACATTCACAAAAGTACATTTGTGTAGGTATAAAACTGTGGCTAAACACAAGGTCAAAGCTATTTCCTGTGTCAAAAAATTTCAAGGGAAACGTTGGTTTAAAGGAAATGGGAAAAATATCTGGGATATTCTCCCAGCTTCCCTAAGGCAAGGAGAGGTGGCTTTAAAATGCCTGATTCGTGGGGATGGCTTGGAGATGAGGAAGATGGACGGGTAGCCAGGCAAAACTTCACTTCCATGTCATTCCTTGGGACTTGTCTTCAAATTCTCTGCTCTCTCCTGTGGTTTTACTGGACTGTTACTTTAAAAACGCCTTGTTTTTCTGCAGCTAGCAGAGTAACCAGCTGCATTCTCTCCACATTAGTCCTTCTGAGCTCTGCACATCCACTTCTGAGCTCAATAAGAAGTGGAAGTAGCTGAGGGCAGAGGGTTGTCGAGGAGAGAACTCTGAGGAGCGGGGCAGGGTGTGGCAAG
This sequence comes from Pachyramphus minor, assembly GCA_013397135.1. NCBI lineage: Eukaryota > Metazoa > Chordata > Aves > Passeriformes > Tyrannidae > Pachyramphus > Pachyramphus minor. The sequence continues at coordinate 668,393 of VYXB01006186.1, forward strand.
AGATACCTTCCTAGGCATGAAGTGCCTGGCTTGTCAAACGTTTCATGTGTGTGGTTTAAATTAAAAATTAAATTTAAAAAAAAATTTAAAAAATCATCTGCAGTGCAATCTGTGCTCTAATTTGAGGACACCATTTAGTGGTTTTAATTGTGTGACAGTATTTTGGTATTTTCAATACCCAGTAGTAGGTTAATGACTATTCCTTGAAGAATGGAGTTTATATAACACGAGTCATTACATAAGAAGGCTGATTGTGGCCTGAGGAGCAGAAGGAAAACAAATATGCAAAAATGCAAAACCCAGCACCATCAAGCTCTGCTTTGACGGCCCCGAGAAGCCTAAAAAATAAATACCTTGGTTCTGGCAAGGTGAAGCTCACCTTGAGGAGGGCTGAGGACAGGGAGGTGAAGGCACTGCAGGACACTCCAACCACCAAGCCCTGTGCTACCACGCATTTCCCACGTGGTGGCTGGAATCGCCTCCCTTCATCCTCCTCTCCTGGCTCACAGGAAAAGGAGCAACAACCAAACAAGCAGAAAGTTACTGGCTGGCCACTTATTTTCTTTTAATTTCCCCAAAAGCTCCCAAACGTGGCCTGAGCTGCACTGACCAACACCACGGTGAAACAAAGCCGTGGAGAACCCGAAGCACAACCACTGCCTTGGCCCTCAGATCTCGGGCTTGCCAGAGGGGACAAACTTGTTTGTATTCGTGCCCCAAAAGCCAAGCGGGGGTCTCCTGTGTCTGCACCATCCCAGCTTTCCCCAGGGGCCGGCTCCAGGGAGGTGGGATTTGCTCGGTGTGCTCAGGGCACCCTCAGCCTCCCCTGGGTGCCCCTTTGGGCGCTTTCCCCGGGGCGCGGGGCCGGGACCCCCCCAAAAGGGCCGCTCTCCGTGCGGGCAGCAGCGGGCGGAGGGAGGTGCCGAGGGAAGGCGTGTGCGCGGCGGAGCCCGGGGCTCGCACCCACCGCACGGACCGTGCCCGGACCCCCGGGCGGGGCGGAGGGTCCCGGCGGGGCCCCGGTGCGGGATGCGGCCGGTCCCGCATCCCCCCCTCCTCGGGAGGCGAGAGGGTCCGGGGCCGACCCCGGGCGGAGGAAGGGCGGGGTGAGGATGGCGTGTGGGACTCGAAACGCGGCCAAGCGCCGCTTGCCGGGGCTCCGCGTGCGGCTGCGGGGCGGGGGGAGCCCCGCAGGGCCGGCCCGCAGAGCTGCCGCCGCCGCTCGCCATGAGCCGCTCCCGGAGCAGCGCCTCCCCACGTAGGTAAATGCCCGGGGTGGGGAGGGGGCGGCCGGCGCTGCCTGGGCGCATCTCCCCGCTGCATCCCGCATCCCTCCCCGCTGCATCCCGCATCCCTCCCCCCCTCCCCGCCGTGCGGGGCCGGCCGGCGGCTCCNCCCCCCCCCCCGCCGGGCGGGGCCGGCCGGCGGCTCCCGGGAGGGGCTGGGCCGGGGGCTGCCGGCGCGGAGAGAGCGGTGGGGACACGCAGCCCCGAGCCGGGAGGGTTTGTGGGGGCTTATTTTCGGGGCGGGTGGGCGCGCTGATTTGGAGGGTTGGGGTGTATTTTATTTTCAGTCCTATTTCGCAGCTCTCCGGAGCGGGGGTGATTTTGGGGAGGGTCGGGGGAGAGGATGCAATGAGGCTCCCCCGGAGTGGGTGATTTTTTTTGCAGCCTGCCTCCTCCTCCCCCAGCCTCTCCCCC
>VYXB01006186.1:670544-714613 GCA_013397135.1 Pachyramphus minor
CCAAAGATTATTTTCTTTATGACTGCTTCAGTCTCTGGCAATCAAACTAGAGTCAATGTTTTATTCCATCATCCAGAGTTGACCAGATGCCTTGGTTGTGGGCTCTTACAGGCAATAGCTTGCTTGATGGACATGAATGCGTTGTTGGACAGATTTCACAATTACATCTTACCGCATCTGAGAGGGGAAGACCGAGTTTGTCACTGCAACTGTGGAAGGTAAGTTCACCTGCACAGGATCTTCCCCCCCTTGACCCCCCCCAGCCCCTTCCCACCTTGTCTCACAGGGGAGGCACAGGGGAGGTGGTGGCCAGAAGCGCTGCTGGCTGGGCTACCATCTTTGCATTCTGGCTGTGTCTCACCTTCCTCACCAGCTCCTGCATGAACACAGGGAGGGGGGGATTTGGTTTTTTCCGGAAGAAGAGTTTTCTGTGGGCTTGGAAGTCCATTCTCCTTTGTGTGCATGTTTGTGTAGGTGCATCCGCGAGCCCTGCGAAAGTGAGTAACTTTGATTTAAACGTTTGTCATTTTGCCTTTGTTGTTGCTGGGCTGTGATGGTCCTCAGCCTGTTTGTGGTCTGGGGCTTGCAGCTGTGTGGCTGAAACGAAATGGGGTTTGGAGAACCGAGAGGATCTGTGCCCAGGCTGGAGTGTGGCTGTGTAGGACAGTGTCACTTTGAGGCTTTGCGATCTTTGATCAGGTTTTAATTCCCTGTGGCTTTTCCTCCTGAGAGTTGTGATGCTGCTGGACACAGCACCCCGAGGAGCCTGGGCTGTGGGTTTGTGGAGCGTTCTGTAAGCCAGGTGGATGCTGTGCCAGGAGTGATGGCTTTGCTGTGCACAAGTTTATGACTGGACAAATCCCTGCCTCTCCCCATGGCTGTTGGGAATGCTGAATTCTCCTAAACAATGTCTCTCTTATGTCGTGTGTAATCACTGGAGTGCTCAGCTGGGAGATGGGATCTGGTTGCTCCCTGTGTTCGGGCCAGGGGGCTGAGTTTTGGGGAGGTGAATTTCTCCCTTCCTTGTGGGACTGCTGTTGGTGATCCTTGTCCTGCACTCCTGGAGGCCTCGCTCCCCTCCTGTGCCTGGTTACTCACAGCCTGCAGGAGAGTTTCTTGTCTGTGGGGGAGTGAAGCAGCGTGAGGCTGTGCCAGCTAAAGGACATGCTGGGGGAGCCCTCCCTTGTCACATCCAACGTTTAAATTGAGCTTTACTCCTCTTTGAGCTGCCTCTGGAACCAGCTGCATCCTGTCTCCCAGGCGTCACATCCCTCTGGTGTCCCTGGTGTGGGAGCTGAGCTGGAGCTGGGATGTGCTTTGCTTAATGAAGAGAAACTGCTTTGCCCTTCCACTTCTGCTTCAGGCACCGAAGGTGATCGGTACCTTCCTCCCCAGACTCCTGTGGCAGAACAGCAGAGAAAGGTACAAGCAGCACCTCCAGGGCCAAATTCAGCTGGGCCCTGGATGATACAGTGACAGACCCTAAATACCTGGTGCTCCTTGGGCACCTCAGGCATCTCCCTGTTAAGGTCAATTGGGAAGACTGCAGGCAAGAAACATCCCCAGCATCTTTGACTTGTTTTTGGCAAGGATTAGCTTTCTGTTAGTTAATTTTTTTTGAGTCCTCTTGGTGTTTTTCACTAGCTTAGGTTTTTTCCTCTGCCTCTTCCAGCAGTTTTTCTTTTTACTCATCACAGCTTGGTTCAATGGTGGTGAAAATTGGCTGCTGGCAATAGACTTTAGTGTTGTCTGGAGGGGCTGAGGAGTGTCAGGTCTCACTGGTGGTTTGGCAGAGTGTCCTGCCCAAGCATGAGAAGGTGGCAGGGGGACTCTTAACTCTCTGTCTGCAGAGAAGCTGTGGAGGCAGATAAATTAGCCATGGCACTCTCCCCAGACATCGTTAGGTCATTTCTTCGAAAGTGCCCAAAACAGCTTCCAAATCATCAAGCGTGGCTCCGAGAGGAGGCAAAAAGCAAAGTTTACCAGTTGCCTCAGGTATGTAGGAGCAATGGCTCTTGCCAACAGAAACATCACACCAGTCCCTGCTCCTGAACATTGGCTCCCAAGTGCTCACGCCCCGATGCGGGAGAAACACCCCTGAGCTGTGGGACATTGTGTGGCCTCGTGCTCAGGTTTGGGGTGTGATCCTCTCTGCTCCCTGTGAGCCCTGACCTGCTGCCCCTACACCGGTGTTTTGGGCCCTCTGATTTGAAAGGCAGGTGGTGCTGGATGTGCCTTGTCCTCTCTGTCAGCTCTCCAAGTGCTCTGAGCACAGGCCCCGGGTGCGGGGAGCCGTCAGCAGCTCTGCCTCACACCAGGCAGGGCTGTGTCCTGGAGCGTGTTGTCAGCGCTGGTACTGGGGCTTGATGAAGAACTTAATTTGCCAATAACCAAAGGGAGTCCTTGGAGGAGGGAGCTGGCTGCAGTTCAGTGTGTTGCAGGGAGGAATGGGGAAAATAAGTAAATGTTGCAGAAATGGAAGGGAAGGAGGAATTAGAACAAATGAAGATTGATGTGTGGTGGGCTGAGCTGCTGCAATTAAGGTTTTCCCTCCTGTCCTGGCCTGGGTCGTAGTGTCAGTCAGACCAAATAACTCATTCAGAAATGCTTTCCTTCCACTCTCCTTCCCTGGTTGTACCTTTCCTTGGAGTGCCAGAGTGGACCCCTTCCCCAGGAGTGGTCTGTCATGTCCAGGCACCCCAGGCTGGACTGTGGACCTGGCACTGGGCATCCAGTGTACAATGGATGTGCTCTCCTGAAGGAACTGGAATCTGCACTGAGCTCCTGTCCACGTGAGGGGCTAGGGGCTGTTCTGGGCTGGGGGTGGCTGTGATGTGTGCCAGGGGATGTGGGGCTCTGTGCTCTGCCAGGCTGCCACTGGAGCATCCACAGCCTGGATCCCCACTCCCCTGGCAGTGGGATGGGCCTGGATGTGTTTCCAGTTCCAGCTGAGGTGTCACTTGCTCCTGTCCACACTTTCTGCTCCCTGATGAGGGGTGCTGGGACATGGTCTGTGGTGGGAGGCTGGCAGGCAGCAGCATGAGTTGTACCCAGGGGTGCCCCAGGCTCTGTCCATGTTTTGGGGGCTCTGGGGTCATTGTCTGCTCTGTCTGCCTCCTCCAAGAGCTCTTCAGGCTCATGGAACTCATGTGCTGAGGTCTGTCCTCATGGGCAGTGCTGTGCCTTTCCCTGGTCTCTGTTCTCCTCTCCATGGGGCACTGGTCTAGCAAGAAGGTCCCAGGACAAGTGGAAGGAGTGCTTTTTGGGTTTTTTACCATGTTCCTCTGTGTGTTCACAGTGGCTGGAGAGTGTCATTAGGGTCAAAACATTGGGGGAAGAAAACTGGCCCCATCTTCAGGTGCTGCTGGAGGCTGAACACTTGACAGTGCTGGGGCTGATCCCAACCTTTGCCATGCCCATCCCCACGGAATCAGGGCCACTGGGGCTGCTGGAGGCTGAAGCTGTTGCTCATCACTTTATACCAGAAGCAGGGGAGCAATTTGATGGGGCAAGAGTGACCTGTCTGGGCCCTGGGAGGTGCTTTTGGGGTCTGTGATGTGAGATGGGAGCTGTGGCTGCTCTTTGTGGAGAACCAAGAGGCAGCTGGTGACACCTGTGCTGTGCAAAGTTTCAGTGGCTGCTGGAGGCTGCAGGGACTGGAGCCTGAGGGTGTGGGGTGCTGGGGTAATGCTGCCTGGGGCTGTGCTTGCTGCCCTGCTCCCCTGCCCAGGGCACAGAACCGTGGCCAAGGCTGGCCCGTATTTGCAGTGACAACATCCACTGAGCCACTATTTTCAGTCTGAGCGAGCCTGGGTGGAGGGCAGTGCCTCTGCCACGGGAGTGTTCCTGCTCTGATGGCTGGGATGGATGTCCCCGTGGGTTGTGAGGGGTGGCAGATGTTGTCCCCGTGCAGGTGGGCTGTCACCACCAGGCTGGACAGAGGCTGCCCCACACCAACAGCAGCAGAGCCAAGGAGGGCAGGGCTGGCAGCACCCCCGGGAGCACCCACAGCTGGGAACACAGTCCTGCCAGTTGCTTGGGAAGGGGAGCTGGGGTAGGGATGGTGCAGGGACTGAGGTTGTCAGCAGAGAGACGGGGCTGGCCCTGGCACCTGCTGCTGGTGCATGGCCTGCACACACGGGCAGGGTGTGACAGGGACTGTTCCTCTCCCAACATCTGCCTCCTGGCTGAGGGAAGGAGGGGTGACAGCCACATTTACACTCCTGCTGGCTCCTGTTGGCGCCGTGCAGGAATGTGGCTGCTGGAGCAGATCCCTGGGGGAGCTGGCACTCTCTGTCCTCGGCATGTGGAGCATCCAAGCTGTCCAAAACACCGTGGTGGGTCCTCCTTGCACGCAGGCTCTGGCCCTACCCCCTTGGGATGTGGCTGTTCCCAGGGCAGAGCAGGGCTGGGCGGGACTGCAGAGGTGTCCGAATTTCTCCGTCCCAGCCAGCAAAGGGTCCTCCTGGAAGCAGAGAGCTGGCAGCAGATCAGGAGCTGGGTGATGTCATGCAAAGGAAAAACACCAAAGGGCGTCCGTGGAGGCAGAGGGAGCTGGAGGGAACAGATGACACCTGCATGGAGCAAAACAGCCTGGGGGGCTTGCAAGGCCCTTGTCTGGAAAGGACAGAGACCTCAGCATCTCTGGCTTGTGTTGTCCTTGTCACTGACCTTCTGAGTGACCTTGGATGAGTCTTCCCCTCCCAGGCAAAGTGTCTCCTGAGAGCAGGGTTGGAAAAGAGCAGGAGGAGGGTCAGACTTACCTGAGTGCCAACACCCTGCAGCAGAGCTGGGGGCCTGGCCAGCCTCGAGTCAGCTCTTCCTGTCCCAGGGATACTTCAGCCCTGCTCTCCCTGGGCCCTGATCCAGGGGGGAAAAGCTATGCTGGACCTCTCCTGAGTCACTGATGTGCATGGAGACCCTGCCATGCATTGGGCTGTTTCCTGGGAGAGCAGCTGGGCACGGGGTGGAATGTGGAATGTGGAATGTGGAATGTGTGAGGAGGCTGCCAGCTGGGATGCTGGTGATCCCTGGAGATCCTGGCATCCCTGCCCTGATGCTGGGATCACTGCTGAGGGTGGCACTGCTGTCATGGGGAACATTTCTGCTCTGTTTCCTCCTTTCCCAGCCACTCTGGAAAAGTCATTACACCTCTCTGCCCACAGGCCCTCTGTGGATGTGCTGGGAGGCTGGGAATGCTCATTGCCTGTTGCTGGAGACCACCAGGACTGCCCTGGGCTCCTGGGAGCTGTGGCAGTGTCTGTGTCCCAGGCAGATGTGTTCAGCTGTGCAGTGGTGCCACCACACTGGTGTGCAGACTGGCCCTGCTGGGAATGGCTCTGAGAGGTGCTGGGCTGTTTGGAATGTTGAGGAATGGCTGCAAGGTCAGGTAGGGATGCAGGACAGGGAGGCTCTGCCCTGTGCAGGGCATTCCTGGGGGGCTGGATAAGGCACATTCCCCAAATGTTGCTGCAGCTGGAGATGGGGAATGGGCTGGTCCAGCCAGGATGTGGCAGCTGCAGGATGAGCCTGGGAGATGTGACGTGTCTGCCACGGGCAGAGACAGACACCTGCCCAGGAGGGAGCCGAGCCCAGCCGGAGCATCCATCAGCACACGGCCACCCCCACCCCATGGGAGGGGGATGTGGGAGCTCCAGGGGCACTGAGGGGCTCTCTGTGTTCCAAACAACAAACCAGTGGATTCTTTAGAGGCTCCTGTGCTGTGCTGTGGCTGCAGCAGCCGGAGCATACACAAGGTCACTGGAAGGGACAATAGCGCTCGGGGCAGCTGGAACCTCCAGCCACGGCACTGCCCTGCTTGTCCTGAGGAGGAGAGGAGCTGTTCCCCCTCTGTCACACCCTGGGAGCAGGGACAGGGCTGCTGCAGCTCAGGCACACATGTACAGGCACACACTGAGCTCCCTTTGTCCGGCAGCTCCAGTTTGTCACCTGAGTCAGGTGCTGCCCGGCTGGGGATGAGCAGCAGCTCCAGTCTCTCTCTCTCGCTGCTCACCAGACCCTTCTGCTTCTGAAGTGTGTCTGGCCTGAAGTGCTGGCATTTCTGTGCCTTCCTGTGGAAGCTCCAGCACACCCAGGGTGGATACAGCTCAGGATATTCCATGATTCCCTGAGGGTGGGCACGGCTGAACGTGCATGACGTGTGAGGGGAGGTGGCACGGGATTAACCCAGTCGGAATAATTTGCCCTGGATCTGTTGTGACAACTGATACCAGCTGGAACTGCCAGGAATTGGCCCTCAGGTTACTTGGAACATCTTCTTCTTAATAAACATGGGCAAAACGTGGGTTTGGCTTTTGAGGACCACGTGTGATGACTCTCTCACAGCACAGGGGCTGTGGACCCCAGAGACTTCACTCCAGTGCCAGTCCTCTGACTGAGGGCTGAGGTGGTGCCACTCTGAGGCAGCTTTTTGTCTCTTCTCAAAGGCCTTTGGTTGGTGAAACGGGCACAGCCTTGCACACCACAGTTCTGAAAACAAGATTTGGCCAAAAGTGTTTGGCTTTGAGGAGCCAGAACCTGGACTCCAGCACTCTCTGCCCTCCCTGGAAGTGCCCTGGCACGGAACTTGGGGGGTTTCCTGCACCCACACTCTGCTCAGCTCAGAGGTGACACATTCCCTCACTGCATCCCAGAGCCATCCAGGGCACGTTCCAGTTTCCAATCCCCTTGGCATGTGGTGGGGACCTGGACCTTTGTGCACTATTAATAACGAGCTGTGCTGCTGTGACAGCGCCTGAATCACTCCTGTGACGTCCCCAAGGGCTCGAGTGGCAACAGGAACCTTGTGGGGGTCTGTCCCTGCCCTCCTCCCCATCCCAGTGGCACCACTCAGTCCTGTCAAGGCAAGACAAAGGATGGAAGTCCCTGCAGCTCAGATCTCCCAACTGTTGCACCAACAGGAAAAATTCACTTTCCCTGAGCTTTGCTAAACCCTTTCCAGAAAACTCTGTGGAGTGGAAATGTAGCTCTGGGATCTCCTCTGTGTGGAACTATTCTGGTAACTCGGGGTTCCCCAAAAAAGCTGCTTTTCTGGGGAGCTTTAGTGACAGGAGGGTTTGTTTTTTAAGGAAACTTGCACTTGGGATCCAGCTTTGATTTTTGACACTTGGGTAATTAAGTTGCCAAATCCAGGCAGGTCAAAGGTTTTACTCTCTATTGAATTTTGCCTCCCCTGAAGTAAAAGAGACCTCAGCTCTGGAATCACGGGGTGTTGGGAACAGTCAGCACATGGAAAGGGAGCTGAGAACACAAAGGGAGAGCCAGGCCCTCACAGCTGCCCCTGCCCAGCCCAGGGATGAGCAGAGGGAGCGAGGAGAGCTGGAGGAGATCCCACTGCAGTGTGCAGAGTCAGCCTGCACCCAGCAGGGACAAGGCAGGGAGGAGGTGACTGTGTCCCTTCCCTCAGCCCAGCAAACAGGGAACAAGGGCTGTGCAGGGAGCAGGATGGGGGGAAAACCTCTGGGGAGTGTGTGAGGAGAGCCCTGTGTGCAACATGTGCCCTGTGTGTGTGTGTGTCACATCCCTGAGCACTGGTGGGTTTGGCAGAGGGAAGGGGGACACTCCAGGACCTCCTTCTTCTGGTACTGGGCTGAGACTCTCCATGAAAACCATGGGAGGTGGTTTTGGAATTGTGTGGAACATGGGAGGTGTGTGTGCAGGGATTTGGGAATTGTGGAACACAAGAGGTGTGTAAGGCTTCTCTTTTCCCGCTCTGCAAAGTTGGGTGTGTTCATGGGAACCCTCCCAGTCATGGCAAGAGCTCCCTTTTGAGGATCCTTCCCTCCCACACCCCCTGTCCTTGGATTTTCCCAAGCCAAATGAGGAAAAGACCAAATGAGGGCTGCCCTTACCCCTGAGGTCTCTGTGAGCTGCCATCAGAGCTGGCCTGGAGGCGTCTCCTGCTGTTACATCCCAGTCTGGTCCCTTTGCTGGGTGGAAACGGGGACTGGACATGGCTGGATGGGCTGGTTTCCCACCTCCCACCCCCTGTGCCATGGCACCAGGCTGTACCAGCCCTGCCAGCGCCGGTGCCTCTGGTGCAGGTGGCCCCCATTAAGTCATCGCTGAGATTAGGGCTGTTTTCAGAAGGTTCCTTTGAGTGGAGGTTTGTTTGTGTAAATATTTGGACGTTTCTCAGGCGTGATTATCGAGCAACCTGCACCTCATGCATATTCAGAGGCCTTAGCGATTGCCTCCTCTCCTGAGAGTGGGAGCAGGGCTGGGTCCGTGCCTGGGGGTGCTGGGGGTACTGGGGGTGCTGGTGGCAGCACTGGGAGAGCCCGTGCAGCTCTGCCCCGAGCTGGGAGCACTGGTGATGCCCCCAGTGCCAGGACTGTGGCGGTGCCCGCAGTGCTGGGGGCACCAAACCCATCTGGGTGGGCACTCCAGGGCTCCCTGGATGGGGACAGCACCTGCCCTGCAGTGCCCAGCTCTGGGGGAGGCAGAGAGAAGGGGCAGGGGGGCTGAGCACAGAGCCTGGACAGCCCCGGGGCTCCTGGCTGCTCCCCAGGAAGGCTCAGGGCTGGTGCAGAGGCTCCAGAGCAGCTTGTTTTGCTTCCCTGCATCCCCCATCATCTGGGATCCTCCCAGCCCACAGGCTCAGCTCTCAGGGACCTGTCACTGCTGATCCCCTCCCATTCAGCCCCCACAGACCTGCCTGATTTTTCCTACTCTACAACTCCCTCACTCCATCCCTGCCATTTTCCTGCTTTTCCCAAGTTAACCAGGGTTTTCCAAGCAGTTCAGCTTCATCCCAACCTTGGTCTCCATCACCTCATTGCACAAATGAACCCAGTCACCGCCTTGGTCATGCAGCAGGAGAACCTGAGGTGGTCTTGGATCTTGTATGACTTTTCCAGGAGTGATGCTGCAGGAGGAATTCCTTCCTCTGCTGTCGGAGGAGGAATTCAGGGATGTTTTCACGAGCCTCCTCTGTGGCTATGAACACTCTCTGCTCTGATATGGGAGGGGTACAAGGCTCATTTCACTCTGGGACATGGAGCAGAGCAGCTCAGCCCTGGGGCCGTCCTGCAGAGCAGGGAGAGGTCAGTTCTCCCTCCTGCCAGGGGATGAGCGGTGGTGGCTCTTCCAGAGCCTCACAGCTGCTCCCACCCAGTGTGTGCTCACAGGAACAAGGCATTAGTGGCCTCTGCCTCAAACACAGGCAGCTGTGACCTTTGTGTCCCTGGGGGTGGCTGCTGCGACCTCGTTAATATTTCCTGCATTGTAAATGAGGAAGAACTCGGGCACTGGGATCCCGTGTCGGGAGCGCGACACGAGCTCCAGGCCCGGGGTCAGGTTTCTGTGCTTTCCTCCCTCCCTCCCTGCTGGTTCCTCTGGCTGGTATCAGCACCACAGGCCAGGACAGCACTTCAGCTCCCTGGGGTGGTGGTAGGGACTGGGAGGAGCAGTGTCAGAACCTCCACAACTGCTCCCCTCCCTGCTGACGCTTCTCCCTGTCCGTGTTCCCCGCCGCAGGCATCATGTCCATTACGTTATCCCGTACGACGGGGACCAGTCAGTGGTGGACTCCTCGGAGAATTACTTTGTGACTGACAATGTAACCAAGCAGGAGATTGACCTGATGCTGGGACTTTTGCTGGGCTTTTGTATAAGCTGGTTTCTGGTGTGGATGGACGGGGTTCTCCACTACGCGGTGCGAGCCTGGAGAACCAGCCGCCGGTATGGTAAGTGCAGCCCCACGGGCTCCTCCTCTGCCCTAAAGCCCTTTCCCAGCCCTTGGAAGCTGGTGGAGAGGGAGGAAATCTCAGCACTCCTGCCACGTTTATCCTGTGTTGGTTTGGCACAAGCCTGGCCAGACATATCCCAGCTCTTTTTATCCCAGGGGTTGGACTCGATGATCCTTCGTGGGTCCCTTCAGCTCAGGAGATTCCAGGACTGTGTGACAGAAACAGGAATGTTGATGTGGGAATAACCAGCTGAGGATCCTGAGGGCTGGGCTTTGGAAAGGGTGATGGGTGTGTGGGTGCAGAGGGGTGTTGGATGCAAAGGAAGGTGTTTCCCCGTGGGCAGGATGGTGGTGAGGGTTCTGTGGCTGCTCATTTGGGTGGAATATTTTCAGGCCAGACCGAACTTCAAAAAGCTGGATATGCCAAAAAAAAAAAAAAAAAAAAAAAAAAAAAATTAAAAAAAAACCCCCAACTTAAGGCTGNAAAAAATCTGGATTTTTCCAATCTACAACCAGGCTCATGCTGATGGAGAGCAGCCTTGTGTGGTTGTATAAACCTGTGACATTGTGATGACAATGACAGACATCTGTGCCGTGTCACCTGAGGTTTCCCACCCTCATTGCTGTCCAGATGTGTCCAGATGTGGTGACATCAGCCCCACAGGAAAAAGTGTTGTGCAGACTGATTAGTCTTTGGACCAGTAAGATCAGCATCCTGAATTAACACCCTCAAGAGGACAAAAAGATGCTCCTTCCCTTCCCCAGTTTGCTCCCTCAGCACAGACACCCCGTGGGCTTTAATTTTTGGAAGGGGAAAAAAAAAAAAGACAGAAAAACTATTAATCTAGGGAATGGCTTGAAATTCCCTCACACTGTACCCATAAATCTCGGTGTCTCCAGCTCTGACTGATGGTGTCTGTGAAATTACAACTCGGAGGAAAAGGAGAGCGAGCAAGAGAAAGATTTATCTGCAAAATTCTAATTAGGGAAGTGGACTATCTCTCTCTGAAAACTCAGATAAAAATGATATTAATTTCCCATTAGTCTTCCCAAATCCTGTGTGAGCAGGCTCTGAGTCAGGATTCCCTCCAGGCTGTGGTGCTGCTGTTTCCCAAAGCAGAGGGATAACTGGGAGGGTTTGCAGTGGGATCTCAGGTGCTCAACCTCTTTTCCATCAGAGCACCTTTGCTGGGCCCTCCTCAGGGCCCAGGAGGTCAGGGCTGGCAGGGGATGTTGTGGTGAGCAGGGAAATGTTGTTGTTCAGAGCTGGAGCTGTGAACCACCCTTGTGGTGTCACCATCTAACCCATCCCTTGTGAACGGAGACACTGCAGAGGATTTTATTTTTAGTAATTAATTTAGTGTTTAAGCTAATTGATCTCTTTTGTTTCATTTTTTTCCCCCCTCTCTGTCTATGCCCACCCTAAGCCTTTAAAAGTGGTTTGGCCAATGGTGCAATATTCTTTTAGGTATTTCCCATTCATTCAAATTATCTGTGCAAATTAGTTGTTTTAAAGGCAATAAGGAGAAAGGAATCCTATTTCTTTGTGGAACAAAGCTGAAATCTTCTTCTGAACAGAGAAATGGTGGCTGTGAGTGTGAGACAGGGGTAGGGTAATACAAATTCTGTGCTGGTACAGAATGAGGAGCCCTCCCTGAAAAACATGAGCAGCACTTAGCAGTGACTCAATGTCACATTGGGGCCTGATCAGCTTGAATCGTGGTCTGTTGGAGTAACCTATAGCTCCTTCCTGATGGAAGGGATTGCTTAAAATAGCAAATATTCCATGGAAGCTCAGACATCAGACTGTGCTTCGTAGTAGCTGGTCAGAGCAGTCACAGCCACCTCATGGCAGCTGCAATTATGGTCTCAGGCTCTTTTGGGGTGGAAAAGACCCCTAAGATCATCGAGTCCAGCCATTTGTTTAACTTCACACAATCTGTCACTCTCTGGGACTTCCCACTTGTCCTTTGTGGGGTTGGGCTGAGGGGATTTCTGGGGGGAATCACCCCAAACTCTGGTGGAACTGGACAGCAGCTGAAACATTGCTGCAGGGGGAGGTTCAGGGGCTGAGAGCTGAACCACTGGGGAACAAAATGGCATGTTCAGTGCCTGAGATGAGGGGCAGAGAGTGGCCCAGTGCTGCCACATCCACCCTGTCCCTGTTCTGCCCTGAAGGGAAGGCTCAGGGGTGGCTTTGCCTGTGGGACAGCCCAGGAACAGGCCTAGGAGAGCACAGCTCTCACCACTCCTGTCACACCTCACCTTCCTTCTCCTTTCTGCCTTCCAGACAACTCCTGGTCTTGGATTCCCAAATTTTGTAACTTGAAGGAGTTCAGGAAACGTCACCACCGGCAGTACGAGGAGGCGACTGGGAACATGGTGCACATCAAACAGAAGCTGTACCATAACGGGCACCCCAGCCCACGGCACCTCTGAGGAAACCTTCCCCTCCAGGGACTTCAGTGAGCTTTTAAAAAAAAAAAAAAGGACTTTGCTCTTCTTGCAGCCAGAACAGCTCCTGGTTTGCTCCTCCATGGAAGCCCAGCTGAGGACATGATTTTACTGATCCATCCCGTGTGTCCCCCTGGGACACACCACGATGCACAACTAAGCCAGTCCTGGATGCTACGCAGCCAAGACATTGCACTGTGTTCCACATTTTATTGTCAGACTTGTGTATATATGTAAAAAAAAAAAAAAAAAAAAACAAAAAAAAAAAAAAAAACCAAAAAAAAAAAAAAAAAAAAAAATTTGCATTATACTTTCAAGCCCCCTGAATTTTCCCGGCATTCCCGGCTGTCCTGCACATCCAGCTGCCCTGAGGGGAATGTTGGCCAAGGGGATGGAGGTGGGACAGCACCAAGAAGATGCAGAGTGTCTCATCCAAGAGCTCAAGTCCCCCGTTTCTTTGGTCCTTTGGCTTGGTTTTGCTCTGCCCTGTCCCTTCTGTTGCTAAAATGGCTTGGCTGGTCACAGGTTTGGATGGGCACTGCTGCCAGCGGGGTGGGAAGGCACAGTGTCCCTTTTTGCTTTGGTTCGTGTTTTGGGGAGTTGCTGTGGGGGAAGGAAATCCTGGGAATGTGTAAGTGGTTTTGTTGTTTGAGTTGCTGTACACTGAAACCTGCCTTAAGCAATCCAGGGAATCTTAGTGCCAGCCCATGGGGCAGGGCTGGTCCTGCCTGGGTCACCCCTCTTGCTGGTGTCAGTGCTGGTGTTCTTCACTAGAGCTGGAGAGGAGGGAGGGAGGGAGGAGTGGAATGGTGTTGGATCTGACTTTGCACCCTGATCATACCCCTCTGCTCATAAACACCCTTGCCTGGGAGGAAAGGAGCTGCTCTCCCCCTCTCTTAGAGGGAGAGCCCGAGGCCCTGGTTAAACCACCCCAAAACCACTGGCAGTGCAGTGGGAGGATCCCGTGAACAATCTCACTCCCCCTGCACTTGAACAAACACCTCTTTCTTGTGCTCCTGCCCTGAGCTGAAACAGCAGCAGGTCTGGGCTTGGCTTGAGGGACACAGAGATGTGGGCCTGAAGCCAAACTCCTCTAGAGCCAAATGTCCCATGTTCACATGGTTGAACCAAAGTGAGAGGATGCTCCAATGTGGTTTTGCCTTTGCTCCCCCTTTCACACCTTGGGTGTGGGTTTTAAGGTCTGAATGTGACCAAGGGTCTGAAAACAATCTCCACATCCAGAGACCTCCTTCTCTTGCAGGCAGAGGTGCCTGAAGGAGCTGATAAAGCCCCTGTGTGGTGGTGTCTGATCCTTGCAGTGGGTCCTGTTCTGCTGGGGGAGAGCAGCAGACGTGCCCAGAACACACTCAACACTTCTGCATGTGCTGGGCAGAGAGAGAGAATTGATTGAGATGCCCCAAGAAGTTAAGATGGCAGCCCTGAAATCACTTCTCCTTCGTTCACCATTTTGTGTTGGGTGGGTTTGTGCTTAGATGGGGAAAACACCCAGGACAAAAGATGATGAATATTGGCAGAAACTGCTGGTTTTTTCCATGGATTCCTTGACACTGGCAGTGACCTCCTGCTGTTTGATTCCAATATCTGGAGATACTGTGGAGGGAGAAGGACACCATCACTCCAGCTCTTTCCTCCCTGCTTCAGCTTCTGTGTCTTGGGGTTTTTTGTTGTTTTTTTTAATTTGCTGTGCCCAGGGTCAGTTCAGTCAATTACAAGCCCCAAGAGCCAAACATTCCCATTTCTCTGCCATTCCTATCTTTGCTATTCCCTAGGGTCTCTTGTCTTGGAGCCCCAGTTTCTGTCTGGGCCTAAATAATTGCCTGGTCCATACCTGTGTGTGTTTGACTGTCATTCCGGGTTCCCTGGGACTGGAATGTTTGCAGCCACCTGTTGGGATCTAAGGAATGACTTTTCCTGGAGCAGCTCCTTTCCAAGACACACAGCTTTGCATCCTCCTTGTGCCATGGCACACACTGAAGTGGCAGGGAAGAGCAGGTCCTGTGTTATCAAAGTGTCTTCAGGTGGGACAACATTTTGGAGAGGAGAAAATTCCATCATGGTAAGGACAAATATTGAGTCTCTGGAACTAGTTATGGGGGGTGAAAAAAGCACTTTAAATAATCTTTCCACTTGGAGCTTTTCACAAGAGAGACTTAAGGGAATGACTTAAAGTCAGACTGAATATAAAGCCTGGTTCTGCCCTGCTCTAGCAGCTGACATTGGTTGAAATATCATTAAATGTGGGACAACTGGAAAGAGTGAAGTGATGGCTCTCACTCATTAAGTCTGATCTGTCTAATCTACAGGAAAATTTCAGAAAAGTGTGAGGCTCTGGAAGGAGAAAAAAAAATCCCACACAATACATAATCCCATTATTTAAGAACAGACTTTTCTTTTTTTTTTTAATTTTGGCCTGTAGCTCTCACCTTGTGAAACTCTCTCTTGTTCACAAGTCAAAAAAAGTAAATCAGTCTCAGTGCAATTAAATTTACTGGGAGTCCTTTACTGGTCTTCAATGCAAGAAACCAGACATGTCCCAGCACAAACTAAACCAGTGGGGAACTGAGAAAATCTTTGATTCTCATCCTTAATAAACATGGAGTAAAGTTCCTTCCCGTGCAGGGAGGGAATTCTATTCCTGACCCAAGAGATCTGCTGCATCTTCTGGGCAGGGGTGGTTTCAAACAGCTCCTGCTGTGAGGTGGGTTTTCCTCTGGGTCCTGGAAGCTGTTGTAGATTCCATCCTATGGAGCAGAGGTGGGAATGTGCCTCTTGTGGGGCTGGATAACACCCCTCACAGGTCAGGCTGCAGCAGTGAGAACCCCCTGCACAGCAACAGCTCAGTCCCACGGGATATTTAATGTCCAAAACCAGATAGACAAGAGCTGTTCCCCACAGCCACGTGTCTGCCATGTCCCCTCTCTGGGGAATGAGGTGACAAAGCCCCCAGAGAAGCAGAAGGTGAAGGAGGTTTTTGGGTATCACAGCACCCAGCACCACCACTGCACTGCAGCCCCTGCTCTCCCTGCCTGCCACCATCACTGCTGTCCCTGTGCCACCCTCTCAGCTGATCCTGCTCCAGGGAGAGTCTTCCCAGCCCTGTCTGATGTGTTCTCTCTTGTCCCTCTGTCCCAGTGAGGTTGCTGCTCTTGCTGTCAGCTCAGTTGTCCGTGGTCTACTGTTCCTCTGTGCATGTGTTTGTTTTGCTTCTCTCTGGTGTGGGGGTGTTTTCTCCTTGTTTAATTGTCCCAGATGTACTAGTGTTGACTTGTTTGTTGTTCTCTTGCCTCTGATCCAGTCTTCACACACACACACACACAAAATAACAAACCAAAAAACCAACCACAGACGGAAACAACAACAACAACAACACCCAAACCCAGCAACAACCCCAGGCAAAAAGGGTTCGGTTGGGAGCAAGTGACTTCAGCATCAGGGAGTTGGCAAAACAAGGGCAGGAAGGGAGGAAGGGGGATGCAAAGCTCCGAGCTGGCAGCTGTGTCTGTGCTGGCAGCTCTGTGGGACACGGGAATGGGATCTGCAGGACAGGGGAGTGGGAAGTGTGGGCCACGTCTCAGCACTCGCCCGCCAGATGCTTTGAGGGAGGCTCTGATGGTGGTGGGGCTGTGGGTTATTTTTAGAGCAGAGACAGAGCTTAAAACTGTATGTGTCGATCCTCCAGAGCTGGGATTGGCACTGGGAATGTTCTCCTGTGTTTTTGGTGCCAGAAGCCCAGGTCTGGCTGCCTGCACACCCCATGGGTGTGTGCTGCTTGCTGCAAAGGGGAGGAGTGGAAAGCCAGGTGGAGAAAAGCAGAGGATTGAGAAATCCATTGCATCAACCAGTAGCTCCTTTTTAAAATCAAATCCTGTCCTCAGTACCAGCATTGCTAAATGAACCACTTTTGCCCACAGAAACAACAAGAAGGACCCTTCCTCTCTGAGGAACAGTTTGGGAAGGTGTCTCCTGTGATTCCATCCATCCATCCATCCATCCATCCACTGTGCCCTCTTACTGCTCAGCCAGCCCTTGAGCCAGCCAGGGACACCCCAACTGGCCCATCCTGGCTGAAGTACCTGGCAGCACTTTATCCATAACCAGGAGGGAGCCTGGAACGTGTGTCCCGGGCACTGACAGCAGGGTGGGGTGGGTTTAGTTACTCTCACTGCTATTCTACCTCATTTTCTGGTTGTGCTCAGCTGGGAAAAGAGAATCCCTGATGAAAAGGGATATTAAACACAGCTACAAAGGTGATTAAGGGACTGGAGCATCCCTTCTGTGAGGGAAGGCTGGGAAAGCTGGGGCTGTTCAGCCTGGGGAAGAGAAGGTACATAAATACCTGAAGGGAGGGTGCAAAGAAGGCAGAGCTGTGCTTTTTAGGTGATGCATCAGAGGCAGTGGGCAGAAAATGGAACATGGGGAGTTCTCCTTGAACACCATTAGTCTCTTTTTTACTGGGAGAGTGGTTGAGCACTGGGAGAAGTTGCCAGAGAAGATGTGGAGTCTCAGTCCTTGGAGACAATCAAAAGCCAACAAGTCTGCTGGCTCAGGCAGGCTGCTCTGGGTGGCTGTGCCTGAGCAGGAGAATTGGACTAAATGAATTCCAGACCATCCTGTGAAAAAACAAAAGCCATGCAAGTGGTGCCAGGTGAGCTGGGGCTGAAGGGACCCAGAGCTGGTGGTTGAAGCCCATGGCAGGCAGTGCAGACACAAACATCAACAGCCTTTGCTCACCTTGGGTAAGGTCTAGGGCAGCCCAGGCAGGAGAAAGTCCTGACCCAAGGTCATTCCCCATCCTGGGAGAAAGCACATGGTGAAAAGGGAGGGGGATGTTCCCCTTCCAGAGTCCCCTCTAGGAGGTGGAGGTTGGCAGGAGCTCAGTGGCACAGGGAGCTCAGTGTCATTCCAGATCTCACCCCAGCAGCATTGAACATTCAGCGTGGCACTGGGTGATGAAGGCCTCTGCTGGGTTCAGGGGGCTTTGAAGGTAGAAACAGCCAAAAGAAATTCCCAGAGTACCTCTGGCTGTGAAAGAACAGAAGTGCTTCCATCACTAGAGCACATGGTAAAAACAGACACTTGGATCAATCGTTTTCCACCCTGGATACATTGGTGGGACAGATCTGTGCTTCAGTGAGAGGCAGCAGGATGTAGGGCAGGGGGCAGACAGGGCAGGGACACAGGATTGCTGGTTCTACCCTAGGATGGAGTGAAGATGAGGTGTTGTCTCAGCCCAGCTCACATGAGTGCCCAGGAGAACGTGAACAAGCAAGTGAATGTAGTGAAAAAAATTTTAAAAAGCCAAATCTAAGATCTTTCTGCAGGGGGCTGTTGGGGCAAAGAAGGAAGCAGAGGAGTGGGAAAGCCTGGCAGGTGTAAGGAGGAGCTGGGCTGCCAGTCTGCTGGGTCCTGGTGGGCCCCCAGGATCCTGCTCCAGGTCCGGGAACTTGACAATGGCACAGCAGCCGTGTGTCCTCACGTGTCCACTGCATGAGCCTGTCCCTCCTTTACTGCCTCCCTCCCATTTGCACTCATTTCTCTTCCCAAGGGGTTGCCACTTTGAGTCCCTCCTCGGATCTGAGCCCTGGGGGTCCCAGGAGAGGTGACCCCAGGGTGGCTCAGTCCCCAGCTCACACTGACTCAGGCAGGGGAAGCCCTTGCAGGACAGAGCACTCGGCTGAGGCAGATTTTTTTTCACTGGTGCTCTGCACTGAGGACACAAGAACAAAGCTTGGAGTGCTGTTTTCCCTGATTGTTAATCCTTCTTTTCTTTATTTCTGCACCCAAACCAGTTTTGCATGCACCAGGCAGGGAGAGGCACAGCACAGGTCGAGACTGAGAGAGAGAGAGAGATTATACTCTGCTCCGAG
The DNA here is from genome assembly GCA_013397135.1 of Pachyramphus minor. NCBI lineage: Eukaryota > Metazoa > Chordata > Aves > Passeriformes > Tyrannidae > Pachyramphus > Pachyramphus minor. The sequence goes on from VYXB01006186.1 coordinate 688,596, forward strand.
TCTGATCACAGAATAATCTCTACTGTGGTTGAAAAGCAATAATGGCTAATTTTTTTTAATTCAATATACTTGCACAGGCAGGTGTCACCCAGGGTTTGTGGTCTCCAGTGGCTGTGCTGGAGGGGTGACAACCTGTGCTGAGGGAGCAGCTGAAGGCGCAGAGAGAGCTTGGGGTGGGGGAGGCAATAGAAAAAAAAAGCACACTGTGATTTTATTTGGGTCACTGAGTGAGTGTATTTCAGCCATTCCTTCCCTTTCAATAAGATGTTTGTACATAACCAGTTCAGCTCCTGGAACTAAGCCCGTCCTTTGCCGTTTGTCAGTAAAATAGTTTTTTGCATGTTTTGCATCTGAGTGTTTTTTCCAACCCTTTGAACCCCACGGTATCCCCGGGGCAGGGGCACTGCAGAGCAGCAGCTCACCAGCTTTGGGCAGGGGCTTGAGAGAGGAGCAGGAGGAGAAGGCACAAACAAGGCTGGAAGGGTGTGGGAAAACCTGTCCTGATCTTTGAAGAAGGGCTGTGTGGTTTCCCCCAGGTTATCTGACATCACAGGACGCTGTCCCAGATTTTCACCTGCTTGTCTCCTGCTCACTGGGATCACAGGGAAGCTCCAAGGTCCAGAACTGATTTTAAAGGAAGATAAATATTTTACTGTTAAATTCTGGGTGCAAATTACCCCCAGAGAGCAGCCTGGGCCTCTTGTGTTGCCTGCACAGGCAAGAAAGGCAGGAAAAGTGCAGGAAACTCAGGGCTCTGGCACAGAAAAGGAAAAGTGGGAATATTTCCCATTCTAGCAGTACCAAAACCTGCCACCATGACCCAGCCCTTTACCATCCTTCAGTCTGCTCCCTGCTGGAACAGAACCACACACACAAACAGAGCAGGTCTGACCCTGAGTGGGACCCCAGTCCTTCTGCACAGAGATTCTGCTGCACAGGTTGTTCTGCAAGTCTGGGCACATCCCAGACTCCACGTGAGGGCAGAGCAGTAAATAAAACCCAACACCCAAGACAAGGGATTATAAAAGACTCTGAGTGTTTCTTCTCCATTCCAAACACAGACACAGGTTGGCAGGGAAAAGCTTCCTGGGGAGACTCCCACCTCCCCGAGTCCCACAGCGTGCGGCGCTCACACCCCTGTGCTTCCACAGCGGGACTTTGCTCCCCATGTATCACACCCAGAAGTAAATACTTCAATGGATGGCAACTGGGAGGAGACAGAGATGACCAGGCTGTAAATCTGCCTCCCAGCTGCAGTGCTGGAGCACAGGGAGCACCTTAGAGCTGGCACAGGCCAAGCTGGGGAGTGATAGATTGCCTGCTAATCCATCTGCTCTGAGATTTGCTCTCCAACATAAAATACCATTTTAATAAAGAGCTGTTGGCTCGTAATTCACTCAGTGTTATGAGAGGAGCTCACCTCAGCCTGAGGTTGCCATCCTCTGTCCCTGCAGGAGGTGTTGAATAGCTGGGTGCCACCTCCACAGGGACAGCAGCCACCCTGGAGCTGACAGCAAACCAGACTGGCCTCAGACACTGCCAGAGGTGACAGGGCCCTGCCTTGAAATCTTGGATGAGGCAGGAGTTCCCTTTCCTGTCCCACTCCACAGCAGCAGTGACAGCACCAGGGTGGGCAGCAGAGCTGGGGACACCAGTGACCTGTCTGGTTCTGCTCCTGGGCTCACCAGCTCCTGCCAGGGTGAATCCCTGAGCTCAGCCACAACCACCCGTGAAAAAAGGCTGCTGTCAGTTCCTGTGTGAGGAGAACAGCTCAGCAAGGTACTCAAGGGCACAGATTTGGGTCATGTTTGCACCATGTAGTTACAGAAAGGGCCTCAGAGAAGAGCACAGGGTTCAAATCCAGTTCAAACTCTGAAAAAAATCAGGAGATTTTCTGACCTGTCTCTTATATGCACACAAGCAGGATGAATGTCAGCTCATCAGCACAGGCTCGTGTTCAGAACTTGACAATGGCACAGTTCTCAGCTGTTCCAGAAATGCAGCAGAAGACTCCTGTTGCAAGAGCAGCTCGAGGGCAGCAGTGGGAGCAAACAAGCTCCTCTCATCTCTGGAGACTGTGCTGGACACCTTTGAGCCAGAGAGACCCCCTGAGCCCTGCCTGCTCACCTCCTGAAGAGAAAGGGGAGTTACTTGGGTGGAAAATACCTGGGGCTGCTCTCAGACTACCTGTGTTGACTCCAAGGTAACCAGGTGAGTCACACCAAACCCACCTCTAGAACACAAAGCTTGCTCTGAGCCTGGGAAGGACAACACAAGAGCGATGCCACATGGGGATGTGAGCAAGGAGGTGGGTCATGGATCTGGGGAAAAAAGGTGGGAAATACCTCTGCTGGACATAAACCCTACAAATTAAATACATGGGAGTAGCAGGCTTGGACAGGCCCTGGGCTCCCACTGGCACACTCCAGAAATGTGAAATGGCTGGAAAGGATTTGGGGTTTGGGCCCCTCCAGCAGGACAGGCCACACAGACCAACACAGTCAGTGGTATTTCAGCAAGGGAGTCCTTTAATTCAGTTGCTTCTGCCTTGTTTAAACCATGTTGCTCTCTGGAGCAGTTTAAAAGCACGAGATCCAAGGCAGGCTGAGGCAGCACCCCCTCCCTTGCACCAAAGGACACACTTCTCCCAACAGACGATCCCACCAACCCAGAAGACCCTCCCAGCTCTCTCCCAGGGCCTCGGCCCCACACACGCTGGTCTGAAGCCTGCAGACTTCTCACACTGGGGTTCCTTTGGGGAAAGGCAGCAGGGGGTTCCTGCCAGTCCCTTTGTTTTCTTCAGCACCTTCTGTTTTCAGCCACTCCATCTTCTGCCTGTGCTGCTGCACAGCGTCGGCCACGCGGGCGTCGATCATGGCCTCGGTGAGAACGCCGTCCTCGGAGGCGTAGGCTGCTGCCTGGACAGGAAAAGGCAGGAGGGACAGGTCAGGGATGGCAATTCTCTCTTGTTCTCCACGCATGTGTTCCCCCACACCCCCCAAACACAACCCCCAGGCTGGTTCTCAGTCAGTGGTGGCACTGGAGCGGTCACTGCCAGGCACCTCTGCCCTCCTGCCTCTGCATTTCCTGGGAGACAAGAGCTTTGCTTTCAGAAGAGACAAAGCCACGGGTTCCTAATGCTGAACCCATGGTCAGGCTGCAGCCACAGCTGGCCTGTTTAAATTTCCTGTCCTGCTTCAGCAGCCCTGCATGTGGGAAGCCAGCAAGGCAAAGAATAGCAGGGGCAGGATGGGGATTGGATGAGCCCACCCAAGGCAACAGGAAATGTTTGAAACACCTACACAGCAGAACCAACACCAGTGCTGGGGTGAATATGGGCAAGGTGGCACCTCTACAGTGATGTCTAACATGCACTGATCTTGCTTTCCTCATGTTCAGCTCTCCCCTTGTCTCATCTGCCCACAGCACCTTCCCTTTTGTCCCCCCTCCATTCATCCCACAATTCCTGTCCCTCCAGTTGTGCTTGGTAAGCACTTGGTCCTGTAGCTGCTACAACAGGCAGCACAAATCTGGTCACAGCTCCTCAGAGAAAGGGCTGTAAGCTCCTGACATCTTTGCCAAACACCCCCCAGGGGAAGCAGGGCTGTGTGACTCCTCTCCAGCTGCAGCAAGGGGACTGTCCCCCTTGTCCACACAGCCAGGGCAGCTGGAACTGCACTGATCATCCTGCAGGTGACAACGTGCAGCCAGTCCCTCCGAGGAAGGGGAGGATGTTTATGCTGTTAACTGCACCCATCTCCAAGGAAACAGAGCAACTCCCAAGCTGCAGATTTCTAAATCTGGTTCCTCCCCCTGCAAGTGCTCCTGAGAGCAAATCCATGTCCTGTTCCCTGTGCAGTTATGGAATGAGGGAGTTTGACACCACGCAGGGTGGGACCCCCTCCACCTTCTCACACCCACACTGCCCCAACCAGCCCTGAACTTCTGTCCACATCTCCTTCCACAGAGCTGTCACATCCTGGACTGCCACATTCTCTCTGCAGGGTTTGCAACATCCCAGTTAGGAATATTAACCTGGGCTTTCAGGACAGACTGAAGTGTGTTTCTGAGGTATTGCACACAGGCTCCATCAATCTTTAATGGTACAAAACATCACTTATACCAAGAAATGAAGCTTAGTGCAGAAGCACCACAGAAACAAATTCCAGTGAGAGCATTTCCTGCACCCCCTGGTCAGTGATGATGATGAGGGAGAACACAAAGCCCAGGATAAGCTGTTGCACCAGTACCATCCCAGTACTGTAGGTTATACCTGCCTATTAGATTGGTGTTACCTCACTGCAGGAGGAATAATTATTTCAAGAAATGAGGAAAAGGTCACCCAAGTTGGTTCTCAGCCTCCTCTAACCTACTTTCCAGCCCTTTTTGGGGAACTGGTTAGCTCACAAAAGGTCTTGCTGCACAAACCACAGAGCTGGTAGGTGCTGGTTTTTCCTTCAAGAAGCATCAAATCCTTTGCAAAGATCTTTCCCTGCAAACCTTCCTTCAGGCAGCAGTGAGAAGTTAGGCTAATGCTCCTGCTTGAGATTAGGAGTAAACAGTGGCCACAGGGAAGGAGAAGGTCTGTAAACAGAGAATTCACTCTGCATTAAAAGCACTTGTCCTGCTTTCCCTGGCAGAGCAGGAGGCATCCTCAGCACAGCCAGGCTGCCATTTGCACACCACCAGGAGGAAAGCACAGCTTCCACAACCTGCCAAATATTTACACAACACCCATCACAGCCTCACCTGTCTTCCCTCACTCCCTTTCTATTTGTTTTTTTTTGCAGGACCTGCCAATGCAGCCCCTCCAGGCAGCAGGACTGGGTGTTTAGAGAAGGGACAGGGTGCTTTCCTGGGCTGCACTGATGTGTGTGCACAGCAGAGAGAGAGGATGTCTCTCTCCCCTCCCCTCCTCCCTGCCACTGCACAGCCCATCCAGCCCACTGTGGAACCTCCTGCAAAGCTGTGCAGTTCACGCTCTGTTGATTTTCTCAATGACTTTCTATTTTTAGAAAGCCTTAGGCCCTTGCTGTCAAGAAAGCAAATGGGAGAAGCAGCTGCCCCTTCTGGGAGTAGCTTGCACACACACAAAAATGGTACCAAGCCTCATTTATATTCATACCTCTGCCTCCTGCATGGACACATTTTAACCCATTTTCTCCTAGTGCAGCTATTGCTGGTTTATTGCTCAAGTCCAATTATGAAATAAGCTGAAAACAAAGTGTTTGGTGGGGAAGTAGAGGGAGGGACAGATGACAAGTCCAGCCTTGATGACCTAATGTTTCATTTCAGCCAAGACTCCTGGTTTATTTTAACCTGGCCAGACTGATCTGTATCCTTTGAATCACATTTAGAATAAAAATAGCCCTATTAAAAAAAACCCACACAAGCACTATTTTTAAAATACAAACAAGGTTCAGGGAGCAAAAAGGCATTTATGTCAGTGGCATAAAAGGCAAGGAAATGACAGGAAGCTCACACTGGGACATAAAACTCCTGGGAATTCTCCTGAAGTGCTGCCAAAACAATTTTCCAAGATTACAGCTTGGAATAGTGAAAGGTTGATTGTTTTTGGGTTTTTTTCTGACATTTTATCTAAAGCACATCAAGGGGTTTAAGCACAGGGTGCAGAACTAGAAAGGCTGCACATTATTATAGACAGACCTGAAGGGAATTTTTCAGTGTATAAATGCATCCAGTCCATATTCTACTCCTAAAGGGTTAGATCTGGGGGATGGAAAAGCACAAGGACAAAAGGGAATGCTCAGTCTCCTGCAGAAGAGATTAAAATGGATTTCTAGCACGCAGACTATTAGCTGTGCCAGACAGCAATATTTTTCCCAGTGCTAGAGGTTACACTCTCTGCCTTTCTGCATCTTGGTTTTTTTTTTCTGTTGGTAAATTGAGGACAAATCAAGCCAGACTGAAACAAGAGTGAACTAGAACTTTGTGTAAGTGACAGCCAATCCATCTCAAGCCCAGCTTATGGTGGAATTAAGCCCAGGAAAGCTGCAGCTATTGCTCAGTTTAACTGAGACGCTTTTGTTAAAGGGCAATATTGGCAGAAGAATCCAAAAATTATTTTCCTGGGAACTGACTGCAAGGTCACAGGGCAGCAGAGTGGCACTGGGGCTGCCCAGGTACTCCTGGTAAGAGCTGACAGTTGTGATGGTTTTTCCTCCAGCTGCTTCAGAACTTCACCCTTCTCCAAACCATCTCTGAGATTCAGTTCTGGCCAGGAGAGATGATCCCAGGGAAGGCAGGAAGAGCTGATGGCATCTCCAAACTCCATCAGGTCCCTGATTACACAACTAAAACTCAAGTGTGCATTCACAAAGGTGCTGCTCACATCAGGCACAGGGGGGGATTATTGAGTTTATCCTGGGCAGGGCCAGAAGCCGGGCTCTGATGACCCTTGTGGGTCCCTCCCAGCTCAGGATATTCAATGGTTCTGTGACCAGGTTATTTCCCACATCAGCCATCTCTGGCCTGCAGCATCTTGGATCCAAAATTCAGTTATACAGGGAGTTTGAAAGACCAACAGCTCAAGAGTTAACAGCAGATCTGTAGCACACAACCACCCTACAGCTGTTCCACCCAGCTGAGGGAAGCCTGATAAGCATTTCTTGAGTCAGTGATGCTGGTTCCTACAGCCCCTACCTCCCCTGATCCCCTCCCTGGGCTGTGCCAGAGCACTGTAGCTATGCAGTTAACTTGCCTTGCCAGGCTATTTTTAACTCTGCTCAGCTCCCTGACCCAGTTCACAGCACAACCATTCACAGGGGTGCTCCAGCACCACGGGAAGGAGAGCAGGAAGGCAGGAATGTAAGGCAGGAATAGCACCAGCACAAATGCTTGTTGAACTGCAGCCTTAATCCTACCCTGATAGCCCAGAGCACTGCACCAGCTACAAAGATCCCTACAAGTTGTCTGGTGGTGCTAATCCAGGCCCCAAAACACCAGCACCACTCAGGAGATCAGCTGGGGTTTAGAGTACCTAAAACATCAGCTCAGAGAGGTTTTTAACCACACCTACTGAAAGGCCACACCTTGGTGCTTTACACAGGCAAAACCAAAGGCAAGGGGCTAACACACCCTGCCACAGCCCAAGCCCAGTGGTCAGACCTAAACACAGCTTCTGTTAAGCTCTGGTTGAGCTCCAGTTGGTGACAGCTCCAAATTCCTTGACCCAATGACTGCAAAAGCACTTCCAGAAGCACTGAGGATCAACAGCTCTGCCAGGCAGCTCCCAGGGCAGCACTCAAGACAAGTTTTATCCCATTCTGGATGCCCTCACAACTGCACCCACCAGCCATCTCCCAAGGAAACGTGTCCACATGTCCAGTCACCACTGCCCCATGGCACATCACACCTCCCTTCCTGCCCACCACCACAGAACCAGCACATCAGCAACTTTGATTTTGACACAGATGAAGCTTCTTGCAGCTTCTACACCAAACCAATTCATGTATTTTTGCCCACCCTCTCCTGAATGGTTTTTTTTAAGCCCTTTGAGTGTTTTATGATAGCAGAGAGGAGAGAACTTCCTGCTGCAATTTGACATGGAACCTCGTTAATGGGCCTGGCACTATGAGGCACATTTTAAGAACCTATCAGGGCAACACTAAGGAATTAGTCACCCCCAGCTTCCCCTTCCTTCATGATCATTTAAAGGATAAATGATAAAAGCTGAGGTCATTCCTGGGGACTAATGACAAGCTTGCAGATAAGGGGTGATAAAAAGCAAAAGGGTCATTTATCACAACTTTTTATTACTGGAAATACCTGGCAGCAAAGCCTTTAGCACATATGGGGCAGATGACAGCACACAGTTTGAAATATGCTTCAGTAACACAAAATTCACATGGTAAAATTAACCAGCTGTGTGCCACCAAAGAATAAAATAACAGCTCTCAAACATCAGCTTTGGACCTCAGCTCATGACTGCTGCAGTTTAAACTAATTTAGATTAGAAAGGATAAATATTTTCTGTACCTTTAAAGGTGGAAAAACAGCAGTAGGAGGAATGAAACACACAAACTTTGTAAAATGTTTGTGAACTGCTAAACTAAATAAAAAAATGAAAAACTAAACAAAAAGCCACTTTGTTTGTTCAATCCCTGAACGGAAGCTGACATGAGCAAGTTACATGATGTACAATTTGGAGCATATTCTTTGAATTGATATTTCTAGGTTAGTTCATGAAAATGCACAATCCAGACAGAAACTGGCAGCTGTGACAAAACAAGGTGAAAGCCTGATTTAAAAAGAAAAAAGCCCTTAAGTTTTTAAGCATGTGAATAATTGTACTCCAAGTGACTGCTTTTTTTATTTCTATATAGGGAGAAATAAATGGAAGAAATACCTATTTTTTTCAGCTCCATTTCCAGTCAGTTTTGTTTCTTTAATGACTCCAGTTGCACTACAAATGTGTTTAGAAAGTAGGCAAGCAGGGTGATTTAGTGCCCTAATGCTGTCAATACCTATTGGACCACAAGTCATGATTTGTCCCAACCCCTTCCAAACTCACCTGCTTTACCTAAATTTAGTAAGGGATTTCCTATCAGTGATGGACTTGATGACCTTGAAGGTGTTTTCCAACCTGAATGATTCTGTGATCATCAAAACTGTTCCTGTTCAGGAGGTGAGGAACTGTGCTGATACTCTGACACCCACCCCAGAGCCAGAAGTGTTCTAGGACTACCCTATGGACATAACGGAGCTTTCAAAGGGAAACAAGCTCCAAGACTCCCAAAATCAAACCCCCAAACCTTCCAGAAAGGGAGAAGGACCCAGTGTGAAAGCCCCATTTTGCTGCCATGCCACAGCAAGCTGGGAGATCTCTCTACCCGACATGCCCTCGGTCAGCCTGGCGATCTCCGAGCACTTCTTCCCATAGTCAAACTGGGCCAACTTCAACCTCCTGGGAGACACAGGAGCCAGGGTTAGTTGACATTTAGCTACATGACAGGAGTTTCAATGGTGTTGCTACTTGCATTATTGCCTCCACTGCAGCAGCCTCCTAAATTTTAAGGTCACAACAAACCGTGGCACAAAATCTGAGGATGGCATCTCATCCTGTAATGGGAAGAGGTATCTCTCCAACTCTTAACTGTGCTATTTGGTTAAAGTGACAAAATACAAAATATACAGAAAAGGAGATGAAGAAAAGCAACAGAATTCCCCAGGGTGGGAGGTGTGCAGGGACACTCACTGTTTGCCCTCTGTGGCTGGTTTCAGGACATGCTGATCAAAATACATCCGGACGAGCCGCTCCCGTTCCTCCAGCTGGGGCAGATCAAAGTTCACCATCTCATCTATCCTGTCATTGATAGCCCAATCAAATTGCTCAGGCTGGTTGCTTGCTAAAACAAGCATAAACCTGGAATGATGAAACAAGAGAGGAAAGACTGAAAAAAACCCATAAAAATAAAAATCAATGAACTTGTCTGAACATCAGGAGCTGCCACGGTCGGTACCAAAGACATTTCATCACCTGGGAAGATGAAGATGCCCTAGAAACAGTTTTGTAACAGCATCTCAAGCCCCATGCTAAAATGCAGTGCTGTTTGGGCTATTTAGAACAGTCTCATGTGTGCAGAAAGAGACATTCAGAATGAACATCATGAACCAAAGATGCTTTGTTTTGCCAAGCTTTGTACAGATGTGCTGCTTCCAGGTCCTGCTCTCTCCTGCTGCATTTTGAAGCTGGAAAACCCTTTTTTTTTTTTTTTTTTTGCTTTGTAATGATGCTTCTTCCCTGTGCCAATACCTTAATGCTTTAATTGATGTTACCAGCTTAATAGTGCACAATAATTTGCAATGGGCTTTTAACCACAGCTATTGGAATATCGACGTTCCTCCTGTCTGTTTGAATCACGGTCTACAAGGGGCCGTGTTCCTTGCTGTCATTTCTGAGGATAACTTTGCCAACCCAAGAGCCACAGAGGCAGGAAACTGTGGCTTTCCTACCAACAGGGACTCCCCCCAAGCTGCAGAAACACAGCCTGGATAAAGGGCTGACATTCAACCTGATACTCGGGAATTGCTCGTTTTTATCATGACAATGACACAAATGAGCAAGAAGTGCTGGCACAGTCAGATTACCCAACAAGAAGATTTCAGGAGGTTTAAGCCAGCAATTCACATTGCTTAGTTATGCTGGTGACAATTCACTGCTCAAGTAACAGTTCTCCTCAGGGTCTCACCAAAGCAGCCACATTTACATGCCCCATTACACTTATTCAAGTGAACTCCCGTTCATGGATCCAGGACTCCTCCTTGCCCAAAGCAGCAATAAGGCTGTTCAGAAGTAAAAAGCACTGCATGAATCACAAGGGCATGTTCAGTGTCCTAGAATGGCTCATGGTTTAAATCAGGGCTGAATTCAACATCTGCCCAACTGGCTCTGAGGGGAGGCAGAGCACCCCCAGCACCCAAACAGAGCCAGAGCTCTGCTAAAGCAATTTGACATCAGGGGAAAGAAAGAACCCTCCCCTGGCCACCCTCTGCCAGTCACTGCCTTGCAAGTACAATACCATTTAATAACAATAATAATAAAGAGCAATTCCATGTATAATTTCAGAAGAGAGTTGCTATCCTCCCAAAGGAAAAAACAAAGTTCTTGCAGGCTCAACATGTTGCTTTCTACCCATTTATTCCTTTTTTTTGGAAAGGTACATCTTCCCAGGCACCTCCCTGTGAAAGAGAAGCTACACACAAGCAATTACCAGTTAGAGCTGCATTGGTTCTAACAAGTTCAAGATGCCCTGAGAACAGAAAATGCTTTGCTTTTGTCCTTCCAGAATATTTATTTCAATGTCATGAGGTCACTATAACAGGTATTTCATTCCTACACTACTAAGGGAGCAATTCATCACAATGAACTCACTTTCTTACACACAGAGAGAGACAACTTTTCTTGTTGGCTCAATTTCTTTGTACAAGTTTAACAACTAAGTAAAGTTCACACACACATCCCCCTGCCAAAAAACTCAAATATTATTTAAAGAAGGTTGAGGAAAGGTCACCTCTCTATTATGATAGCCAGGAAATGGGTTTTGTTAAACCAAGCAGTGCTGTGCAGCAAGTTCACATCAATGTGACATGGTGAGCATGGATGGATGGACAGTGACAGTCACACACACACAGACATCTGCCAGCTCAGCCCTGCAATCCTGTGCTCAGCAAATCCAGGAAGGGAACAGCTCTGGGATCCCTAAATTCACCAGCAGTGCTGCTCACAGATGTTCTGAGCAGCTCAGGCGAAAGAAATGGGAGTCAGATTTGAACTCATCTGCCCCAAAGCTCCTGCACACACATGCACATGATGGAAAGAAGTCACCAAAGCACTTGGAGAGGAACAGCAGCTCAAAGAAGCACCTGCTGAAGCATTTTTTCAAGAGCTCATGAAGCATCCAGCCAGGATCAACTCTGAGTTCTCTTTTGTGATATTGATTTTCATGGGCCCAATATTGTTCTTGTATAAACAGTGACTTATCAAAAAAGAAAATATTAATCAAGGTGTCCAAACACCATCACGGTTTCAGGAAACAATTGTTCCATAGTTCTGGTTTCTAAGTGCCAGGAAAGGATAAAGGAGAAGCAAGCTGCACTCAATACATAAACTGAAAAGGGGATATTCTCTGCAGATTTTTTTAAGCCCTCAGCAGCACATATCATTTCCAACTTTCATTTGTACACCACAGACCCTTTACAGACTTTCCTCAATCCAGAGAAATCCCAACTGCTGTGAGGGCTGGAACTGGATACTCACTTGTTGCTGTGTTGTCCTGTTCTGTGCAGGAATGCATTTAAAGTTGCTCTGAGATCTTCACTGATTTTCTCCTGCAAAGATGAAATCCAAAGGAAGATCAGCTGCTGGGCTCTGCAGCCAGGTCACAGCTCTAAGCAGCATTATGGACAAAGGGAGTTCTGTTATTGTCAAGCACTTGAATTACAGTAGAATCCAAAGCACTGTAAATACCTTGGGGAAAAAGGATCAATTTATATACCCTCTCAACTTATAAAGGAGAAATGTTAGGAACTAAAGCTTCCAGTAGAGATTACATATTTATCCACACTCATCCAGTGATTCTCTTGATTCCAAACCCAAGGCTCCAGCTACTGGCCCAGGTGGCTTTCCCTGCTGAACACCATTTTAGCTGGGAAGTCCAGTAAGATACAGGAAAATAAGAGCAAAGAATTCACTTACACACTCAGAGCAATTTTCTAGGGAGAGCTCTTTAAATAGACCACTGGGGTTCAAGTAGCAGGTCCAGACTGAATGTACATTGTGGTGACTGACTTTGAAAACACAAATTATTTGTCCAGGGGAAGATGTGGGTGTAGCTTTGCTAACATAGCAAAAAGCAGTTTTGTCATGAAAACCCCCCTAAGACAAATATCTGCTGGGAGAAAACACAAACCCTGCAGGGCACCAGCTCTGCAGTGTGAGCAACCTCCTCTTGTTTTCAAGATATTCCTCTTTCCTTCCTGCAAAGCCCCTGTGAGGACTGTGCCACCCATCCTCTGCAGGGAGGGATTCTCAGGCTGGAGATGCTCATTCCATGGAGTTGTGAGATGCTGTTGTCTTGTCTGTGCATCAGTTAATTAGGTGAGCAGTGAGGCCCCTGCCAGCTCTCATCTCTTGCCAGTGGAAGGCAGTTAATGAGACTCAACAGGGCTGTTGGCTGGTGACAGACACACAGAGCACTTACCGTGGCCCTTTTCCGCAGGAACGCGTCCGCCTCGTCCACGAACAGCAGGAGGCTGCAAGAGCAAAGCACAGTAACAGGACACAGGTAAACGAGGCTCTGACAGCCCAAGGATCCTCCTGCCCCACTGTCAGGCACCCAGAGCTGTGCCCAGCTGAACACCCAAAGGATTGCACAAGCAAACTCATTTCTTCAGGCAACACTTCTCACAGAGCTGCAGCAATGTTTCCACTGCGCCTGGCCCAGCCCAGCAGTTGAGAAAGGGATGGGATTGAGACACCTCAGGACATAAATCTGACCCCAGGCCTCTGGTGTTGTTTTTTCCTGCTGTTCAGCAGAAGACTGAAGCAATTCTAGGGCCCATGACCTTAAACTCCCCTGGATTTTTAAATATCTCAGAGTTTTCACAGGCATGGTTTGGCAATGGGCTTGAATCTGACAGTGCTGGTGTGTTACTGCCAAGCTGCAGGAGATATCTGAAATGCAGAGAGGGCTTATTTTAGCATTCCCTCCTATTTAGAGAAACGTGTGCAGGGGTACAAGACAGGCACACAAGCACAGAAGAAACCCTGGTGACAACAGCACCTTCTGCCATTTTTCTTCCTTGTACCATTCTGAAAACCTCAAGCCACAGTCCTCTCCTCAACTTGCTTTGTTGTTTTGTGAGGTTTTTCTCTTCCAAGCCACACTAGCACTAAGGTTTTACTACCTGTGGAGCAGTGAATTAATAAAGTCCATGAATTATTCACAAAAATAAATTCACTTATAACCCAAGGGCAGTGCTCTTCCCAAGAGACTAAGCCTGTAAAGATGTTTATCAATAACAGAACCAAGTTGCTCATAAAGCTGTCACAGCTTGTAATACCTTCTTGCCAAGCTTCAAACCCAGCTTTCTTCTAGGGGATTTCAGGGCCTATTAACAACTTTTACTCAACCCCAGCTCCTCTGAAAATATTCTCAGCTACAGAGAAGTGTCTTTCATCACAACAGCTTTCAGCTAATAAAGACAACACTACTCCCAGCTAACACTGGCTGAGATTCAGACTAAAACCTGCTTAAATCCTTCAGTGTTACTGGAGGTGAGAATATTGATGTGGACACATGTAACCTTTGATCAGGACTCTCAGAAGATGGCCACCTGAGGTGTATGAAGTTCAAGTGCACAGAAGTTTTTATCAGGGCAGAGAAACTCAGACCCAGGCAGTGATGTGGAAGAACTTTTTAGTGGGAGCATCCAGCAGTCTTCATCCAGCTGAGCATCCTTGCATCTCTCCCAAATTCTGTTTCTAAGCTCACTTAAATTCTTATATCTTCCCTTCTATAGCTCCTCAGGGTAGGCAAAGTTTAAAAAATTTAAATCCTTATGACATTTCTCTGCGCTTTTTTTGTTTAAGGGGAAATAGAAGCATTTAGGTGATGAATGCAGCAAGGATTAAAACAGACACTGCAAGATAATGTCCATCTAAAGCAATCAGAGAACACATAAATCACTGGTTAGCCACATTTACAGAAGACCTGAGATCAAGACAGAACAAAACACAAACTGACACCCACTGAAAATTCTATATTGAATTTTAACATCCTGGCTGGACAAGCAACTTCTCAGCTACCTCTGCACTGCAAAAATCCATTTGCATTAGGATGAGCAAATTAACTCCACACCCTAACAAAATCAGGGAGTCAAGATTTAGCCTCAACATGAATATGCTTATCTGCAGATAGAAGTTTGTTTTTAAAGGTGACTGAAAAAGCACAACAGCTTGTGACTTTTACACTTAATGCCAATGCCTTTAGCATCTGTCTTCTCCTTATCCTCATTTATTTCTTATAATTCACTGCTTCTGCTTGAGACTCAAAAGTAAACACTATCAGTGTTTATAATCCGAGCAGCAGAAGAGGGAACATAATATTCAGAGAGTGTAAACAACTGGTTGCACCTCCATTTGTGCTAAATCTTCTGTCAGAACACTCATCACCCTGAAAGAAACCTGTCCCAGCTTCCAAGTGGGCAATATCTCCCCCACCTGCCTGGTGAGATCAGCAGACAATCCAGTTATGATTGATCTGGAAAATGTGAGGTAAACAAGGAAGGTTTGAGGGCACAGAAGAGCAAAAGCTTTCAGCCTTTTAAATATTACCAAGCAGCAAGAGTTCACCCATTGCAGGAAAACTTCAGATGTTTGGTCAGTGTTACCTCCTCTGTGCACCAGTATTGTTCAGAAACAGTAACCAAATTGCTGTGGGGAGGGTTTTTGAGCAAGAACCTAATTGAGGACCCAAGGGAAGATGTACTTACCCTCTCCTACTGGTGTTGGCCCAGTCAAAGAGTTTGTGCATGGCTGTGACCCCCTCCCGCCCCATGGGGGCCACGTCCCCTCCTGTCATGATGGCATAATCCATGCCTGAGTGCACAGCTAATTTCTGGAAGCAAACAAAACCAGAGAGTTCCTTTCACTGCAAGGCCACTGAAGATGAGGGAGACAAAATTAGTTTACTCCTATCAGTGTGCTTATTAGTAGAGGGTAAGTATGCTTAGAGAAGGGAGTACTTTAGTCACTTAGTGGCAACTTTTACTTATGTATTGTTTATTTCTTCCATTTCTGTCCATCTCTACTGTTTTAAAAATCCAAACTAGGTGGCATGCTGTCAGAAAACTCTTGGGATAGGGGTTTAATGTACTGATAGAGCTAAAAAAAGTCAACTTGCATCAGCACTGTTAAAGAGGTTTGCGAAACCTCAGATCTCGTGGACAAGCACTGAAGAGGGAGGAAAAATGCAAATTCTGACTCATATCCACGTAAAAAGCATCCTGGCAGTGCACATGCACAGTGAAGCCATGCCTGTCTCTGCTCTGGGATTGTGAGCAGGAAAGACTCTCTTTAGACAAGTGCATAAACTCAAAGAGGTGGATATGAGGTGGCTGCTGCTGTGACTCCACGAGTCACAGTTGCCAAGTGCCTTTTCCAGCTGGAAGGGCTCTCCTGCCTGTGCTCAGCACTAGAACCCAAGTGACTGCCCAAGTGGCTGCCCTTTCCTCCCTTCCCAACAGGGACACAGGAACACAATGTTGAGCAATACTCCAACAAGAGGTTTCAGCCCAGGGAGGGTGCTCAGCCCCTGAGGTTTTGAGAGCACCTTGCAACAGGCCCAACCTTGGCAGGATTTTTACCTTGGCAAAGAGTGTCTTCCCAGTGCCAGGGGGACCATACATGAGAATGTTCCTGTACAGGCTCTTGTTCTTTTTTGTGTTCCTTGTTGCTATGGCAATGTCTCTCACACGAGCTTCTAACTGTGGCTGCAAGAGAAGAGTTAAACTTAAGGAACAGAAAAGACCAAGAGACCTGCACCTACCAGGTTCCCAGATCAGTACCTGCAAGAAGGAGGCAGCATCCGACAGGCTCAAGCTTTTAAGTCTTAACTTCAGCTGCTCCTGACTCCAGACCAGGCTCATTTCCTGTCCTATGTCAGGATTTACTCCATTTTCTGTCCACTTGGCTACAATTCTTTTGTAAGAAAAAGCAGCAGTGCAGGAAGCAGTGCAGTAACTACTACAGATAACACCTAAATATAGTATAATAACTACTACAGGTAACACCTAAATATTCACTTCCTACTGGATGCCCTGGGAGGGATAAGTCAGAACATAAGCAACTCTTTGCAGTGCTAATTCCTCCATAAGTCATGTTTATATTTACTACTGTATTTGTGGATACTGGGGGAAATCTATTCCTGCAGGAGCATTTTCTCTCAGCAGCTTCAAGGAGCTCTTAAATTTGCCTGATATATCCAGGAATCAAACTCAGAAGCAAATATACAGAAGCAGCACTAATTAGCAGGTTAAGACCCATTCAAAGGTGGGCAAATGCACACAGTGCTTAAGACTTTTTGGCCTACAAGCAGATCAAGGTTCAGTAATCCTTAGAGATCAGATGGGACATGTGGAATGTGAATCTTAACATGCTGACTACAGAGAGAAACTGCAGCTGAGCAAGGACTGAGCTACGACTTCCAACTGCTTTTCACAAGGAAAAAAGGTTAACAGACTGCTTAATGCACGTCACACTGAACACAGGAGCTTATTTATGGTCTCAGTGCCCCAAGGGTGCTATGCCTCCAAAATTGCTGGAATTACAGCTTTTGAAGTGAGTTTAAGGAAACAGCCCTTCTTATTTAGATTCCAAAGCCATCCTTCACGGAGCAAGCCAGGGAAACAGAGTACTCACACTGAGAACAACTCCTTCAAGGGCATCCTGAGCCTTGCTGGTGAGACGTTTACCAACCTAGAGAGGACAAATTCAATTACTCACACAGAAAACAGCCACAGTTTTTTAACAGCTCACCTGGACAAAAAGGTCATAAAACACCAGTGAGCATAGCCCATCTCTGCTCCCTCCAATACTGTGTTTATTCAGAGACCCACCGACAGCTCCCAGCTGCACAAAGGACTTTTGCATCCTCCTGGCTGAGGGTAACAGAGAAGCAAAGCTGAGCTTTACCTTGATAGGATGTTTCAAAGCCTCCAGCACAGTGATCCGGGAGGTTTCCCTCACCAGGGAAGGTTTGCCCAACCGTGCCTCAATGTATCTCCCTGCTACTGCTGTGGCATTTTTGGCAGAGTAAACACCCACTGCCAGCAGGGTCAGACCTGCAACCTGCAAAGAAAATGGGGAAAGGATTAGGAAAAAACACTTGGCAAGGCAATGCTGTTGTGTGGAGCTGGTCCTGTGGTGGGGGATTAAGATTCAGGACAAATGCTGAGCAAGAGGAGTTTATTTTTGGTGAGTGTTTCATCCCTGTGCAGACAGTCACTGTCTCACACTCCCTGCTCACAGGGCATTCACTGGTCCTGCACAGAGAAAGGCAGAGGAAGCACAAAGAAAGGATATAGTCCTGTATGCAGAGATATGTACATCCTGCTCAAAATGTGTGGGGCTTTTCAGACTTAATTAACTTGAGTAATGAAGACAAACAGCCACATCAACCAGGTGCTGTCTGCCAGGCCACCCCTCACCATACAAGACAACAAATGCTGAATTAAAGATGCCAGGATGAACATCTGAATTGGGGCTGCCACCAAGGCAGAGCACAGGAGGGCACAAAACAGCCAGGGGACATCTGCTGAAGGTGACAGTCCCAACACACCAGGGAAATAGGTACTCCAGAGTAACAAAGCCAAAACCACATGGGAATTACAACTCCTGCATTAGACTGTTCTGTCAAAAACCCCAGAAGATGAGACATTCCCATTGATTTGCCAGTGAAGCAGAAACATTCCGGGCTTAGGAGTCAGCTTAAGGCTGATGCCAATAATTTACATCAGGGAAAGGCCAAACACACAAAAGAGCAAACTGCAGCAATTGCTTTTAAAGTAAGCAGGCTTCTCCTGCAAGTACAGCCCAAGGTCAAAAGCCCCAAGGACACCAAGGATGGCACTGCTCAATAAACCATGAGACACCATCTGTTTGCTTTCTCTCTGCTTAAATGGGTGACATCACTTTTGCTCGGGGTGGAAACGTGGAGGGTTCAGAACTGAGAGCTCTGGGATGCAAAGAATAAGGGAACCTCCACACCTGATTCAGCCCAGAACACAGAAGAGACTTCACCTTTTTCACAGCCTCCCTTCTGAAAATGAGATACCATCGATCCTGCACCATCCAGTCCTGAGCAAAGTTACAGCTCATACCTCTACCTGGATGGATCTGATGTAAGTATTTCAGACTTTTGGACTTCCCTGACACTCATGTTACAAGATACAGAGAAACAGAGCTTGAAGACTGACAACTCTGTATCAAAACAAGAACCCAATTACTGTGCCAACTCTAAAAATCAGCCTGATTACAGTGCCTACCTGGTCATCGTGCAAAGGACTGGATCTGTTTTCAAGGAACAAAGTGAATTCCACTAAAAAACATAACAAGCCCCCAAAAAACTTGGAGCATAACATCTGGGGTTCTGCTTGGATGGGAAGAGGTAGGAAAAGAGCAATACAATAAGCAGGAAGAGCTGAAAATTCCAGCCTCATTCACAGGAACCCTAAAATAACTGTCTAGATCTTACCTCATAGTCAC
This sequence comes from Pachyramphus minor, assembly GCA_013397135.1. NCBI lineage: Eukaryota > Metazoa > Chordata > Aves > Passeriformes > Tyrannidae > Pachyramphus > Pachyramphus minor. Next base: position 707,383 of record VYXB01006186.1, read on the forward strand.
TTTTCAAAGCAACAGAAAATATGAATTCCAGCTGTGTTATCCCCTTTCCAAAAATATACTTACTTTTCTTGGTTTTTTTTTTTTTTTAACCTAAATGCCCCAAATTCACAAGACAAGAGCGTGTCAGAAGCAAAAATGACCATAATGCAGGAAATCAGTATCTGGGTCAGGTGAATACACAGCTAAAAGCACCAAGCACTGATCTGCACAAGGCTCTGAATACAGAGGCATCCCAGGTACAGTCACCATAAGCATCCATTAAAAGCATGTCTTGTTCTCCCCCAGGGCTCTCAGGCAAAGTGTCTTTTGTACCAGTCTGTGTGTATAAAATCAGAGGGTGGAGCAGGTGGTGGTGCCTGACTTAAAGCAAAATGTCCATTTTAACCAGCCACGCTACCAAAAATATATTTTCACTGGAGTTTTGTGGTAAGAAGTACATTGAGAAACAACCTTGTGTCCCTAAGAAGCTCTTTTGTCCCATGAAAAGATGTTGGTCTGGCTTTTAATGAATTTATTTAGGACACATAATAGATCTCTAAGTGCTCTCTAAGCTACATCAAAACTAGATATAAAGCTGTAATATAAGCAGCAAAGCAAATTTTAGATCATCATGGTTTCCAGTTTATAAACACACCAAAGCAAAGAGTTGGTTTAACACACATTTACAGACAGACTTTTCTGGAAGTTACTGGCAGATATCACAATCTTACCGTGGCTGTAACTTTATCCCAGTCTGTTACAAAAGCACGGAATCCTTCCCCAAAGAGCATCCCAGCTGTCCTGTGGTAAGCAAACAGCAGAGCAAGAAGGAGAAAAAGGGATTTCAAAGACTGAATTCAAACAATTTACAGGACAACTTCATAATGATCTTCTTCAGAACCAGTCAAAAGCTAAGTGAGGGCTCACCATGGAACTGAAACATGAACAAGCACAGCAAATGCATTTATAATCATCTGATGTCTACACCTGATCTGGGATTAAGCCCAGAAGAGCATTTGGCCACAAGATGATATTTATTTCTTTAGTACATTATTGGTGCTGAACTGCAATAAAAGATATTTAATTCTAAAGCTCTTTTGTTATTCCAAATCTCAAAGGACCTAAAATTAATGAATTCCAAATCTAAATACCACCCCTTTGGAGACAGACTGCTTTCTACTTTTATGGCACATGTTCAGAAAATGAAAGTACTGAGGAGTTTCAGAGCAACTGAGTCTCCACATCAGAGGACAGGGCTTGAAATAATATGATAGAAAAATTGTAGAAAACTCACAAGTCTACAAATAGCTTCTGTGGTTCACATTCAGGTGACAGTGTAGCCAGACAAGTGAAAGAGAGGGTTCTTGTTAATACAATTCCTGCTGTTCAGAATCACAGAATACGCTGAGTTGGGAGGGACCCACAAGGATCATCGAGTCCAGCTCCTGGCCCTGCACAGGCCCATCCCAGAGAGTCACACCATGTGCCCCAGAGGATCATCCAAACCCTCCTGGAGCTCTGGCAGCCTTGGGGCTGTGCCCACTGCCCTGGGGAGCCTGGTCAGTGCCAACCACCCTCCGGGAGAAGAACCTTTCCCTGAGATCCACCCTGAGATCCACACTGACACTCCTCAGAGCTCTGAGGAATAAACAAGTCTTCCTACGTGATGGGAGATCTCTGCTAAAGGAACAAGGCAGGCTGTGCCCTCCTGCTCATCCCTGCACATACTTGAGGGACTCCAGCACGGTCTGGCGGTGCTCAGCGGCTTTGAGGCGGATCTGCTCCCGGATGATGTCCGCGTTCTCCCGCTCCGCCTTGGCGCGGGCTCTGGCCTCCGCCTCCACACGCAGCATCTCGTTCTTGTGCCTCAGCTCCATCTCTCGCTCCACGGTAGCTTGGAAAAAAAACCAAAACACCAGGAGAACAGCTCAATCTTTTGGGCTGGCTCAATCCCAGGGAGCAGAACCCTTGTAAAGGAAGAGAAGCAAAACAGAGCTGCTGATCCCAAACGGGATTTTGGAAGCTCTGTTACTTCCGACACCCAGAAATGGGACAGACAAGATTAAATCTCCCTTCACATGAGTGAGAAACCTAGAACAGTCCAGAAGATGGGATGAGGATTTCATAGCAGCATCCTCTGTCTTCAGAGTCACAAGGAATCCTGACTGCACCTCAGTGCTGCCCAGGCTACCGTGAAATTCGTACCTTGGGGCCTGTGAGTAGGGGGATACCACAGGAGTAAAATAACCCACCACAGGAGTAAAACAACACACTCCTACAGGGTTTCACCACTGAGCTTTGTTACATGGATGCTACAGCACCTCCCTCAGATTTTGGGAGCACACCAGATGGCAGCCAGCAGAGGACAGCACAGCTGTGCACATCTGTGCTCGGAGCAAACCAGCCTTTCATTCCCACAGAGTCACAAACAAATTGCCTCAACAATTTTAAGGCTTGTACGCCAGTGGAATCCCACTGGAGTTCTGCAAACCCATCAATTCTGCCAATTTTACAACAACCAAAAGAAATAAAGCAAGTTGCAGACTAAAACTTCGTTATCCAGCTTTTATTTTGTACAGGATACAGTGAATGGAGATGATGTGACACAGATTCAACCGCTCCTCCAAGGAGCTGTTTTGTTTCTCTTCCCTCTTCCAAACTGGTTGTATTTCAGATTGTCCCAGTGCAAAATCACAATCTCAGTTGCTACACCAGAAAATGCCAATAGTTCATTGGGAAATCCAAGCACCACAGGGCAAATGTTTAGGACTGCAGCCACTAAAACTAATCTTGGAAACAACTGGTAGTTCTGGTACTACTGGGATTTACCTGTTACTTGCCAATATGACATTAAATATGTGACATTAATGGAGCATCAACCAATATGGACAAAGAGCCAAAGATCAGTACAAGGAATTCATATGCCCACACACTCCTAAAACCCACAGAAAAATGACTTACCACGCCTCATGGCCTCCTGCTTCTGCACAGATTCTTCCTGCTTCCTCAGATTCTCCTCATTAGCAAGTTGCTACAGGCAGAGATGACAGCAGAAGATGTGTTAAAAGCTCTAAGAACTCCATCAGGCAGGCATTTGTGCAAGTTCAAGCACTATAAATGTTTTCAAGAAGCTAGTGCTCATGTTGAACTGCAATTCTTCCTCTCCCCATCTCCCACATTTATTCTCCTAATCCCATGCTCCTGGTTGCTCTGCCCTAATTCCCAACCTTTGATTTGCCTGGCCAGCACTGCAGATGCCAAGCAGGTAGTACAGATGAAAGCAACTGTGCCCAGCACCAGCCACTTGGCCAGGGCACAGCTCCAGGTCATCTCTTGGGCTTAAGAGAGCTCCTACCCAATTCCCAGCTGGATCAGAGGAGGAATCCATCCTACCTGCTGTCGCATCTGCTCGTCATAGCGCTGCCGTGCCAGCTTGTCCTGGTACTGGGCTCTCTTCAAAAAAACAAAACAGGACTCAGAACACAGACATTTGGCAGTGAAGAGAGAACCTGGTCCTGAGGGAAATGAGGTTTGGAATGTGCAGGGGGAAACAGCAAAGTGAAACAAGAAAACCCCTACTAAAAACAATCCTGGGGTTGAAGACGAAGAGGGCAAAATTCGGGGCAGCCAGAGTCAAAGACTCCTCGATGCTGAAAAGTCTGACTTCGTTTTAAGGTGTTACAGAAATAAAAACAGAGAACAAGTGTTTCTTGGCCCTGAAATTACTTACTTCACTAGGAAAACCACAGTTTTCATGTTATAAAACACTATTTGGACTGGTGACTACAAGCAACAGAACTGTCAAGATATGCTGCCTGTCACATGGGCTCTGGTTTTGATAAGATTTACTTGTTCCTCATTAATTTCTCTATCAATTTTCCACTGGCAAATAAACCCAAGCCATCTACACCCAACTAGAAGTGGTCTGAGGGTCCATACCCATCAGCAAGAACTCTGTACAAGGGATGGAATCATTCCCTATTCCAAACAGATGGATGGCAGAACAGCCTGGAATTTGTCTCCTCAGCCACTGTAAGATATGGCACTTCAGGAGGAAATCAGGACTGAGTTTGCTCTGAATTCAAATGATGCCTTGTGAGCTGCAGGGGGTGAAGAGCCAACCCCTGGAGGGAGCAGCTGACTGACTGTGCAGCTGCTTCCTGAGCCAGCCCCGTTCAAAGTCCAAACCCTGACAGGATAAAAGCAACATGTGCCAAATAAGCGGTTTTAGCTCATTTCCCAAGCTAGATGATCCATCAGAATTAATCAATTCCCTCATCTCCTGTGCTCTCAAATTAAAAAATCACCATATATGAGCTATTAGCATAAAGGCCAGATTTAATTTTCCCTGTTTCAGTGTTACTGCCACTACAGTAACTCATGCTAAAAGAAACCAGGGAGCATCAACACTCTCACAACAGACCCTCTGGTAACTCTCAGGTTTGCATCCCTTCTCCTCTTCGGATATTTTTTCCTGTCAAACAGATCAAACTTGGAAGAAATAGGGTTACAAGCTATTTAAGAACTGAAATCCAAATAACTTCAGTGCCAGTTCACTGTCCAGACTAACGCACACACTTGATAAGCCTTCAACACTTCCCTGAAAGGTCCTTGAGGCAAATTCCAAAGAGCACACAATGAGAGAAAACGCTGCCAGTGGTTCTTTCGGATGTTCAACAACTTGGTAACAAAAGTTCAGTAGGACAGAGCTGCCTGGAACTACAAATCAAGCTCAACATTACAAAGCCAGGACAGAACATGGGCTCAGCCTCTGGCTGCCCGTGAGCCCCTTTCCCCCAACCCCAAAAGGGGTAATTAAAGCACTGGTGCCTTTTCCACGAAGGATTTCCACTTGGGTTTCCCCTCATTCCCTTACTGCTTGGTGCTGTTTTGTTTCTTCACTGAGGGTTTTCCTTCTCTCTTCTGCTTGTACCCGGATTTGCTCGTTCTTCAGTTGCTCTATGGCAGCTTCATACTCCTGTTAAAATAATTATCACAAATGAACTTAACAGAGAAATGCTACTGACAGTTACATTCCAAGAAATCCATCTCTAATCAGAGTGGTGCCCTTAAAAGATGACTAATGCCAGAAGAAAGCTAAAATATGATCATAAAATGACCATAAGAAATCTCATAATTAACCATTTCAGGATTAAACACTATTTTTTTAAAAATACACGAAACCAACCAACCCTCAAATAATCCTTAAATCCCTTTATAAAATATACATAAGTCTGTCCTCACTCAACTGCTCTACAGTTTTCTGCAGAAAACCCTTGTCATTCCCTCAAAACTGGGGTGACCTTCTAAACCACTTTGGAAGTTAAAAAACTTAGAAGTGACTTAGAAGTTACAAAACCACTCAGGAAATGCAAGTATTAAACAAAGCCACAAAATACGTCCCAGAATAGGTCAAATCAGCTTGTACTTCACCTTTTTTTTAAAAAAGACAAATAACTTCAGTAAATAATGCTGAAGCTGAACAGCACAGGAAAACCTCACCATCCTCTGCAGGGCGGAGATTTCAACTCCTGTCTTCCTCCAACCTGGCAGCTGCCTCAGGTGGGTTGGGTGTTCAATATAGGAGGAGTTCCAAAGCTCCAACATACCTTGAGCTTGGTTTGCTGTTCCAGCTGCAAGGTCTGCTCCTGCATCTGGGCAAGGCTGAGGGCATCTTTGGCATGGCCTGCAACAGGCAGCAGGGAGAGGTTATGGGCAGAGAAAAGTCTTTTCCCAGGGAAGATGATGCTCAGACTGTTCAATCCACTCTGGCTCCCTGGAGCTCAGCTCTGAAGCTGCACCTTCAGCCCTCCCTGGCATAAATGGTCAGGAGTCTCCTCAGCTCACATGGGAGCTGAAGCCAACAGGTTTAACCTGCAGAGAAGGTCCAGCCAAGGCCAGGTTGGATGGTCTAGTGGAAGGTGTCCCTGCCCATGGCAGGGGGTGGATCTGGAGGAGGTTTAAGATTCCTTTCAACCCAAACCAGTCTGGGATTCTGTGATTCTATTCCAGCACCCCTGGGTGAGCAGGGCAGGAGTCTGTGGCTGCCCCGGGCCAGGCAGGACCCACCAGGACACGAGTTATCACAGAATTCCAGAATGGTTCAGGCTGGAAGGGACCACAGCGGTCCCACATTGCATCGGGATGGCTCTGGGATACCCCCAGTGAGGGAGACCCCACACCCTTCTCTGGGCAATCTGTTCCCACACAGCAAAGAAGTTCTTCCACATGTTCAGGGGGAACTTCCCGGGTATGAGTTGCTGCCTGTTCCTCTTGTCCCATTTCTGGGCACCCCCATGACGCTGGGGTTTGGAAATGTAAGTGGAATGTACCCTAAAAACTACATCTAGATGGGCCAAGTGATTTAAAGGGACTAACCAAGCAAAGCAAAGAGACAATGAGGAGGGGAACTGAGGCAGCCAGCCAAGCAACACTCAGCTGCCATACGAAGTGAATTGCCTTGAACAAGGTCATAAGGCAGAACTATAGGATGTTCAGGCAGAGAAGAGCACCAAAGACCCCCGAAGAAGCCCTTTATAAGGTCTCTGAACGGTTATGTATATATGTTATCAGAAAATGCATATATGCTAATAGGTGTTGGGAAATGCCATGAATATGCAACCGGAATGCGAGGAGCTGAAAGTCAATCACGTAATGCTGACCTATCAGGTGCAGTGGAGAGATCTCGGGCTGCACTTTGGCGAAAAGATGACCGAGTAAAGGATGCCTTGACTTCTAAACTCACGAACGGGTCTCGGAGGTTTCGTTCAAGCAACACCCCGAGCGGAGCCCGGTGCATCGCCGAGCCCTCCCTTTGGGCACTCACACACACCGCTGAGGTACCGACGCNCCATGAATATGCAACCGGAATGCGAGGAGCTGAAAGTCAATCACGTAATGCTGACCTATCAGGTGCAGTGGAGAGATCTCGGGCTGCACTTTGGCGAAAAGATGACCGAGTAAAGGATGCCTTGACTTCTAAACTCACGAACGGGTCTCGGAGGTTTCGTTCAAGCAACACCCCGAGCAGAGCCCGGTGCATCGCCGAGCCCTCCCTTTGGGCACTCACACACACCGCTGAGGTACCGACGCCCGCCAGCCCCACCGCGCGCCCTCCCGCCCGTCCCCTCACGCACGGGACGCGTCCAGCTCCCGCGCCGCCTTGGCCGCCCGCTCCAGGCCCGTGGGGTCGAAGTTGCTCCATTTGTCCTTGGGCGTCTGGCGGTCCCCGGCGCCTCCAGCGGCGGCACCG